>CM042180.1:29764442-29771942 GCA_023376005.1 Doryteuthis pealeii | reverse complement strand
TTCAACCTACAGAGAAAAATAACCAAATATAAATATGTCAAATTTAACCTGAACACAATATATATATATATATATATATGGTGTTCGTGATAATAATATATAAATTATCCACAGACACCATGTTTCGATGTTTCATATTTCTTCATTGTGGCTAGACACAACAACTACCTCTACCCAGGAGCGAAAACCGACTGACTATTCTTCCGACCCAATTCGTTAACCTCTCGGTCATTTGATAGCTGCCGTAAAGGGTGTGGTGTTTAAACTATTGATATACATACATGCTTTATATATTTCACGATCACCAAAGAGATTTCAGTCTGTAAACTGACGATCATTTGCTTTCTGCTGGCAGTGTAAGTTAATTTAAATCAGCCCTAGATAATTTCTACCGGTTTTGGAAGCAAACACACACACACACACACACACACACACACACACACACATATATATATATATATATATATATATATAATATATATATATATATATATATATATATATATATATATTATATATAATGTGAGACTATGTGCATGCCTGTAAATTTGTATATCCACAACATGTTACAACAATCCAAATTTTGTAATTATTTAATTTTAATTGAAACATAATACATGGACAAAATGATTTCCTTCTTTTCTGATAAAAGAAAAAAAACTGTTGGACAGAAGAAATTAAAAACGAAAATAACCTAAACAGGAAACAGATTATCATTTACCGGAAAGCTGAAAGACTTTTTAAATGCATATTTGTGAAGAAGAAGAAGAAGAAGAAGAAGAAGAAGAAGAAGAAGAAGAAAGAAGAAGAAGAAGAAGAAGATGAAAGAAAAGAAGAAGAAGAAGAAGAAGAAGAAGAAGAAGAAGAAAGAAAGAAGAAGAATGAAAGAAGAAGAAGAAAAAAGAAAGAAGAAGAAGAAGAAGAAGAAAGAAAGAAGAAGAAGAGAAAGAAAGAAGAAGAAGAAGAAGAAAGAAGAAGAAGAAAGAAAGAAGAAAGAAGAAAAATGAAAGAAGAAGAAGAAGAAGAAGAAGAAGAAAAGAAAGAAGAAAATGAAAGAAAGAAGAAGAAAAATTGAAAGAAAGAAGAAGAAGAAGGAAGAATGAAGGGAAGAAGAAGAAGAATGAAATAAAAGAAAATGAAGAAGAAGAAGAAGAAGAAGAAGAAGAAGAAGAAGAAAAATGAAGAAGAAGAAAAATGAAGGAAGAAGAAAAATGAAGAAGAAGAAGAAGAAGAAGAAGAAAAGAAGAAGAAGAAGAAGAAGAAGAGAAGAAGAAGAAGAAGAAGAAGAAAGAAGAAAAGTTGAATGGAAAAAAAAAAAAGAAAAATGTTCATTAAAAAATAAAGAAAGGACAAAAAAACAAATGGCAGAAGAAGGAAGGAAGGAAGGAAGGAAAGGAGACGGGTAAATGAACGAGAAAATAAAAGAATGAACAAATAATGAACGGGAAGAGAAAGAAAGAAAGAAAAAAAGAAAGAAAATAGGTAAATGAACAAAAAAAAAAGAAAAACAAAGAAAAAAGTGATGAAAGAAAGAAAGAAAGAAAAAAGAAAGAAAGAAAGAAACGAAAGAAAGAAGAAAACTTGTAAGTCTTTCACTGAAAAGCAGGAATGAAAGAACGAACGAACGATGGACAAAAAGAGACAAGAAAAGAGAGAAAGACTAAATAAAAAAAAGTAACAAAGGACACGCGAATGAAAACGAAAAGAAAAAACAAAAAAAAATTATGAACGGGCAGAGAAAGAAAGAAAGAAAGAAAGAAAGAAAAGAAAAGAAAAAGAAAGAAAGAGAGAAAGTAACGCCGCAAGAAGAAAGAAAGAGAAAGGAGGAGGAAGGAAAGAAAGAAAGAAAGAAAGAAAAGAAAGAAAACGCAAGAAGAAAGAAAGAAAGTAACGCAAGAAGAAAGAAAGAAAGAAAGAAAGAATGTAAAAAAGAAAGAAAAGAAAGAAAGAAAGAAATAATGTAAAAACAGAAAGAAAGAAAAGAAACGCAAGAAAGAAAGAAAGAAAAAAGAAGAAAAAGAAGAAAGAAACACAAGAAGAAAGAAAGAAAGAGAAAGAAACAAAAGAAAGCAGAACATATGAACTAAAAGAAAGAGAGACACAGAGGAATTAAAATAAAAAGGAAGAATTTGTTCAAGTTTGCCCGTAGAGATTTCAAAACGAGGCTGTCTGACGCTGAAGCCCTCCATTTTTATTTTTTATTCTCCCTTTCCTTCAATCTTCTTACCGTTTGGTATGTGTGCCTTTGGGGGTTTTATATACATTGGCAAATCTGGGACTCTTTCGCAGGCGGACTTTGCGACGCCATCCTGCCCGTCTGCCAGCCTGCAGGTTTGTCTCTACCCACAATACCCTTGTCTTTCCTCCCGAAATATAAGCAGACCCAACGACCGGAAGTAAATGAAGTCAACCCTTAAAAAACACCCACCAGCTATCTCTATTAGTAAATAATCTACACGCTATATATATATATATATATATATATATATATATATATTATATATATATATATATATATATACCGTGTAGATTATATTTGCCCAGTAGATCTCTATGTATATGTTATACTTACATCCTAGACATATCCACCATCATATATGTATATATATATATACATATAATATATTATATATATATATATATATATATATATATATATATATATATATTGGATATGTCTTAGGGTATAAGTATAACATTATAACATTAAACATATACGCAACCAGCGTATATTTATAGATATGTTCTATCTAAATACTCGATATACATGTTTATGTTTCTCTCTGTATATATGTGTGTGTATGTGTGAGAGTATTTATGTGTGTGCGTATATATATATATATGTCTGTGTGTGTGTGTGTGGTGTGTGTGTGTGTGTGTGTGTGTGAATAAGGAAAACGATAATTATTAGACTTGGTGTAGCTGATGTTAAAAACCGTTTCAGTTTATTATAAAACCTTCAATAGTACATTATTGTTCTAAACAGTATTTGAATTCTTTTTCAAAAAGAAAACGAAGATGAATACATATAATTTATTTAATATATATATATATATATATATTATATATATTATATATATAATATATATATATATTGAAAAGTGAATGGAAGTGAATCCGACAGTATTTGAAATTAAATATTTTAGAAAAAAACAAAATAAATGATGTTATAATTTGCGACAGAAATCTGTTTCGACCTTTTATTAAAGCGGTCTTCATCAAGAGCGAAATGTTTGTGATAGAAGGACGGTGTGAGTAAACTGTTACAAAAATGGTACGAACGAACGTTCGTGTTCGCAGCCGGAATTCTTTTTACATTAAACAAAAGACACATCTGTTTAACAATTTTATTTTTGATCTTTTCGTGTTTTAAAAATAAAATATATATATTTTTTTTTAACAGAAGCATTATAATATAATCATAAAACAGAATATGCATTTTCAAAATTTAAAAAGAATTCCGGCTTCAAACACCTTCGTTTGTACCACTTTTGTACCACTTTTGTACCACTTTTGTAACCGTCTTTCTATCACAAACATTTCGCTCTTGATGAAGACCGCTTTAATAAAAGGTCGAAACAGATTTCTGTCGCGAATTATAACATCATTTATTTATTTTTTCTAAAAATATTTATTTCATATATATATATATGTGTGTGTGTGTGTGTGAATGGGTGGGTGTAGAACGCATATTATATATATATATATATATATATATATATATATATTATACTAAAGCTGGGTGAACCAATTTTTGTTTCACAAAGGCATTTTTACTGTTGAGTTTAATAACACGAAAATTATACTAAATTATTCCTTACTTTTAGAATTGAATCATGTTTTTTTTTAATTCCCTTTTAATGGGTTCTAATTAGTCGTAGTTTGCAATTAAGTAAAAAAACTGACCAATCTCTATTTTACTTTCTGGCCTATCACTTTCTTCCCCTCTGTGTATCTCTTGATTACCTCCTTGTTATATAATGTTAGTTTCTCTGGAAGAGTAGAGAGAGAAAGAGGGAGACGGGAGATTTAGAAATTAATTTCTGTTAGATTTTACAAGCAGCAACCCCTTTTTTCTCTAGTATTATTCTAAAGCTAAGATAATCACTTTTTATTTCGTAAATGCTTTTTTCCTGTTTAGTTTAATGACACAAAAATCATACTCAAATATACCTAGCTCTTAGGAGTGAGTTATGTTTGAAAATAATTCCATTTTAATTGCTTCTAATTAGTCGCAGAAATTTTTTTAGTATACAAAGAAATAACCACATTCGTCAGAGTAGATCCTTATTTGTTTTAAATGAAATCGCTGTGATATACGGAAGAATTTCGAGATGTTCGAAAAAAAGAAACTTTTTTGAAATCGCTTGAGTAGAAAGTGTTTTTCTACAGCGAAGACAAAACAGTTATGTTGACGCGTCATATATATATATATATATATATATATATTATATATATATATATATAGATTGTGTGTGTGTGTGTGTGTGTGTGTGTGTGTGTGTGTGACGTATTATAAAACCCCCAGCAAAAATTACAAATTAGTTCACTTAAGAGGATGTTCACCTTTTTGTTTTTTGTTTTTATTTAGCAGTAAATAAACTAATAACAGGTAAGATGCAAAACATCTTTTATTTAATAGTTGACCATTCTGGTATCCTAAAATACAATGATCAATCAAGAATCTGCATTGGCCAAGACAACAAACGTTCTGATGCTTGTGTGTGGTCGAGCATTGTTATGCAGAAGGAGGTCATTGTCAATTGGCAAGTTTGGTCTTACTCGTCGGATTCTGACTCTGGGCCACCAGCACCTTCAGATTTATCATACCAGGGGTCGGCAACCTTTTACTATATAGGGGCCAGGGCCAATGTCTGTGAGAGAATGGCGGGTTACATCTATCAGCGTAGTCCTTGTAGCATACAGTAATGATTTATAGCGTGGGGTGCGGGTCAAGCAGCATGATTGTAACTAACATTGTATAAATCTTATACACCATATTTATTCGTGGGCTTATTACCAGATTTCACTTTACTCATTAGCAGATTTTAATAATCAATATTATATGATCTTGCAATACCTATGAGAGGAATAACAATTCTTACCATAGCAATAGTACGTGGCATGGTGTTTATGATTCCTGTGTACGTTTATAAATAACAAAAACGAATATTTAAGCCACTGTTTTGGACCCCTCTGCGGGTCGGATTAATCTAATATTTCTCCTAAGGACTGCGGCAGATCTGACCCGCGGACCGTAGGTTGCCGACCCCTGTACTATACTATATTAATTAATATACTTACCCGACAGTGTCCTGTGATTCAGGTAGCTTCGGGCTTTTTGGACAAGTAAACTAAAATTCCCTGACTTTTGGTAATTTTTTGCAATCGGAGGAGGGATTTATTTTGTAAACTACGAAGTCAAAAATTGGCATTATTATAACATCATTAGATTACGTATAAAAAGCATTAGATTCACAGAAATACGCGAAAACTTTTGAGACCGCTAGGGTTAGGCTATCTCTCTGAAATCTAATACTATGAACGTAAAATACTATTCTAATGATTATTTCTTAGCTACTTACAAAATGAGCCTAAAATGCGTTTTTGACTTTAGCCTCCTCCCCTACAGATAATGATTTACCAAAAATCAGTGAATTATCGGATTTTTAATGAAATTTTCAATGTTTATTATTCAATGAATGTTATTGCCCGTTACTGAGGTGTCCAAAAAGGGAAAAAAAATACCGGAAAGAATTGATACACTTCTTGCCAGGATCACTGCATGAAGTTCGGTTTGTGTGTAACTCCCGCCACGTTAGAAATACCTTATACTAACCCGGCTTGCTGGGGGTCAGGAAAATAACTACTAATATTATTACACAATTAAATGATTAGAAATAACTATTCCTATTTAATAATAGTCAACACGGTATCAAATTATTCTTTATATGATATTAATTATTTCTCTGAATGTTTGAGATGAGGCTTGAAGATTAGTATTATTTGCGTTATCCGGACTATTGTCCCCATCTTCATTGTTTTGTACAACGTTTCGGCCGATATACCCTCAGCCTTCTTCGAGTATTTCTGGGTCGGGACTCGGGAACCTTCTTTTCGGACACCGGGAAACCTGCTGGTTCGAACTCCAGGAACTTTCTTGTCGTAGTTTCGGGAGCCATCACGGAACTTTGAAACCTAACCCTTTATTTAGTCACGGAGTGTATCCTGTTCTCATTCCGCTAAACCATGCTGGGGTAGGAGGTTATGTTTAATTAGTTATTAGTAGTAATTAGTTCGAAAGAAGGTTCCTGATATTAATTATATTTGAAATATTTATAACTTGTGCACAATTAGATGATTCCAAAGTATTTGCATTTGAGCTCGGTTTGTTGGTGGCTCTTTCTATATAAAATAACTTAAAGTAAGTAAGTCTCGAGCTGTTAAAATCATTTGGTAAGTGAAATAAGTCCTTGCGTTTATGGAATCCTTACGTAGTTGTCAAAGGTCCAGTATATAATCCTAAATGTTCCGTCGTCCACGAAGGTGAAGACAATTGAGTTGGCTAAGTTCAAGAACAGCCGATATAAATAACCAATATTCAGGCAGCAGAATACTGCCAGTGATGGCCAGAGTCCATATGGTCACATTGATAATCGCCCAGTCTATAAAGTGAAGAGTGGGGTCTAGCACACACCTTTATAGACAGAAAAAATATCCATAGGAAATGACTCGTCGCCCCTAGAGTTCAAATCCTGGACGTGGTAATACATTTCACTTAGCGCTAATACCTTGAGAAAAGTATGAATTCTACTTCTCCCTCAGCTATGGGTAAATAGTAGGGCAGATTGGCTCTTTAACGCTTTAGTAGGCAACCGGCTAGAGAAGAAAACTCTGAATTTCAAACCTTTGTACTCCGCTTAAGAAATTGACTTGTGTCGCAATCCTTGCTCTTCGGAGGGGGTTGGTAAATATATATATACAGAAAAAATATCAACAGGGCCGTGTTAATTCTGGCTGGTGCGAGGTCAGAAAAATTATATACCTCTTTCACAACTTGTTCCAGTGAGTTTTGCCATTTGGTCGAATCACCTCTGAAACTCTCATTTTGGTATTAGCATATGGTTCCAAGTATTTCAAATATATGGTTTCAAAGATCTCATTGAGCTTCGGTTTGTGCGTGCCTTCTACGTTAAAAAGTACTTGAGTCAATCCGGCCTGGGTTGAGAGGTCAGTAAAAATATTTACGATATGCTGTGCAAAAAAGGATACATACAAAGACAGACAAATAAGTACAAACAATAGACAAGACCAACTGTTAACAACTAAAAAATTTATGAGTGGAGGTTTAGTTAAGCAATATATTCGTGGATATTGCACAACGGTCAAAAACCCCAAATTGAATTAAGGCACAAAGTCAGTTGCTGAATATTATTCAATAGGTAGTACTCCCACTTGTAATTGATGATTCTGTATGAGGCGCCCACATTTTTATGGCTA
>CM042180.1:29742614-29764342 GCA_023376005.1 Doryteuthis pealeii | reverse complement strand
GATATTCGCATTTGTAGTTGCCTTCAAGCAAAATATATTATATATATATATAAAAGGTTTTACATATCTATTTATTTGTAAAAACCTTTATATATTTATTTATTATATTATATAATAGCTCTATTTTTATATTGAGCACTCTCCCAATAATGCTGCACTTTGGCACACCGTTCCAGTAAAAGCTGAAACAGTGACAATCCCACGCTATATATATATATATATATATTAATAAAGTCATCCACAGACACGTGTTTCGGCATTTCATGCCTCTTCAGTGTGGCTAGACACAACTGCCCTTGGGTAGGGTACAACTAAGACTGACTGCATGGTAGTCCGATATCTTATCCCCTCGCCCACTGACAGCTGATGCGGGGGACTGGTGTTTTTAAACGATTAAGTACATAGGAATGTATTTTTCGGTTACTGAGAGATCAAATTTCCGGAGAAATGATCATTGATACTTTGGTGCGGTACCAAGTTTCTTGGTACAAGGTGATTCTAGGTTGGTCCTAATTTTCTACCAGTAGTTTGTTGTAGAGTTCAGGTTTCGTATGAGAGCTCAATGTTTAATTATTGTAAACAAAGCAAAGTTATTTGTGAATAAAAAATACCTTAAATACCATGGGTATCGTGGTTATGGACCATTTCCTCTCGTGAGTACGCCCACGAGCTTCTTCAGACCACTGATATCTTTTATTTAGCCTAAATAAAAGATATCACACACACAACACACACACACACACATATATATATATATATATATATATATATATATATATGGGAGACTCTCCTATAGTAAATGATAGATGAGGGGCAGCAGTGAGGGATTTGTTTCCTCCCATGTTGTGCATGCTATCAAGAGGACATTTTGTGTTTTCTCGAGTGTGATACCAGCCCAGCCTTGCTGCAAGCTATGAAGCCACACTGACAGATGAAATTTTCTAAAGCGGGAGTCAAAATACAGCATCTAACAACATGTTTGCTTATTTTATGGAAGGTTTTAATAACTCGACACATTTTAATTCAAAATATGAAAAATGGACTAGCTTCACAAATGCGCTGATGTTTGTTCTTTGACTAGGAATCAACCTAGACACCAGATTTGAATAATTCTCCTTAATTTTCAATAAAACAATCAACGCAATTAATTGACCAGTCCTATTATTTACAGACAAACAATACAATTGTGCTTATTTTGGCAGTAAGTTGTGGAGAAAAAACTTGACTTGATAGAAGAAAACTGGCTGCAGTTTTGAAATCAGCATTCCAATATTAATCTAAATCAAATGAAAAATCAAACTCAACAGAAATTATGTCCAAAATTGTTCCCCAAATAATCCGAATAATATAATATATATTCTTCTTCTTCTTCTTCTTCTTCTTCTTCTTCTTGTGCCTTTTTCTTCTTCTTCTTTTCTGACCTTCTTCTTTTTCTTCCTTCTTCTTCCCTTTCTGTTTTATTTTCTTCTTCTTCTTCTTCTTCTTCTTCTTCTTCTTCTTCTTCTTCTTCTTTCTGTTTTATTTTTCTTCTTCTTCTTCTTCTTCTTCTTCTTCTTCTTCTGACCTTCTTCTTCTTCTTCCCTTTCTGTTTTTTTTCTTCTTCTTTCTTCTTTTCTTCTTCTTCTTCTTCTCTTCTTCTTCTTCTTCTTCTTCTTCTTCTTCTTGCTTCTTCTTCTTCTTCATGTCCCTTCTTCTTCTTGTTTTCTTCTTTTCTGACCTCCTTCTTCTTTTCTGACCTTCTTCTTCTTCTTCTTCTTCTTCTTCTTCTTCTTTTCTTCTTTTTTTTTTTTTTTTTTTTGTATACTTATCTCTCTTTAGCCCCGTCCTATTTTTTCATCTCTCCTTTTTTTCCTTTTTCGTTTCTTTTCTTATTTTTATGCTAATTTTTCCATCCTTTCTTACTTTTGACTTATCTTCCCTTTTCTTCTTCTTCTTCTCGCCCTTCTTCTCGCCCTTCTTCTTCTTTTTCTGTTTAATTTTTCCGTGTAAATATCTCTCCTTAGTTAGCCCCTTTCTTTTTTTTTTCAGCATGTCCTTTTTTTTTCCTTCTTTCGTTTCTGATTCTTCTTATTTTATCTATTTTTTCTATTTTTTATTTTATTTTATTTATTTTTTTTTTTTTTTTTTTGCTAATTTAATCGTTTTTTATTCGTGTTTTTTTTCATTTAGTGTTTATTCGTTTCGCACCTTTTTCTATTTTAGAATTATCGTTTTTAGCCTTCTTTCTTTCTTTTTTTTTTTTTTTTTTTTCTTTTTTTTTTTTTTTGTCTTTCTATCTTTTTGTCAACTTCCTTCCGTTTTCCTTCCTTCCCTTCAAACGTTCCTTTTTGCCTTCCTTAATTTTTTCTTCTTATCACCCATTCTCTTTTGTTTAATTTTTATCCTTATCTTTCTTCAGTTAACTCCTTCTTTTTTCCATATTTCTTTCTTTCTTTCTTTCTTTCTTTTCACTTTCCCCTTTTTTCGTCAACTTCCTCCCATTTTCCTTCCTTCCTTCCTAGACGAACGGCGCCCTTTCGACGAATGCAATATGCGACCTAATTCAAATCTCTTTATTTTCTGCTGCATTCCCCTTCACCACCTCCCCCTTTCTAGCCACCACCCTCACCAGTTCTACCCTACCCCCTCATCTCCCACCCCACCCCCCACACACAGTCACATTCATCGTACAATTTCAACAAACAATTGTAAAGCGTCAAAGAAAAAAATGTTTTTTGTTGTTTATTTATCGTTGTAATTTCTTTGTTCGTTTTTTCTTCTTCTTCACTTATTTGTATTTTGTGTGTGCGTGTGTGTGTGTGTGTGTGTGTGCGTGTGTGTGTGACTGGGTCTGTGTCTGTGTGTGTGTGTGGTGTGTGTGTGTGTGTGACTGGTCTGTGTCTGTATGTGTGTGTGTGTGTGTGTGTGTGTGTGTGTGACTGGGTCTGTGTCTGTATGTGTGTGTGTGTGTGTGTGTGTGTGTGTGTGTGACTGGGTCTGTGTCTGTGTGTGTGTGTGTGTGTGTGTGTGTGGCTCTGTGTGTGTGTGTGTGTGTGTGTGTGTGTGTGTGTGTGTGTGTGTGTGTGTGTGTGTCTGTGAGTATGTGTGGTCTGTGTCTGTATGTGTATGTGTGTGTGTGTGTGTGTGTGTGTGTGTGTGTGTGTGTGTGTGTGTGTGTGTGTGTGTGTGTGTGTGTGTGGTGTGTGTGGTCTTTTTGTGTGTGTGTGTGTGTATGTGACTGGGTCTGTGTCTGTATGTATGTGTGTGTGTGCGTGTCTGTGTTTGTGTTTGAGTGTTTGTGTGTGACTGGGTCTGTGTCTGTATGTGTGTGTGTGTGTGTGTGTGTATGTGACTGGTCTGTGTGTGTGTGTGTGTGTGTGTATGTGACTGTGTCTGTGTCTGTATGTGTGTGTGTGTGTGTGCGTGTTGTGTTTGTGTGTTTGTGTGTGTGTTTTTGTGTAGTGTAGGTTTGTATGTCTGTGTGTATTATGTGTGTATGTGTGTGAGTGTGTATGTGTGCGTGTGTTGTGTGTGTATGTGTTTTTTTTGTGTGTGTGTGTGTGTGTTTGTGTGAATATGTGTGTATGTATGTGCATCTGTGTGTGTTTACGCGCGCGCATGTGTGTGTGTGAGTGTTCGTGTGTTTGTGTGTGTATGTGCATGTGTTGGCGGGAGAGTTTCTGTGTCTGTGTGTATGTGTATGTATGTGTGTCTGTCTGTCTGTCTGTCTGTCTGTGTCTGTATGTGTGCTTGTGTCTGTGTCTGTCTGTGTCTGTATGTGTGCTTGTGTCTGTGTCTGTGTCTGTGCGCGTGTGTGTGTGTTTGTGTGTATACGTGTGTGTGAGCGTGTCTGTTGTGTGTGTGTGTGTGTGTGTGTGTGTGTGTGCCGTAGAAAATAAAGAAATGATGATTGCAAAGGAAATGTTCAAACTTGAAAATTAAATAAATATGTAATGCGAAAAGAATGCATACATAATTAGGAATTCGTAGTAAAAAGAAACGAAGATTATTAGGTAATAATAATAATAATAATAATAATAATAATAATAATAATAATAAAGTTCAGCAGCAGAAATCTCATCAAAGGAACACATACCTGGGCCGTCCCCATTATAAGATATTCTGGGCCATTCTTAAAATGGACAAAAGAAGAACTCATTGACCAAAGCACTAGAAAATTAATGACAATGCTCAAGACTTTACACCATTGAGACGATAGAAATAGGCTATATATATATATATATATATATATATATATATATATTATTATTATTATTATTATTATTATTATTATTATTGGCATTTCAGTCTCAGAAGACGGTAATAAAGTTTTTGTGTCCCTGAAGTTACAGCGCCTCCTGTGACTGTGAAGTCCGATGTTTGAAAAACATTCTCGACCACAGATGTCGCATTTGAAGGCTGTCCCTGAAGATGTTGATGTGCCGGTGGTTTGTTGCTGCTGCTTTCTTCTAGACCTCTTAGCTTCATGGTGTTGTGTCAGGGTGACTTCTGACATGAACAGTCCTCTACGGAGAGTCTGCCGCCACCGAGGGCGGTCCTGAGCCAAATTTTCCCAGCTGGAAGGGGCAATGCCAAAGCACCTGAGATCATTCTTGCAGACATCCTTGAATCGCAGCTTGGCGCGACCAATCTGTCGCTTAAGAGACGAAAGCTCTGCATAAAGGATGTCTTTCGGGATTCGTCCATCATCCATTCGAGGTACATGACCCAGCCATCGGAGACGACGTTGTCTCAGTAGAGAACACAACTCCCCAGCTTGTGTTCTCTACTGAGACAACGTCCCCTCCGATGGCTGGGTCATGTACGTCTGATATTATAGGGGCCGGGTTAACTCAGTCGGTAGAGCGTTCGGCTAGAAACCATAAGGTTTCTAGTTCGATACCGGTCCTCGCCAACTCAGCGTATGAGTAGCACAGGGATCTGTGCGTTAAAGTAAGGCGCTGATGGTTGGTGTGGCGCTCCACCTCAGACGCCGAAACAATCTCCTTGGTCTAGCGCTAGTAAAAAGGGGCTAGACTCCCTCGCTGACTGGCTGATACCGACTTTAGGCCGCCCCGATGACTTTACATATATATATATATATATATATATAAGTAAAGAAATAACAAAAGACTTAGAGATTTTGCATTATAGTCTATTTCGGGGAGCTATAGACTATAATGCAAAATCTCTAAGTCTTTTCTTATTTCTTTACTTATAAATTTGCTCTGTGACTCTAACAATAAGAGGACACATTGAGCTCTCAAACTGCGACAGGTTGTTTAAAAAAAACTCCTATGTCGTAAGGAAGATTTCTTCTCTGGACTTTTGGATATATATATATATATATATATATATATATATATATATATCAATAAAGGAAGGAAGAAATCAATACAGTAATCCCATAATAAATTTATTTCGACGAAAATTGGGGCCATATAAATCTAAGTTGATTTAAACCGGCTCTCCAAATTTTCGTCTCATCAGATGGGTCTCAATTCACTTATGGACAAGCATATCACAAAAAAACCCATATATATATATAATCAGAGGAAGAATTGAAATCTGCTAGAATACTCAGAAGAGTCCTGCAAAAGACCATCAGCTAACGCTGTTGTGAAAAACTCACAGGAGTCAACATAATTAGCAAGATCTGTGGATATACAACAGTATGATAATTTGATTATTACTTTTGTTATGTTTACTTAAGAGCTATTTCAAAATAGTTCAATATGTAAAAAGTATAATAATCTCTGGTGAAATTCTTCATTCATTTTTTCTTTTCTCTTCTTTTGTTCTTATTTTTTTTTTTACTTTCATTTCCCCCCCTCCCTCTCTCTCTCTCTCTCTCTCTCTCTCTCTCTCTCTCTCTCTCTCTCTCTCTCTCTCTCTTGTTTTTCTTTTTATCCTTCTTTTCTTCATTATATTCAATTGAAACAGATTAGCGTTATCGCCTTCGCACGCTCAGCTCTCTCCCTATCTTTCGGCTACTCTTTCTTTCTTTCTTATATTTTTCTGTGTAGCATGTCCTTTTTCTTCCCTTCTTTGCTTTATAATAAAAACAGAATGGTCCATTATTTAGATGAAGTGACGACACTCATAAGAAATAAATATTCGACGGATAAGCAACATTAGATAACTAGGATTTACATTTTTGCATTTCATCTTGGACGATTTGGACGGTCTCATTCTTAACCAGAGGGTGTTGCATGATAATAACAGACGTACAAATAAGGAACACGAGTATTAATTAATTAATTAATAATAATGATGATAATAATAATAATAATAATAACTAGCAGGACCTTTGGATATACTACAGCATGATAATTTAATTATTAAAACGTTTGATATGTTTACTTAAGAGCTATTTCAAAATAGTTCAATATGTAAAAAGTATAATAATCCTGGTTTAACTATTTCTCACTCTTTTTTCGTTCTTTCCTTTTTTTCGACTTTCATCACTTAAGATTAGTGTTATCGCTTCCACGCTCTCTCTCTCTCTCTCTCTCTCTCTCTCTCTCTCTCTCTCTCTCTCTCTCTCTCTCTCTCTCTCTCTCTCTCTCTCACATTATATACCCAAGTATGTTAGGTAGTATAATAAGAGAGTTGAAAAACTGTGCAACGTGAAGATGATGGTGGTTGAGGTGCTTGGAACAGTCACGAAAAGACTGAATAAGAGACTGGTGTTGTTGTAAGACACACTGGTATATTCTTAAAATGGACAAGAAAGGGGGCTTCGACAGATGAATATGGCGACCTGCGGCGTTGTGTCACGTGGCTTTCATCTCGATAATGATAATGACAATAACAAGGCTTAAGTATTATAATTGTCGGTGGTGTTGTTAAGTTTTAAACCTGCTTTTAAAATTCTTGCATAAAAGATCAAATTTGTGAATTAACTAGTGATTTGTTCGTTTGAACATTTATGAAGCTATGTTTGATTTTTGTTTTATAAAGTACTAGCAGTGGCTACTCGGCGTTGCCCGGGTAGAGGGGGATTTTTTTAAGTTAATCCCGCAGATCCATTATTACTGAATCCTGAGTTGAATCCTCATGGGATGCTCCATTTAAATCCCTATGTAAAAAAAAATAGACCTTGCATTGATCCAGCTACTCTGAAAAGAAATGTTAATGTCTGCTATCTAAAATATTAAATGAAAAAAAAATCCATCCTGGTATCATTTAAATTTTATTTTTTAATTATCTTCACGAATATAAATCAAATCTCTATTATTTTTTATCAAAAACCAAGCCCTGGTGATATTTAATGTGTATATATATTTACTTTGTCGTTAATTGTTTTATTTTCGAAGTTTCCTCCGGACATACAGATACACACAACTGCCTCTTTATATATTTATAGATAAAAAGAAATTATCAGGTAGTCAAGAAGTAAGAAACTATGAACCAAAGGACAAGAAAATATGAAAATGCACAAGGCATTACACAAGAGAGATGACATAGACAGACTATATGTATCAAGAAAAAAAAGAGGAAGAGTTCTCGCCAACATTGAAGATTGTGTAGATGCGACAATCCGAGCACTTGAAGAACACACTAATAAAAGTAAGGAAAGACTAATTGCAGCAGTCATAAAAAGCAATAGCAACATATTAACAAGCAGAAATACACCAAACACTTTAAAAAATAGAAATGGGAAGAAAAACAACGACATGGTTACTTTAAGCGACAAACTGAAGAGATATCACATCAGAAGACATGGACATGGCTAAGAAGAGGAAACCTCAACAGAGAAACTGAATCTCTTATAATCGCAGCACAAGACAATGTCATAAGAACAAATTATATAAAGGCAAAAATAGATAAGACGCAACAGAATAGCAAGTGTAGAATATGTGGAGAAAAAAGACGAAACAGTCAATGATATAATAAGCGAAGGCAGTAAACTAGCACAAAGAGAGCACAAAACTAGGCGTTACTGGGTGGGAAAGGTGATCCACTGGGAATTATGTAAGAAATTCAATTTTCTCCATACAACTAAATCGTATATGCACAAACCTGAATCTGTCCTGGAGAATAAGACGCAAAAAATTCTCTGGGAATTTGAAATACAGACGCATCACTTTATCCTGGCCACTCCTGGTATTGATCAACAAGACCTGGTATTGATCAAGAAGAAGGAGAGAACTTTTCATCTCATGGAATTTGCCGTCCCGGCCGATCATCGAGTAAAAATTAAAGAAAGCGAAAATATAGACAAATACTTGAACCTTGCCAGAGAACTAAGAAAATTGTGAAACATCAGAGTGAAGGTCGTACCAATTGTAATTGGTGCCCTTCGAACGGTCCTCAAGGGTCTGCAAAAGTGTCTGGGTGAACTGGAAATCAGAGGACCATCCACACCATCCAGACTACAGCATTGTTAATATTGGCTAGAATACCCAGAAGAGTCCTGGAGACCTGAGGAGACTTTCTCTCACCACCAATTATGGCTGGTATGAAAAACTCAGATAATAATAATAATAATAATAATAATAATAATAATAATAATAATAATAATTGTAAAGTCGTCCGGGTGGCTTAAAGTCGGTATCAACTAGACAGCGAAGGAGTCTACCCCCTTTTCACTAGCGCTAGACCAAGGAGATTGTTTTGGTGTCTGGTGGGGCGCTACGCCTACCATCAGCTCCTTACTTTACCACACAGATCTCTGTGCTACTCATACGCTGAGTTGGCGAGAGCCGGCATCGGACCAGGAACCTTTCGGTTTGGTAGTGTGACGTAAGCAAGGACGTAGTTTCGGTTTCAGACAAATGTAAACCTAATCTCTCCGTTATTATTATTATCATTATTATTATTAATAATAATAATAATAATAATAATAATAATAATAATAATAATAAACATGAAAATGATTTTCTTTTAAACTAGTGAATAGAAAGAGGAGAATGAAAGAAGACGGCTGTGGTCGTTGGGTAAGGAAGGGCCGAAGAAAGAAAAAGAAAAAGAATTCTCATAAATTAGGAAGAATGAAAGAAAAGTTTCCCCACGTCGAAATGTGTTTTGCAGATTTGCTTAATAGAAAGAAAAAAAATAGGACATTCTGTTTGCAAAATCAAATTCAAATTATTTCCAATTTACATATACATAAGTAAAACGAGAAAAACTTTTACTGCATGGGGCCAACTTATATAATAAAAATATGATGAGAAATAATTTGAATTTAAATTTGAACAAGGTGCTGTGTATTTCTAGTAAAGGATATATATATATATATATATATATATATATATATATATATATATATATATATATATATATATATATATATATTATATATATATATATATATATATATATATATATATAACCTAATATATGTACCTCCCACAAACGGATACATATACCAAAATAACAACACCATATATATATATATATATATATATATATATATATATAATATAACCTAATATATGTACCTCCCACAAACGGATACATATAGCAAAATAATCTCAAATATACATATACCAAAATAATCTCAAATATATATATACTTACTAGAAGCATACGGAAACTCCTAAACATCACCATATATATATATATATATATATATATATATATATATATAAAGGAAGGAAGAACTCAACACCGTAATTCCATAATAAATTTATTTCGACCAAAATTGGAGCCTATATAAATCTTCTTCAGACAGTAATGTTGCTGGCTTCTGGTTGTTTCTTCTCGTCCTTACACAGTCCATTTCCTATGACTCTAACCAGTACACTACCTCACTTCCTTTTAAATATATTTTAATTGGCTTCTATATAAGATTATTCATAGGATTGATTTTAAAACGTTGGAGAATAAATTATTAAAATTAGACATCCATAACACTGAGTAATTATTTATTAAACCCGGTTTGTTAAAACCAGTATGCAAATCAACCACAACAGATATTATGTAAACCTTTATTTCTTCGTGATATATAAGACACATTGCAGGGTTTTAAATACACTATTAACATGGACTGTTTTGAGGCAAATCTAACTTAGATTTTCATAGAGACATCCTTAATAAATAAGATTTATTCTATTCTATGTATTAATGATTTTGACAATAAATTAAATACTCATTGATAAACTTACGCAATTCCTGGAGTGTTGTAACGTAGTTTCAGTTACAGACACCGAATCTCCATTATAATAATATATTGATCAGCAAATCGTGGTATATCGATGATAGAGCATGTATGTCTAAGTTAGGATCGCGTACACTCAGAGTCAACGGAGCTTGGTGACTGTCAGTTTCTTACCAATCTAATCTTGAGACAAATATGGTTTTTAGAGTGTGTTAATGTGGTCTAATGATTTCATAGAATATCCTATTTCATATCCTATATATTATATATATATATATATATATATATATATATATATATATATACACGTCACCTGATGAATGCATGCGATTTTGCATGTATGAAACCTAAGGTTGTGACTGTTCTATTGCCATCAAATAAATAGATATGTAATACCTTCATATATTTATTCTATTGTATATATATATATATATATATATATATATATATATATATATATATATATACATATACGCTTTTTAAAGCAATTCTTAAATTCTGTACGTACCACAAACTATGTATATTCATGATTTGTTGAACTAAATGGACAATTCTTGTCTGACGAGTTTCTTTTCTATCCTTTCCAATTGTCTGGCCATCTTTTTTTATATCAGGGTGGAATTGGTGAATTAATCCACCGAAGGTTCTTACACTAGTACTTTCTGCACTATTTAGTGCCATCATTAGTTGTGAATTGGTGAGATGTTTCCATGGTTCTTTTTAAACAAACAGTAGCAGTAGGAATACGTAGGAGGAGGGGCTCACAAGTTTATAAGAATGTTATGGGGAATGGTGGGTGGGAGGAGAATTGGCAGGAAATTAAAAGCATTTGAGAATATGTTGGCTGATTTCAAAATTGATCTGGAATATATATATATATATATATATATATATATATATATATATATATATACTTTATTTTGAGAATAAAAACATCACTTGTAAGAAACTAAGGTCCTACTTTCTCTGTATATGATCTTTCAAAGATCCTAATTTTTTGTGAAGATTTTCTAATCGCACATACACACAAACACACACACGCACACATACGCACACACCACACACACACACACACACACACACACATATATATAATATATATATATATATATATATTGTGGAGTCCCCTTGCTTTCTTTTTTTTTTGGGGGGGGGCATCTGATGAGTCTTTTTCAGTGTATATATTATATATGTATATATATATTATTATTTATATTTTGGCTTGAAGGCAATTACAATGCGTATATCGCGTAAAATTCGATAATTATAGAAGATAATAATGACGAGTGAATTTCGGTAAAGAATTATTCTGTGTGTAGAACATCGTACAGACTGTTTCAACTTTATTAAGTCTCATCAGCGATGTATACTAACGATTTCCCTCCGACAGAAATCGAAACCGGGACTTCAGCAGAATAGTCAGAAACCATATTGCTTCGGCCACGATACAGCACGGGAAAATCCTTGAGAAATTAACCTTGTCAATGATACTGATACGTCTCTACCATATGAGGTAAGGGGACTTTGAGTGAATAATAACAAACCCGGGCCTTATGCTCTTCGGCGAAGGAAATAATATTTTTGGATGTTTGTTTATTTTAGAAGCATTGTTGAATAAAGTATAGTATCATAGTATTTATTCAACAATGCTTCTAAAATAAACAAACATCCAAAAATCTTATATATATATATATATATATATATATATATAAGTAAAAGTCATCGGGGTGGCCTAAAGTCGGTATCAGTCTATCAGCGAGGGAGTCTATCCCCTTTTCACTAGCACGAGGAGATTGTTTTTGCGTCTGAGGTGGAACGCCACACCTACCATCAGCTCCTTACTTTACCGCACAGATCCCTATGCTACTCATACGCTGAGTTAACGAGGGCCGATATCGAACTAGGAACCTTGTGGTTTCTAACCGAACGCTCTACCGACTGAGCTAACCCGGCTCTTTTTTATTTAAACGCTTACAGCACCTGGTATTCCCAAGCGGTCAACGATCCAAGTACTGACCAGGCTCTACGTTGCTATATATATATATATATATATAATATATATATATATATATATATATTATATATTATACTTATATATGGATAATTATACATTTATACATGAATATTTATACATGATTGTATTTGTCACTCGATTTTAATATTTTTCCTTAATTAGACAAAGATTTAACAAAAGAACCGTTACGTCATTGATCACTGTATATTTTGTTAAATCTTACATGAATGTATATATACATGAGATATATGCTCTTATTTTTATACACTCGTGGATAATTGGTTAAACATCACCATAAACACACACACACACACACACACACACACACACACACATATATATATATATATATATATATATATATATATATATATATATATATATATATAAACGATATTATGTAGGTATGATTATATATCTATACATGTTTATATTAATGATATGTATTTTCACATCTTGATGAATAATAGGGAAAGCAACACTATATATATATATATATTTGAATTCTGTAAATATTTCAAATATGAGTTTATTTTAACACTTAGATTCACCATGAATCACAGTTTTAAAAAAACAAGTATTCTTTTTTTTTATAACACAAACATGCGAAGCATACGTGAAACCCTTACAAATATATATATATATATATATATATATATATATATATATATATATATATATATAATTCAAAATTCCAGAGAAGAAATCTTCCTTACAACACAAGAGTTTTATTTAAAAAAACCTGTCGGATTTTGAGAGCTCAATGTGTGCTCTTAATGTTAGAGTCACAGAGCAAATATATAAGTAAAAAATAACAAAAGACTTAAAGATTTAGTGTTATAGTCTATTTCAGGGAGCTTAGACAAATAGTCTAACTCTCCCGACTCATCAGATGCGAATGATGAATTCTTTATTAGATGCGAATGATGATTTCTTTATTACTTTAAAGGCATTTGAAAACAGATTTTTATTTCTTATTTTTAATATTAATAGTCCTGTGATATGAATTTAAAATTTAAACCTTGATGTTTGCAAAAAAGTTGTGTTTTAGTTTCAAATACACTTATCTCGGTCACCCAATCATGTATCTATTATTGTAACAGTTTTTGAAAAATGAACACATATTCCAAGTTCGACACCAGACGAAATCTCTTATTCAAACAGGAAGAGTATTAATCCGTTGACGAGTAGGCCTGCAACGGATTTTAGAAAATCCGTTGACGGTATGCAACGGATTTTTAGAAAATAATTTTTATTTTTTAGAAAATAATTTTTATTTTTTAGAAAATAAATTTTTATTTTTTAGAAAACAATTCTTATTTTTGTAAAATATTATATGTATATAGGTATGAATGTATATATACATAACATACATACTCTTATTTTATGTAGCTTGGGGAATAATGCGAAAAACATAAGAATATATCTTCTTATTATAATGGAGATTGTGGGTTTGTCTATCTGTAACCGAAACTATATTACTTTAGTTATTTACATCATATTCTCCATGATTTTATTCATATCTAAACCTCAACAATTAATACAATTGTTTTACATTATTAATATTGTTGACCATATCCATATACTAATAACATGCAAGTGTATTTATATATAGAAAAGATGGCGGTTTGCAGTGTGAATGGGAAGGTTAATTTGCATATTGATATGAAAAATTTGATTTTAATAAATATGTGCTCGGTATTATTGATTTCTAATTGTTTGGTTTTATCTTAATGAATATGAGCAAAAATCTCGGAGATAAATCTTTAAAAAAAATCAATTAACAATATTAACAGTAATTCTATTCTTTACTTCCTAATTTAACTAAATAGTTAAATTATGAAAATTTAGCAATGAAAGACGGGAGTGAAGAAAAAGCAAGTTTTAGTTGTTCCCCCTCTGTTTCAAATCGTTTTATCAGCATCTTATTTAGTTTCATTAGCCTTCCTAAGTTAACATAATATTTTATTACATTAAAACTTAAATACTTGCACCCGGAGGGTGCATATATTTGCTAGTATATATAAAGTAAAGGAAATTTGGTGAAGTGGCCTATTTTCAGTAATAGCCGAACAGCCAGGGAGTGTATCCCCCTTTTTCGCAAGTGCTTGACCATGGAAATTTTTTGCTGAAGTGAGCACCACACCTATCGTCAACTTCCCATTTTACCACACAGAACAGATTACATGACAACTAGGCTTATAATTTTTTCAAATGATTATATTTAAAATTAAACAAATTTAAAATCTATCACACAATTCAATACAGTCAGTTTACTTAATTTTAATTTCTAAAATTGAAATTTTAAATTATTAAGTTTAAATTTTGAATTATTAACTTTCTAAATCTTAATTTTTATTGAAATTTTAAATCTTAAATTATCAAGTTTTGAATAACTAAATTTAAATTTTGAAATTGAAAATTCTAAATTACTACAGCCATGAAATTTTCATACATGCACGTAATATTTGAAATTAAAACAATTTTTTTTTTAAATACATGATTACGGATTATTTGCCTTTATTTTTTTAATCATTTCAAGAATAAAATTTTAAAAATATTCTTTTTCGAACTTTTGAAATTCTATTCTTGTCTCCAACTCAAAAAATAAAAATACTACTCTGATGAAGGTCGGCAAAATCTGTGTACGGAACATTTTATGCATTTTTCCTATTATTATTATCATCATCATTTCAACTCCATCTGATTATTTTAATAATCATAATAATAATAATAATAATAATAATAATAATAACGTAAATCTGTATACATTTTGATAAACAGACCGAAACACATGTGTAAGTGATATCGATTAAAAGTGATATCGATAAAATTCATTTTTATCCATCTACATTTCTTTTCTTTACTCATTTTTCCTCATATATATATATACACACACACACACACACACACACACACACACACACACATATATATATATATATATATATATATATATATATATATATATATAACGATATCGACGTTCAGAAATATATATATGAATGAAAAATTTTGGAAGGAAAATTAATTACACCAAAGCCCAGACCCAAATTATATATATATATATATATATATATATATATATATATATATATATACCGAGACGGATAGAGAAATGGAGGCGGAGTGTGGTGGGGGGCAACGCAGACTTAGACCTGTAGCGTGACACAGAAAGGTTCCAACAGACAGTTGTTTTAAACTAAGCAATCGTCTGCAAACAAACATAAACAAATGTTTGGGTCTTTTATTTTGGGGAACGACTGCGGAAAATTTTTGGCGCGAAGTGAACAACAAGTCGGCAGGAGAAACAAAATGAGCGTATCCATCGTTGGCGCCAAACGAAATGCAGTCGCCATTGTTGAATTACAAAAGCAATTAGTTATGGCGGCCATCATCAAAGGAAACACCTGCGTAATGAAAAGGAAGAGAGGAATGTGGATGAAAAACAGCAAGTATACAATGATGATAATAATAATAAGGATGCTAATAATAATAGCAATTTATTATTATTATTATTATTATTATTATTAATAATAATAATAAGTAATTATAAATGTTATTGTTGTTTTTTATTGTTTTACATGTTATATTGCTCCCTGTGAATTATTAACCAGTTTTTTTTTTTTGTTGTTTTTTCTCTATTGTTTGTTTTTTGCTTTTTACTGTAGTTCAAGTGGCAGCAAGTATCCACAGGTCTTCTTGACTTATTTATTTTCTTTATAAGAAATGGAATGGTCCATTATTTAGATGAGGTGAGTATTCCAGTTGATTTCAACAATGCTGGATGGATGGTCTTAATTCTTCTTCTTATTTCCAATTCCTCTAGTCAATTTTCTAAACTTTGAGGGTTGTTCCAAGTGCACTACTTACAAATGGTATCACTTTCACCCTCATATTATTATTATTATTATTTTACTCCTTTTGAGTTTTCACATCAGCATTAGCTGATGGTATTTCACTGGAGTCTGAGTGACAGCAAGTCTCCTCAGGTCTCCAGGACTATTCTGAGTATGCTGGCAGATTGCAGCAGTGCAGTGTTCTGAATGGTTTCAACCCTTCCTCTGATTTCCAAACATTCCAAACCCTTTTCTAATCCTTTTGGGACTGTTCCAAGTGCACCAACTACAATTGGTATCACCTTCACTTTCATATAATAACTTCTTTAGTTCTCTGGCAAGGTCCAAATATTTGTCTATTTTTTCATTTTCCTTTAGCTTCACCCTGTGATCTGCTGGCACTGCAAAATCCACCAGTTGACAAGTTCTTTCTTTTTTGTTTATCAACACTAGGTCTGGTCTTCTTGTTGAGATAAGGTGATCCGTTTTTATTTCAAAGTCCCAGAAAATTTTATGCGTTTCGTTCTCAAGAACAGATTCTGGTTTATGCATATACCATTTTGTTGTGTAGTCAAAACTACATTTTTTGCATAATTCCCAGTGGATCACCTTCCCAACCCAGCCGTGTCTAGTTTTGTATTCTCATTGTGCTAGTTTGCTACATTCGCATAGTACATGGTTTACAGTCTCATCTCTATTACCACAAAGTCTACATTTACTATTTTGTTGGGTCTTATCAATTTTCGCTTTGATGTAGTTTATCCTTATGGCATTATTTTGTGCAGGAATTATAAGTGATTCCGTTTCTCTTTTGAGGTTTCCTTTTCTTAACCATGTCCAAGTCTTTTCATGTGCGACCTCTTCAATTTGTCATTTGAAGCGTCCATATAATTGTTTTTCTTCCCATTTTTGTTTTTTAGTCTTTGTTGTTTTTCTGATTGTCCATCTGTCGCTTCTACTATTGTTGGCCGCCATAAGTAGTTTGTCTTTGCTTTTTCTTGTATAATCTTCAAGTTGTTGGATTATGGTTTCTACGCATTCCTCTATGTTGGCAAGACCTCTTCTCCCTTCCTTTCTTGACACATATAATCTATCTTTATCCTCTCTAGGGTGGAGAGCATTGTGCATGGTCATTAATTTTCTCGTCCTTTGGTCAATCTGTTTGAGTTCTTCCTTTGTCCATTTTAAGAATGGTCCTGAGTATCTTATAATGGGGACAGCTCAGGTATTGATTCCTTTGATCAGATTTCTGCTGTTAAGTTTGCTTTCTAGAAGTTTTCTAGTTCTCCTGAGATTTTTTATTATTATTATTGTTATTATTATTATTATTATTATTATTATTATTAATGTAATTATAAATCTTATTGTTGTGTTTTTTTGTGTGTGTTTTTTTTTTTTTTTACATATAATCATTTTGCTCTCTGTGAATTATTTACTCCAGTTTCAACTTTTTTATATATACTGAAGTTCAAGTGACAGCAAGTCCCCACAGGTTTCCAGAATTCTCCTTTTTAAAAAAGATGCAGTTATTTTGATGTTCTCAATTCTTCCTCTGATTTCCAATTCCTCTTGTCTATTTTCTAAACTTCATTGGCATCAGTTTTAGCTGTGTGTTTTTTTTTGTTTTGTTTTGTTTTTGTATTTTTACTGAAAAGTGGCAGTAAGTCTTCACAGGTCTCCATGACACTTCTGATTTTTGTAGCCGATCTTAACAATCCTGTTGTTTTGATTGCCTCAATTCTTCCTCTGATTTCCAATTCCTCTAGTCTATTTTCTAAACTGTTGGGGACTGTTCCAAGTGCACTACTTACAATTGGTATCACTTTCACCCTCATGTTATTATTATTATTATTATTATTATTATTATTATTATTATTATTATTATTATTATTATCATTAATGTAATTATAAATCTTATTGCTGTTTTTTATTGTTTTACATATTATATTGCTCCCTGCGAATTATTCACACCAGTATATATATATATATATATATATATATATATATATATATATATATATACCAACCCCTCTGCACGAGTAGGATGCGACACAAGGTCAATTTCTTAAGCAGAGTTTAACAGTTTTGAATTCAGAGTTTTCCTTCTCCTAGACTGGTTACCTAGCCATGGTTAAAGAGTCCAGTCTACTCTGCTATTTACCCATAGCTGGAGGGAGAATTGGATTCATACCTTTTCCAAGGGTATTAGCGCCATGTGAAGTGCCAACAGCTTCGTCCAGGAATTGAACTTGCGGTGACGAGTCCATGTCCTACGACTCTAACCATTAGACCACGCGCCTCCATTCACACCAGTTATAGCTGGGTATTTTTCGTTCTGTTTTTACTGATGTCTAAGTGGCAGCAAGTCTCTTCGTATTTTCAGGACTCTTCCAATTTTTCTAGCCGATCTTAACAATGCTTGCTAAGCACGGTAGGTGCCCTGGCTAGATCCATATATTTGTCTATCATTTCGTTTTCTTCCATTTTATTTTCTTGCAAATCAGGGAATAATTGCGACGAAGAGGTTCTCCAAACTCCATAGAGGTCCAGAACTGGAACCTCACCACTAGATGCAGTTTGACATCATACACTCAGCCCCCGTATTCTAGCATATAAATAAGATCCGAGTAGTCGACTTTACTTTTACTTATAAACACATACATTGGTCACACTACCATAAAACTCTCCCGTCTTCTTACATACTATCTCTCCGATATTAGCGACATAAAACAACATCTGATTACAAAACAAATTCACATCCTCTGACAAACATTCTCACCGAAAATGTCAAAACCTTTTATGAAAATAGCAATAAAAACACCTACAAATTCTTGAAACTATTGGTATTAAAAAAAAATAAAAGATGTGTTCAATGCAAAGCTGGACAAGACTCTACATGCAAATTTCTTTAATAGTGTATTATGGATTGTATTGCCTCGATGTTTTATTACTATTTGTAGTAATCAATTTGACCCAAGACAATGACCCGACCCAGTCATCAATTTGACCCAAGAAAATGACCCAGGCAATGACCCAAGATAATGATCCAATCATCAACTTAACCCAAGACAATGACCCAGGCAAGAACCAAGGAGTCAATTTGACCCGGACAATGACCCAATCATCAATTTGACCCAGACAATGACCCAAGCAAGAACCCAGGCAATGACCCAAGACAATGGCCCAGGAATCAATATGATCCAATTCAATGACCTAAGTAATGACCCAGGAGTCAATTAGACCCAAGAGAATGACACGACCCAGTTATGAATTTGACCCAATACAATGAACAATGATCCAGTCTTCAATTTGACCAAGGCAATGACCTTAGCCATCAATTTGACCCAAGACAATGATCCAGGTAATGACCCAGTCATCAGTTTGACCCAAGACAATGACCAAGACAATTACCCAACCCAGTCATCAATTTGACCTAGGCAATGACCCAGTCATCATTTTGACCCAGAAAATGACCCGGTCATCAATTTGACCCAAGACAATGACCAATGACAAGAACCCCGACAATGACCCAGGATATGATCCAGGCAATGATCCAGTCATCAATTTGACCCTGACAATGACCCAGTCATCAATTTGACCTAACAGAATGACCCAGACAAGGACCCAGTCATCAATTTGACCCCGGCAATGACCCAGTCATAAAGTTGACCCAACACAATGACCCAACATAATCACCCGACCCAGTCATCAATTTGAACCAGGCAATGACTCAGTCATCAATTTGACCCAAGGCAATGACCCAGGGAATGACCCAGCAATGACCGAGGAGTCAATTTGACCCAAGCGAATGACACAACCCAGTCATCAACTT
Organism: Doryteuthis pealeii; assembly: GCA_023376005.1. Classification (NCBI taxonomy): domain Eukaryota; kingdom Metazoa; phylum Mollusca; class Cephalopoda; order Myopsida; family Loliginidae; genus Doryteuthis; species Doryteuthis pealeii. The sequence continues at coordinate 29,744,573 of CM042180.1, read as the reverse complement.
GACAAAAAATGACCCAGACAATGACCCAGTCATCAATATGACCTAGACAATGACCCAGACATCAATTTGAACCAATACAATGATCCAAGACAATGAACCAGAGAATGACCCAAAAGAATAACCCGACCCAGCACTCAATTTGACCCAATACAATGACCCAGGTAATGTCCCAAGACAATGACCCAGTCATCAATTTGACCCACACAATGACCCAGTCATCAATTTGACCATAGGCGATGACCCAGGCAACGACCCAGGCAATGACCCAGGTAATGACCGTCATCAATTTGACCCAATACAATGACCCAATACAATGACCCAGTCATCAATTTGACCCAGGCAATGACCCGGTCATCAATATGACCTAGACAATGACCCAGTCATCAATTTGACCCATGCAATGACCCAGTCATCAATTTGACCATAGACAATGACAATGACCCAAGAGAATGACCCAGTCATCAATTTGACCATAGACAATGACTCAGGACAATGACCCAGGCAATGACCCAAAACAATGATCCAGTCATCAACTTAACCCAAGACAATGACCCAGGCAAGAACCAAGGAGGCAATTTGACCCAGACAATGACCCAGTCATCAATTTGACCATTAGACAATGGCCCGGGACAATGGCTCAGGCAATGCCCCAGGCAATGACCCAAGACAATGATCCAGTCATCAACTTAACCCAAGACAATTACCCAGGCAAGACCCAAGGAGACAATTTGACCCAGACAATGACCCAGTCATTAATTTGACACAGACAATGATCCAGTCATTAATTTGACCCAGACAATGACCCAGTCAAAGAGAGACAGACAGATAGAGATAGATAGATAGATAGATAGATAGATGAGATAGGTAGATAGATAAATATGAACAGGCTGCGTTAGATAATAGATAAGATAGATAAATAGATGAATAGCGTTAGATTGATAGATAAATAGATAGATAGATAGATAGATAGATAGATATGAACAAACTTAGATAGATAGATAGATAGATATATAGATATGAACAAACTGACATAGATAGATAGATAGATATAGATAGATAGATAGATAGATAGATAGATATGAACAAACTGACATAGAACGAGAGAACGATAGATAGATATAGATTTGAACAAATATAGATAGATAGATAGATACATACAAACAGACCGCGTTAGATGGATAGATAGATAGATAGATATGAACAAACTGAGATAGATATTAACAGACCTGGATAGATAGATAGATAAATAGATAGATAGATATGAACAAACTGGGATATATATATATATATATATATATATATATATATATATATAGAGAGAGAGAGAGAGAAAGAGAGAGAGAGAGAGAGAGATAGACAGATAGATTGATAGATATTAACTGACTAGGATAGATAGATAGATAGATAGATAGATATGAACAAACTGAGATTAGATAGATAGATAGATAGATAGATATGAACAAACTAAGATAGATATTAACAGACCTGGATAGATAGATAGATAAATAGATGGATAGATAGATAGATATATATGAACAAACTTGGATATATATATATATATATATATATATATATATATATATATATATATATATATATACCAATCGTGTTGGTAGATCCTTGCGGAGAGAAAAAACCCAGCAGAAAGTTTGATTGTAAAAATATACTACCAAACATCAACCAGGAAGAAAAAAATGTTTGAAAAAAAGAAAAGACCAAGATATTCGTACCAACGAAAAAATAATCTATTGGTACAGTATTTGGCCAAAAGAAAAAACAATTTATATGTATATATATGTATATAAGATATATATATATATATTCATATAACCGCTAGGAGAAAGCTAATATGTAAAAAGTGCTCGATACCTAAGTGGAGCCAATATTAAAGATAATCTAATGAGTCAGACGAACCTACTATTAGTTTCGCATAAAGCTCTTCGGGCTAAAATCTGACAG
>CM042180.1:29737614-29740114 GCA_023376005.1 Doryteuthis pealeii | reverse complement strand
TATATATTTATAATCCAAAAATCTCGAGAAGAAATCTTCTTTACGATGTAGAAGTTTTTTTTAAGTGTCGTAGTTTGCAGAGCTCAATGTGTGCTCTTATTGTCACAGAGCGAAAATATATAAGTAAAAAATATTCTTTTATTGGATGAATAAAGAATTCATCATTCGCATCTGATAATTGGGAACTTTAGACACTTGGTCTAGGCTATAATCCAAAAATGTAAATCTTCTGTTATATTTTTACTTATATTATATATATTATAATATATATATATATATATATATATATATATATATATATATGTTCATATCTATCTATCTATACATGTGTGGTGCGTGTAGAAAATAGAAAAACACGAAGTATTCCAAAAGATGAGTTTATCCTTGATGGTGAAGTCGACGTTATAACGTTTTAGTTTTACAACCTTCATCAGGATTTGAGGTAGGTGAAATGTTGTGTGGTTATGGTTGATAACTTCCGAAAATGGTAGAATTGTTAGTGTATAAAGACAGGGCTGTAACCAATGTCGGCCTAGTGCTAGTTCTGGGAAAAGATTTTCAAGAAGTGGTGCAAGGTATGGAGGCTTCGTGGGGGTACATGCATATGAGACGAGAAAGATTTGAGTTCAGAAAAGAATATTGTTTTAGAAGAATAAAACAGCGACTCCTAGGCAAGTGCTCTATATTATTATCTAAATGAGTCACATTAATGTTATCTTAATTAAATTATTTTTCTAATCTTTATTAGATATTATTAAACTTATTTGAATTTTATTAAACTTTCTGGCAAGAATATGCGCCCTCCGAGCGTAAGTATTTAAGTCTTAATGCAATGAAATATATTAAATTAAAAAGACTAATGAAACTAAATACGAATGCAGATAATATTAATTGAAACAGAGGGGGTATAATCGAAAAATAGAACAACATTGAAACTCACTCTTCCATCATGTTCCATCACTCCCGCCTTCCATTGCTAGATTTTCCTAATTTAAGTGCTACATTAGTATTATCTGCGTTATTCGGACTATTGTCCTAATCTTTATTGTTATCTGTACAACATTTCGGTTGATATACCGTCCGGCCTTCTTCAGGTCTTTCTTGTCGGACTCGGGAACCTTCTCGGACTCGGGAACCTTCTTTTCGGACTCGGGAACCTTCTTTTCGAACTCGGGAACTTTCTTGTCGTAATCGGGAGCCATCACGGAACTTTGAACTTAACCCTTTATTCAGTCCACGAGGGTATCCTGTTCTCATTCCGCTAACCATAGCTGGGGTAGGAGTTGTGTTCATTTTTTTTCTATGTTACTACCGCTACTCAGGATTGAACCCGGAATCTGTCAGAACTGTCTTAACCCAACTACCGTATCCACTAGGCTCTGTGTCCAATTGGCTCCCGATTACGACAATAAAGTTCCCGAGTCCAAAAAGAAGGTTCCCGAGTCCGAGAAGGTTCCCGAGTCCGACAAGAAATACCTGAAGAAGGCCGGATGGTATATCGGCCGAAACGTTGTACAGATAACAATAAAGATGAGGACAATAGTCCGAATAACGCTAATCATCAAGCCTCATCTCAAACATTCAGAGAAATAAATGCTACATGTTTGTTTTCAATGAGAGTCTTTAAACGATATTCTATTTACTAGCAAGAATATGCGCCATCTAGGAGTAATTATTTAAATTTTAATGTAATGAATTATATCAAATTAGAAAGACTAACGAAATTAAATAAGAACGCATATAAAAGATTACACTTATTTTAATCATATCTTAATTGGTTTCTATATAAATCATTCATAGGATTGATTTTAATACGTTAGAGAATAAAACAATATTAGAGATCAATAACACTAAGTAATTATCTATTAAACCCGGTTTTGTTAAAACCAGTATGCAAATTAACTACATCATATATTATGTAAACCTTTATTTCTTAGTAATATATAACACACATTGCAGGATTTTAAATGCACTAATAACATGGGCTGTTTTGAGAAAAATCTAACTCAGATTTTCATAGACATAATTAATAAACATGATTTATTCTATGTATCAATAATTTTACTATAAATTAAATACTCATTGATAAACTTATGCAATTCCTGAGGGTATCGTGATATAAGCAGTGACATAGTTTCAGTTACAGACAGACACCGAATCTCCATTATGCATGTGAACAGCCTTGTCCAGGATTTGAACTCAGTTCAGCATGTGTTGGAATATTGTGGTATATAACGAGTGCTGGAAACCAGGACTTAAACTTATAGACCCGTCATGGTCATATGGATAAAACCCAGCCAATAATAATATTAGAGATCAATAAAACCAAGTAATTATCTATTAAACCCGGTTTTGTTAAAACCGGTATGCAAATTAACCACACCATATATTATGTAAACCTTTATTTCTTAGTGATTTATAACTCATATTTCAGGAACTATAACACCAAGTAATTATTTATTAAATCCGGTTTTGTTAAAACCGGTATACAAATTAACCA
>CM042180.1:29717614-29727614 GCA_023376005.1 Doryteuthis pealeii | reverse complement strand
TTTCAGTCCTGTAGGTCAGACTGGGCTCTTTCACCTTGGTTATGCAATCAGTCTAGGTGATGGAAAAGTATGAATTCAAACCTGTTAAACTCCTCTTAAGAAATTGACCTTGTATCACATCCTACTCGTGTACAGGGGTTGCTATATATATATATATATAATATATATATATATATATAATATATATATATATATAACTTTCAGAGAAGAAAAACTTAACAAACCGTCATTTTTTTTTAATTTAAATTTTTAAAAAACCCTTAGGAAAAAAATTTAAAAAATCTTTTTTTAAATCCTTAAGAAAAAATTTTAAGGAAAAAAAATCTTTAGAAAAATTTAAAATAAAAAAAAAATTAAAATCCTTAAGAAAAGTTTTTTTTAAATACTTTAAAAATTTAAAAAGTTTCTTTTATTAAAAAAAAATGTTAAAAAAACCCTTTTGAGTTTCTGATCGAAATAAATATTACGGAATGTCGGTTGTTAAGTTTTTCTCTCTTTGAAAGTTAAATATTGCAATGTATTTAATCTAATATATTGATTATTATACATTGAGCTCTCTTTAGGGATTTATAAAAATCCTTGTATGAATTATATTTTCGCACCTACAAGAGCATACAGTATGGTTATGCAGTGGAGTTTTGAAGATCCCAAATAGAATTATCCCTTACAACCAGTCATTTGGATACCTTATATATATATATATATATATATATATATATATATATATATATATATATATATACATATATGGGTAATTCCATGTGAAATCATCAGGAAAAAAATAAAATTGTCACCCACCCCCTTCAATTTTTCTGAAATTTTGTACAGGTGTAGAGTAGGTTAAAATTAGACAATCCCCCAAATTTGAGCTTCCAATTCGAAATATTCGCCGAGTTATGTTGATTTTAAACTCGAAAAATTTGGGGGGGGGGCGAGAAAAATGGCGACATTTTGTAATCTATTTTTTGTCTATAAAATGTGTCCTATAGCTCCGCTACTCCTAAAAATTGGTTTATAGAAGTTTTTAGGCCTGAAGATCCAAAATGTTATCAAAATAGGCATAAAAATAAAACCCCTTTTCACGTTATTAATAATTTCTGATTTTTTCAATGCAAGATAATAAGTGAAAAAAATCACAATGTGGCACTACATATAATTTTCTTTAAATTATTATTCTACATATATTGAACATTATTTGTACCAAAAATGAAGTTTGGTTTTTGCTCACAAGCGAAGTTACAAACATCAAAACTTGGCCCTGATGATTTGACATGGAATTACCCATATATATATATATATATATATATATATATATATATATATATACCAAAAGGTCAAATTGCATCTTTATTGGCATTGTCTAACTTGTATTTGAATAGAAAGACATGTCAAAGTGTTGTTAGTGAATTGTGCCATCTTGGGAAATGTGAGTAAAAATGGTTTATGCCGTAAGAACTAGCACATAAAAATTAGTTTTCGTCACAATCACATGTAGGTGGTGATTTGGGGTTAGACGGCGCCTTGATATTTGCGCGAGAGAAAGCATTTTTACTTGTGTGTGTGCCAGTGTTACAATTTATGGTGTCATAAATTGTTGACAGACCCTGTCGTTGAATTCAAGGGGGCTAGCGGAAAAAATATGTAACTGTTGGTTAACCTTGACCCTAGAGGCGCGAGAAACACGTGACTAGTTAGATTTGAGTTTCAGCCCGCCGGCCAAAGAGCATAGACGTGCTGTGAGGCCAGTCTCCCCACGCGGTGATATGGGCTAGACTAAATAAAAAGCTTGATCAAGAAACAAAGTGTCTTGTGAATTCAATTCATTGCAATGACTAAGATTAGCCCAGAAGTTAAGAAGTAGATAGAAAAACCCAACGAGGAAACAACCAGACAATATAGCACGAATCAGCAGAAACAGTAGGCAGAAATGAAGCAACCAAGTTAGTCTCTAATCTCTAACGTGCCTCTCTCTCTCTCTCTCTCTCTCTCTCTCTCTCTCTCTCTCTCTCTCTCTCTCCTCTCTCTCTCTCTCTCTCTCTCTTATTGCTTTATCTTTAGTAATATAAATACTTCATAAATAAAACATTTGAATTGTTTATAATTTATTCGGAAAATAAACCAAAGAATTTTTTCCAACTGTAGGACAAAAAAATAAAAAAAATAAAAACCGAAGAGAATAAAATGAAATAAAAATCCTTCCCCAGCCAGTAAAATGGAATTGGTTGGCATCAACTGGAACCAATATTCTTCTTTTTATGATGTGTGTATCACCGAAGAACTCACTCTGAACTATCTTGTATACCCGACGATAGGGTATATAACACCAGTTGTTGCATAAAAAATCCGCAATTTTACAGGATAAATATTTAATTTTTAACATAATTTCCTTCTTTGGTATTTATTTGGATAAATACGAGCAGGATGCAACTCAAAGCCGTTTTTAAGCTGAGTTTTACTTCTCCCAGAGTGGTTGCCATACCAAGGCTAAAGAGCCCAGTCTGTCCAACTATCCACTAGAGGATAAATAATTGGATTCATGTTTTTCATTAACGATGTCTGTATAAAAATCTGAGTTAGATTTGCCTCAAAAGCCTATTTAATCAGTGAGTTAAAAATGACTTTAAAAAAATTGAATATTCGACAAGATGATCTGGTGTGAATGTTCTGTTATATACCGCTCTCGTCAGCAACTAGTGGCATCTAAACTTAAACATCTCATGCCTATAATCACGCGCATCCCGAGGGGTTAAGTGAGGGTCATCACAAATCAATCATATCCACTTAATACCCGCCAATTTTTAATCTGACGAACTCTTATTCATAAATATTCTTATTACAGTACGTGCACAATTCATTGACTATCTATGAATAATGTAATCACTGTGGGTATGCACGTTTTATAATAATAAAATAATAATGGTATAATAATAATGTTATATACATTATATAATATTATATATATTATATGATAATTAAATAACAATAGGGTGTTAGAAGGCGGTGGCTGCGGGTCTACATGTCCTGGGAATGACGTTAAACTCTATCTGATGGTGAGGTTCCAGTTTTGGAGGTTTGGGGAATGTGGAGTACCCCTTCATCACCATTGCTCCCTGGTCCACTCTGACCCGGAGTGGTAGTACCTGTTAGGGTTCCATCTATGGGTTAAATAGAAAAATGTATTTATAAAAAATGTATTATCCATTAAGAATTGATTTATTTCAAAACTTTATCGGCATTAAATGACCCACTGAGGTTGATATGCCGTAAAAACAAAACAAACCTAAAATAACAATGGTAAATATATAATATATATATTATATAATATTATTTTATATTATAATTATATAATAATAAATAATATGGTATAATAATAATGTTATATACATTATATAAATTATATATATTATATTATTATAATTAAATAATAATGGTATAATAATAATGTTATACATATTAATATAATATTATATATATTATATTAATAATGGTATAATAATCCCTGTGGACGTTTTTCAAGACTGCGTATACCCGTATCTATGTTTAAGAATTCGCTCTTTTGAGCCTGGTTTTTTTTAGGGGGGGGGGGGTCTCGCTGCGCGTGCGCACGTGTTTTTAATATACATTGCGCATGTATTTGAAATGCTTCGTGTGTGCGCACACGGTGTACGGTTTTGTGGCATCGTTTTTATGTGCGTCTGTGCGTTTGTGCGTCTGTGAGTCTGTTCGTGTATGGCGGGCAAGGGACGTTTGATTAAGGACTGGGGTCTTTTGTTGGAGTGGAGACATTCCAAAAGGGTCTCGCCGCTGAAATATCTTGAATAATCTAATAAAGATGCTTTCCCCCAACGGAATCTGTTAGGTTAGAAACCCACCCCCCTATCCCCCAGAACCGCTGCACCCCACACCCCTCATTGCCTACACGAGAAGAAGAAGAAGAAGAAGAAGAAGAAGAAGAAGAAGAAGAAGAAGAACATGAAGAACATGAAGAACAAGAATGAAAGAAGAAGAAGAAGAAGAACAACAACAACAACAACAAGAAGAAAATGTGTGAAGAAGAAGAAGAAGAAGAAGAAGAAGAAGAAGAAGAAGAAGAAGAAGAAGAAGAAGAAGAAGAAAAGGAAGTTGGAAGAAGAAGAAGAAGAAGAAGAAGAAACAACAACAACAACAACAAGAAAATGTGTGAAGAAGAATGAAAGAAAAGGAAGTTGGAAGAAGAAGAAGAAGAAGAAGAAGAAGAAGAAGAAGAAGAAGAAGAAGAAGAAGAAGAAGAATGAAAGAAAAGAAAGCTGGAAGAAGAAGAAGAAGAAGAAGAAGAAGAAGAAGAAGAAGAAGAAGAAGAAGATACATACATATTGATCGCAACGTCTTGTCAGGCGTCTGCCACTCGTTCATTCATTGTCCGTTTGTGAGCTCGTTCATGACTTTTGACTGAGTCGACAGGCGTTGTATACGCATCACTGTGTACTCTCATGTGAAGCTTGAGACCACCAGCTGTTCGGCACGCTCTTTTGCATACACACACTGGTGATTGCCACTTCTTCGCAGAAGAAGACCATTTCTACTAGTAGTTCGGTTGTGAGCACGCAGAGGGCCCACTGGTCCAAATTTGTTTTTTATGTCTTCTGTCACACATGAATCACTTTGTCGGCTTCCTCTCGCATGCGACTGTACGTGACTGAGAGACCCAGCCCTTGACAGACAGGCCCTGCCACACAGGTCACATATATGGTCAGTCTTAAATGTGGAAATGTGTCCATGCCATCCGTCATGTGCCGCTTACATAGAGGCTGCTTCAGGATAGGGGGGTGCTTGAGCTGCCTTACCTCAAATCCTCATAGCTACCATCGGCCTGCCTTTCCAAAAAATTGTGTACCCGGCTCCCACTTCTGTCAATTGGTCCTCATCGCTAAAGCGGACTTCCGCAAGGGTCACGATGTCTACCCCATATCGAGAGTTATTTGCCATGATGCCAGTTTGTTGTTCAGGGTTTCCCGATCTTTCAGGGTCGAGGTGTCTGAACATTCCATGTGACTATTATTAGCCTAGGTTTGTTGTAATATTTTCTTGTTTCCGCCCTGCTAATGTGAACAGCCGCAGGTTGCTGGCCAGCTGGATAGGGGAAGAGGCATTTGTTTAGGTCACCTTTTCTATACCCTTCCCAATACATACATACATACATACATACACACCAACTGTCGTTTATATATGTACTAGGATCGTCTGGGTACGGAGAGGAGGGGGGGAAAACCTGGAGTATTGATTTGTTTACATTAATGTTGATCATTTTAAAATAAAATTTCAATGCTATTTCTATGTATATTTTAATTCCTAAATATCTTCGAATGTAATTCATACTTTTTACTCAAAAAGTCAGATCTGGTGATAGTGAATGTGTATATATATATTTACATTGTCGTTAATTGTTTTATTTTCGTAGTTTCCTCCGGACATACATACACACACACACACACACACCCTACACACACACACACGCACACGCACACACACATACATACATGCACACGAACTTATAAAAAGCTGCTGATATAATTATTCAGACTCTTATCTTTATAGAAAAAAGTAAAAATCATTTTTTGTCGGTTCATTTTTTCATATTTCATAAAATAAAATAAGGTGGTGGGGAGACCTTGTATAAAAATATTTCCCCGAATATATTTAGGAAAAAAAACTAGTTCAGACATATTTTCATCAAAAGTTAAGTAATTCTGGAAATTTTCGTGAAAATTGGACCATTAATCTATTTTTCATAGAATTTTTTAAAAAAGCCTCGTCGTAACTTGTTTTTGGCCACGTTAAATTTCAATTGATTTAACGGTGCAAAAATGTAAATATTGTTTTTCGTTCATAAGTTTCATTATTTCCGTAAGCTGAAAAAAACTTTTTTTAATCATCAAGAGTTTGTTTAATGTTTCTTCTTTTGAATGGACAAAAAAATTTTGAGATAATATTAACCTTTATACAAGTTTCATTATGTTAAATATAGCGGGGGGTAAATTTCACAGGGAAAATTGATGGTACCTATTTTAAACAATAACAAAATAAAATTAATAATTCTAATTAATTATTATTATAGATGGACAATAAAGTAAGAAAATGCCATGTTCTTTCTACTATCCTATATATAAATAGGAATATTTGAAACAATGCTACTGTAAGCAAATTATTTATATTAGATAGGAATACTTGTTATATAACTATGTGCAAAAAATCTCTTAAGAAACAACTACACACAAAATATGAATGTACAATGAACGCAATTCCCTAACCTGTGAATCTATCCAGGATTATTTTATGCCTAGAGTTTAGGGAATTGCATTTATTGTAAAAACTTTTTTTTTTTTTTTTTTTTTTTTTTTTTTTTTTTTTGTAGTTTCTGAAGATGCTTTTTGTGCATAATCATATTTTAAGTGTCCCTATCAAATAAACCGTGGACAGGTTGATATGTCATTAAAATCAATCAAGACTGGGTTCATAATTTCTTTTTTCTCAAATTGGCCCAGACTCTATGAAGTCTAGACATCATCAGCTTATTATATAACAATAGTTATATAACAATAGTTATATAACAATAGTTAGTTTATGAGCAAAAATTATTTCAATCTTGCAAAAAATTTTGTTTTGAGGCTATTTGAATAGCCTCAAAACTCTTGTATAATGAATATCATTGTAGGAAATGGACATGCCAAGACAAATTCAAATCCTGAATCCAAAATTAGATATAATAGATGAGAATTGTTTATTCAGTTTTTGTTTTTTAATGAAGTTTTTTCTGCTAATAAGACCAAGACATATATATATATATATATATATATAATGATTTTCTTGATTTCAAGCATAATTTTGGTTTTTAGTCATGAGATAACCCTCTTTCAACACCCTCTGGTTAAAAATGAGACCGTCCAAATCGTCTAAGTTGAAATGTAAAAATGTAAATCCTAATTATCTGGTGTTGCTTATCCGCTGAATTCTTATTTTTTATGAGTGCCGTCATCAGCTAAATGATTGACCATTCCGTTTTCATAATAAAGAAAAAGGACATGCCATGATGAAAAGAAGGAAAGAAAGAAAAAAGTGAAAGTTAAATCAAGATTGTTATACTTTTTATTACATATTGAACTATTACGCAATAGCTCTTCAGTAAACATATCAAACGTTGTAATAATTAATTTACCATACTGTAATATATTCACAGGTTCTGCTAGTAGAAATTATTACTCGAAACTATATTATAAGGAGGAGGGGGAGAAGCTCTCCAATTAGTTTTGACTAACGAGAAGAGTTTGAATTCAGAGATTTCCTTCTCCTAGACCGGTTGCCATACAAAGGTTAAAGAGCTCAGTCGTCCCTACTATTTACCCATTGCCTACTCCAAGAAGAAGAAGAAGAAGAAGAAGAAGAAGAAGAAGAAGAAGAAGAAGAAGAAGAAGAAGAAGAAGAAGAAGAAGAAGAAGAAATATTGTAGAATAATATAAAATAAGTATTGAATAACAAACAATGTTGAAAAGAATAAAAACGCCGACTGTGAAAGAAGAAAAGGAAGAAAGAAGAAAAGAAAAGAAAAGAAAGAAAGAAAGAAAGAAAGAAAGAAAGAAAGAAAAAGAAAACAGGAGAGGAAAAAAAGAAAGATTCAATTACTAAACAGAAAAAAGAAAGAAGACAGGAAGCGAGAAATGAAAAAGAAAGAAAAGAAGAAAGAAGAAGAATAACTATTGAATACAACAATGTTGAAAAGAATGGTGGAATAAAAACGCCGACAGTGAAAGAAAAAAGAAGAAAAAAAGAAAAGAAAAGAAGAAAAAAGAAAAGAAAAGAAAAGAAAGAAAGAAAGAAAACAGGAGAGGAAAAAAGAGAGAGTCAATTACTAACAAAAAAAAGAAGAAAGACAGAAAAATGAAAGAAAGAAAGCAAGAAATGAAAAAGAAAGAAGAAATATTCAGTAATTAAAAAGAAAGAACGAAAGGAAGAAAGAAAGAAAGAAAGAAAGAAAGAAAGAAGAAGAAGAAGAAGAAGAAGAAAAGAGAAGAAGAAAGAAGAAGAAGAAGAAGAAGAACTATTGAATAACAAAGAATGTTGAAAAGAATGGTGGAATAAAACGCCGACAGTGAAAGAAGAAAAAGAACAAAAAAGAACAAAAAAAAAAGAAAGAAAGAAAAAGAAAGAAAGAACAAAAAGAAAGAAAAGAAGAAATATTTCTCTTTCTCTTTCACGGTCTGCCTATAAAATTCCTGTACGGTTACAATTATCTAAATCCTTTTTACCGGTCGACTGGCACTGATATTCTAGATTGTAGGAAGTTAAAAGCCAGGAAAAGGGGTCGGCAGGGGGTTGGCGGGGGTCGAGGGGAGGAGCTGCCGGGTGTGTATGGGGGGAGGTTAGGCGAGACCAAGGAGCGGGAACTGTTACCATTTTCACAGACTCTTGGGCTTGGTATGTCTTATATGAGTAGTTGGATTGAAAAGAGAGAGATAGAACGATATATATATATATATATATATATATATATATATATATATATTATATATATATATATATATAATTTTCGAGCGACCACGTATAATAATATGTGATATATTACTCTTTTAGCAAAGAAAATGTTTTAAATATATTAGGTGTATATGCAAACATATTAATTAGAATAAATAAATGAAATGTATTAATAATGGAGATTCGGTCTCCATTTGTCAATAACCGAAACTACGTCACTGCTTACGTCACAATACCGAAAATCATAATACATAGAATAAATAACAACCCTGTAATCAGTTCTAAAAATTATCTTTTTAAATCTCGCCCTTTTTTTCACTAAGAAGAAGATAACTAAAACGTTTACAAATAGATAGATACCTACGATTTGTGTAAAATTTATGTGCAAAATATTCAAAATAATTAATTAATAATTAATAAATGAACACAACATTTACTTGAGGGGAACAGAACCAAATTTTCCATTTCAAATTGCTTTATTTATTTTTTTTTTTTTTTTTACTCCTTTAATAAATTTGATGATTTTACTTACTTATGATACAAACCCTCTAACATTGAATTTTTAACCACCTTCCTCAGGCAATATCTTTCAATAGTTTATTTTTACAACCGCCCGGAGGATATTTTATTATTTTTCTAGTATATATCTATTAACAATGGAGATTTGCTTCCGGTTTTTGTCTGTAACTAAAACTACGTCACGCTTACGTCACACTATCTAAAATCGTCATAACAGAATAAATACACTCAAAATTTGAGCATGCAATGTTAGACAGTCCTTATTGGTTTTTTAAACAAGTTTTAATAAATAAATACCTGGTATTATCTATCTAAATATAGTTTGATTTATTTTAGTATATATTTAAAGTTATCAGAACTGAGTTTCCATTTCTTTATTTTTTACTCCTTTAATAAATTTATTTTATTTTTTACTCCTTTAATAAATTTGATGATTTTACTTTACTTATGATACAAACTCTTTGATATTAAATTTCCAACTCCCATCCCCTCAGGCAATATTTATTTTATGTCGCCCAGAGGGCGTTTTTTTATTTTGCTAGTAATATTAATGTTTATATGTTTTCTGATTAAAATTTTTGTGAAAATTACGGAGTTATCTCTCATTTCTCCGTAACTGTAATGATGACGTCATAATAAATTGTCCTTTGATGACGTCACTGGCAGACGTAATGGCGCAAAACAACTCGAATGATCTGATGGAAAATAAAGACAACATGCCGATAGGAAGAAATTCATTCAAAAAAATTTTTAAAATGGTGGAAAAAATGGGAGAATTATGAAAGGGAATGGTGAATATAAAATAGAAAGAGAGAGAGAGAGAGAGAGAGTGGCAGAGAGAGTGAGAGAGAGGGGGAGGTTGTAAGGAGAGATTTTTGAAATGAGTGGGGTGGTGGTGAATGAAAATCCGAGCCCAAAATAGGAATGGGAAAAATGTTTAGAAAAGATGAAGTAATCAAAGTTGCAAGAGCTGAGA
>CM042180.1:29710114-29715114 GCA_023376005.1 Doryteuthis pealeii | reverse complement strand
AGTCAATCAAAATATATATAGAGAGGGGAGATGTGACAGGCAGAATGTGAAGTAAGAAACGTGTGATATCTTTGAATTGATTGCAAATAATGACTAATTAGGACCAAATAAAATGGAAGAATTCAAAACATAACTTATCCTAAACTAAGGAATATTTTGGATGCATTTTGTGTCATTAATTAATAAGGAAAAAAGTATTTAGCAAACAATCATTGATTCACTCAGCTTAGGTATAATATATTATATATATATATATATATAATATAATATATATTTGTGTGTGTGGTGTGTGTGTGTGTGTGTGTGTGCAGTAGTAGTGAGTAGTACTAGTAGTAGTAGTAGATATATGGAGGATAAAAAAGTTCTAAATAGAAACGTTCCCACCACAAAACTCATCTGGTCTACTGAAATATATATATATATATATATAATTATATATATATATATATTATATAAAGATAAATCTAATGAGTCAGACGAACCTACTAAAAGTTTCGCTTAATGCTCTTCAGGGCTGAGATCTGACTAAAAGACTGTGGGCAAACGCATTAAATATAGTACTTACACGTGATTCAAAATAAATCATTTAAATTAGCATAAACTAAAACGACCAATAGAAAACAACAAAACAAAGACACTATTAAATCTATATTTTATTATATTATATTTAAATTAAAAATGTTTTTATTTTTTATTTGAAAGTAAATTAGAATCTACTAACATCAGGTCTAATGTATACCCCAAATAACACTAATTATCCAATATACAAACAAGCACCCAATTATTTGCTCTACTTAGGTATTGAGCACTTTTTACTTATTAGCTTTAGTCTCTGGCGGTTTTATATGAATATATATATCTTATATATATAAATATGCATATAAATTGTTTTTCTTTTGCTAAAATATAGTACAAGAAATTATTTTTTTGGTACGTTTATTGGTCTTTTCTTTTTTCCAAAAATTTTTTCTCCCCGGTTGATGTTTGGTAGTATATTTTTACAATCAAACTATTTGCTGGGTTTTTTCTCACCGCGAGGATTTACCAATAAGTTTGGTATATTAAATTAATATATATATATATAAATATATATATATATATATAATGAGAAGTAATATACACGGGCGATGTGTTTTGATATGGCTTTTTTTAGGCCGCAATTTTTAGGGCGATATGTGCTAATTGAAGTCGTACCTAATTTTGAAAGTTAATTAATTAATAATTATAATTAGGCGGGCATACCTATTCAAATGTAAGGCTAAACAAATCGAGAAAACATCAATTACTGTATGGAAATATATATATACATATATAGTAATATTATATATATATATATATATTCTAGTATTGAGAATAAAGTGCTCGATACGGGTGTGAGAGCTGTATTTCATTTATTCATTATAGTGTACAATACATTTAATGTGCGATTGTTACCATTGGTTTCCAAGCAGCATGTTAACCCACTTTTTGTCAAGACAACGGTCTGTCTTGATGAAAAGTGCTAATACGCTGCTTGGAAACAAATGGTAACAATCGCACATTAAATGTGTGTACCACTATAATGAATATATATATATATATATATATAATTATATATATATATGGGGTGGTACTTGACTAACGAGTTTAATTCGTTCCACTCGTAACTCTATTTCCTCGTATATCAAATCAATTTCCGCATTGAAATAAACTGGAATGCCATTAATCCGTTCCAGCCTCACATCCCAAAAACAGTATATATCTTTTTTTGTTACTGTTTGGGAGAGTTATCTCCCTAACAAATTACACCGGATATACCTCACTGACAAGCAGGGAGACACAAAAAACAGACAAGGACTTGGCCCCATTTGATGATACATGATACATAGTTGAATTCAATCCAAACTCATCCCACTATATTTCCCGTCAGTGAGAATGAATAAAACAAATATTGTTATATGTTAAACATATTTAACTGTTTTGTTATCATTTGCTATTCCTACATCTTGGATAAAACAGTTACGTTTTCTTAAATAGAAAAAAATGTGTTTGTACAAAATATATATAAAATGAATTAGGTGCAGTAATAAGTTTTAATGTTTTAATGTTCATTTATATATGTTTTTTCTTGTACCTCCAATTTAACTTTCAACATGAAGCAAAAAACTAACCGATAGCTCGTAACTTGGAAAAACTTCGTAAATAATTTCTACTGAATAGTGAGTGTAATGGTTAGCCAAGGTAGTTTCGCAGATCCATTACTACTGAATAGAGAGTTCGATCCTCGCTAGATTCGCATACTTCCGACCTTGGGCACATCTTAAAGTGACGGAATGAGTTAATTATACTCATGATATATTATATATATATATAATATATATCTATATATATATACTTTCAATGAAAGAAAATTTAACAAAACCTCATTCCGTAATAATTATCCGTAATAATTATTCCTTTTTGTGTTTTTCACATCAGCGTTAGCTGATGGTATATCTCTGGAGTCTGAGTGACAACAAGTCTCCTCAATTATTATTTATTATTATTATTATTATTATTATTATTATTATTACTACCTTTTGTGTTTTCCATATGAGCGTTATCTGATGGTAATTTCACTGTAGTTGAGTGACAAGAAGTCTCCTTAATTATTATTATTATTATTATATTTATTATTAATACTTACTACTACTACTCCTTTTTGGGTTTTTCATAATCAGCTTTAGGTGATGGTATTTCACTAGAGTCTGAGTGAAAACAAGTCTCCTCATTATTATTATTATTTTACTCTTTGAGTTTTCACATCAGCATTAGCTGATGGCTTTCACTGGAATCTGAGGACAGCAATCTCCTCAGGTCTCCGGATTCTCTGAGTATTCTGGCAGATTGCAGCAGTGCAGTGTTCTGAATGGTTTCAACCCTTCTCTTGATTCCAAACTTCCAACTTTTCCAATCCTTTTGGGACGTTCCAAGTGCACCAACTACAATTGGTATACTTTACTTTCATATTCCATAATTTTTCAGTTCTCTGGCAAGGTCCAGATATTTACATTTTTTATTTTTTATATTATTAATTATTATTATTATTATTATATTATTATTCCTTTTTGTGTTTTTCACATCAGCGTTAGCTGATGGTTTTTCACTGTAGTCTGAGTGACAACAAGTCTCCTCATTATTATTATTATTATTATTATTATTATTATTATCATTGATTATTATTATTATTATTATATTCCTTTTCGTGTTTTTCATATCAGCGTTAGCTGATGGTATTTCACATGGAGTCTGATGACAGCAAGTCTCCTCATTATTATTATTATATTATTAATTATTACTCCTTTTTGTGTTTTCATATCAGCGTTGCTGATGGTATTTCACTGGAGTCTGAGTGACAGCAAGTCTCCCTCATTATTTTATTATTATTAATTATTATTATTTATTTATTGTCTGTGTGTATTCATGTGTGTTGCGTGTGTGATCGTGCAAGCGCGTTGGTTTGATAAGTCTTCGTGAGATCATGAGAAGAAGTCAAAGAAGAGTTGTTATTTTTGTTTTAAGAGTAGACTGCATTAAAGAATGAAAAGAATGTGTAAGACGAGTAAGAACAATGGCGGCCTGTGATGTTTGAAATGTGCAAAGAGATGAAAGAAAAACGAAGGGGGATCATCGTTGAACGGAGGCAGTGAAAATGTCACCGTTCGCAAAAGGTTCCAGCCTAAAAGTTTCCAGTTGAATGTTGCAGTTGTACACGGCGGGATTTTCATCACATGGTGAGATTGTCAATCTAAAAGATATGCAACGGTTGCAAGACTCGCTTGGTTATAGTGGAACATGACGTATACGGGCATTAGAAGGGGGTATCGTCTACGTCGTGGAAAGCGTCGACCCTGTTAGGACTGCTGTGTCCGTTGTTATGACGACGGTATCAAACGAGTGTGTTTCTTTTTAAGTATAAAGAATGTGAAGAAAGAGTTAAGAAGGAGAGAAAGAAAGAAAGAAAGAAGAAAGAAAGATAAGATAAGAAAGAAAGAAAGGGTAGACAGGGAGAGAAATGCCAGGCAGGGGAAAGAAAGAGAGAACGTAAAGAGGAGAAAGAGAGAGAGAGAGAGAGAAGAGGGGGAAGAACAGGAGACAAAAAGATGAATGGAGAGCAGAAGAAGAAAGATAGAAAGGGGAGACGGAAATGGAGGATGATAGAAAGGGAGACACAAGAGAGGAGAGAGAGCAAGAGTGAAGGAGAGAGAGAGAGAAAGTGAGGGAGAAGAGAGAAAAGAGGGTGAAAGATGAGAAGTAGAGAGAGAGCAAAGAGTGAGGAGAAAATGGGGAGTGGAGAGAAAAAAGAGGGAGCAGAGAAGAGGAAGAAGAGAGCTGAGAAGAGAAGAGAGCTGAGAGAGAGGAGAGAGAAAGGGATAAAAGAGAAAGAAGAAATACTGACAGTCGAGAAGAAGAAGAAGAAGAAGAAGAAGAAGAAAGAAGAAAGAATGAAGAGAAGAAAGAAGAAGCCGAAGAAGAAGAAATATGAGAGAAACGATAAGAAAGTAATGAACAGTGAAGTTCTAATTCTGGTGCTGCGGGAGATATGTCAATGTCGAAAGGACTTCATAATCTCCGAGCTTCATAATCTGACCCGGAGTATGTAATACTTATTAGGGTCCAATCTATGTGTTAAAATAGATCGTTTTTAAAAAATGGATCTTTAAAAATGAGTGTAAAGATATGTTGTTTTTTTTTTAAATACCCAACAAAGATTAATAAAACAAAACGTTGTCGGCATAAATGACCCAACAAGGTTTGACATGCCGTAAAATTCAAACCAATCAACCCAAGTAACTACTCTTCCCCATCCTTTTCAAATACACATCTCGAAAGTGGAGTAACCATTTCATTGCCATTAATCCTAGGTCCACTCTGACCCGGAGTGGTAGTTTAAGGTTATATTATGGGTTAGATCAGGGGTCGGCAACTCTCCGTCCCGTGTGCCACATCGGCCTTCGATGGTTTTGTGTCCGGCCCATCAA
>CM042180.1:29697614-29705114 GCA_023376005.1 Doryteuthis pealeii | reverse complement strand
TTATTTTTGGTGGGGAGGGGATTTATCTTTGTGCTAAATGTCCAAGAAGACCCATTCGGAAATGTTGTTTACGTTCCAGAAAAGAGTTTTTTCCTGATTCACCGTCGGACAAATCGAATCGTAGATCAAAGAGAATCGGATATGACAGATTCTTGGCTAATTTTTGAATCCATGATTCTTTATACTCCAAGACTTGTTCGCCATTTTCTTCTTCTTCTTCTTCTTCTTCTTATTATTATTATTATTATTATTATTATTATTATTATTATTATTATTATTATTATTAACTTGATTTACTTTCTTTCATTTGTCACGAGTTCTTTTGATTCTTTCTTGTTTTCATTTTATTTTTCTGGATCATGTGACCTTTTACTGTTTTTTTTTAATTTATTCTTATTTTTATTTATATATTCATTTATTGTTGTCTCATTTTCTTTCTGTTTTTCTTTATTTGTTTGTTTTGTTTTCCTTTGTCGTGTTTGGTGTGTGTTTGGGTGGGTCTTCTCCCTTTTTCCTTCCTATTTTCTTCCTTTTTTCCTTTTTCTTTCTTTCTTTTCTTTCTTTCTTCTTCTTATTTTTCTTCCTTTCTTTCTTTTTTTTTCTTCGTTTTCTTTTTCGTTTTCTTCTTTTTCTTTTCCTTTTTTTCTCCTTTTTTCTTCTTTTTCTTCATCTTTCCTTCTTCATTTTTTCTTCCTTTTTTTCTTCTATTTTTCTTCCTTTTTTCTTCCTTCTTTTAGTGAGGATATTATCTCGGTTAAACTTGCAAATCGTCGTCAAAATTAAAACGGAAACTTATTTGGTTATCCATGACAGTTTAACTACAGTGTATTGGGTTTAGGGGTTTGGGGATTAAGGTTGCTTTTAATTACGAATTGCTTTAAAAAAATTTTAAAAAACCCAAATTACTATACATTTAATTAATCATTGAAATTAATTATTGAATCCAACGGTGGACACATTAGTCTCAGTTGTTTGTGTTAGTATTGCAATGTATAATTTCGATTAAACTTGGTTTTAAAAACATTATTTTTCAACATTAAATGTATAGTAATTTGGGGGGGGGGTTGGGGAGTTAAGCAATACGTAATTAAAAACAACCTTAACCCTAAACCCAGTTCGCAAAAAAGTTCATTCATACACTGTAATTAAACTGTCATGGATCACCAAATAAGTTTCCGTTTTAATTTTGAGACCGATTTGCAAGTTTAACTCTTATCTCTTTATATTCAATATTTTCTTCATAATGTTGTGTTTCCTTCCCATTATTTTATTTTTATTTTTATTCCTATAGATTTTTTATCTCGTATTTATTTGATCTGAAAATTGATAGCAGTTTTTCACTGTATAAGCCGCAATTGTTTTGTTTTAATCTATAAAAAGAAAAAGAAAAAAAGAAAAAGTTAATTTTAAAAAAACATTTTGCTTCAAAAACCGTCAGAGTCAATCAGTTTATTGGATAAAATAAATAAACAAGAATTGACATGTCATGAAATCAACCAAGCAAACACTAATCATTTATATACATATATGAAGGGCGGGAGGTGCGTGGTCTAATGGTTAGAGTTATAGAAAATGGACTCGTCGCCCCGAGTTCAATTCCTGGACGAAGCTGTTTGAATTTCACATAGCGCTAATATCCTTGGGAAAGGTATGAATCCAATTCCTCCTCCAGCTATGGGTAAATAGCAGGGCATACTGGGCTCTTTAACCTTGTCTAGGTAACCAGTCTAGGAGAAGAAAAACTCTGAATTCAAACCTGCTAAACTCCGCTTAAGAAATTGATCTTGTGTCACATCCTGCTCGTGCGGAGGGGTTGGTAAATATATATATGAAGGGCAGTAGTGTGTAGGATGTGGCACAAGGTCAACTTTTAAGTGGGGTAAAGTCGGTCTGAATGAATCTTCTCCTCAACTGGTTGCCTAATCCCTCTTCTACGGGCAGGATGTGACACAACTTCAACTTTTAAGTGGAGTAAAGTCGGTTTGAATTTAGATTTTACTACTAGCAGAATATTAAGGCTAATGATGTTCATAAGCAGGATAGTATGAACAAACCAGAAGGAAACAAATCTCTTAAAGTTACAGGTGCATAAAAAATATTATTCTATAGATATTTACTTTGTAAATTATCCATAATAATTGATTACACTGGGGAACATTTTTGGATATAATTTCTGTTGGGTTTGATTCTTCATTTGATTTAGACTAATATTGGCATGCTGATTTCAAAACTGCAGTCAGTTTTCTTCTATCACGTCAAGTTTTTACTCTACAGCTTAATCCCCAAATAAGCATTAATTGTATTGTTTGTCTGTAAGTAATAGAACTGTTCAACTGATTGCATTGATTATCTTATTGAAAAGGAAGGAGAATTATTCAGATCTGGTGACGAGGTTGATTCCCAATCAAAGAACAAACATCAGCGCATTTGTGAAGCTAGTCCATTTTTCATATTTTGAATTAAAATGTGTCGAGTTATTTAAAACCTTCCATAAAATAAGCAAACATGTGTTAGATGCTGTATTTTGACTCCCGCTTTAGAAAATTTCATTTGTCAGTGTGGCTTCATAGCTTTCAGCAAGGCTGGGCTGGTATCACACTCGAGAAAACACAAAATGTCCTCTTGATAGCATGCACAACATGGGAGGAAACAAATCACTCACTGCTGACCCTCATCTCACATTTACTATAGGAGAGTCCCCCATAAAGAATTCTAAGTCATTAAGTTAGCAAGCAAGATTCGCCGAAGACGTTTTAACGTACTCTAAGATAAGTGTTTTTTAATATTTCTTTCTTTATAGGAAATGCTAAATTATGGAACTTAAATGCCTACCACTTTTGCATTATTTTATCTTTGAATAACAATTTGTTCACAGCTTAATATCACTTTAATGACACTGAATCAACTCATGTTTTTATCTTTTTAACCATTGTTGAATTTGGTTACGGATTTTAATTTCCCATAATCTCAAATGTTACCTGTGGACTTATACTAAGTTAAAACTTAGTTTGTTTTTTTTTGTTTGTTTTTTTGTTTTTGTTTTTTCTCGGTGTGGTGGACCCGTAGATCTCGTAAGATCATCCACCTGCGCTCCCTAAAGTCTGCCAGTCATCTTGCCTCGGCTTGTCACTGATCCTTGACTTTGGGGAAGGAGAGCATGCGGTGCGTGTCGCACAAGCGCGCAACATGTAAAACAAAAAACCTGTGCAGATATTTCTACAAGTCCAGTGAGATGTGCAGGCCTGACTGGCTGTAAGCACGCAGATGTGAGTCTACATACAGCATGATTCATGACCTACTTAACGTCACCGCCTTGCTGATTGAACAGCAACGTGCCTCGGTGAGGATTTGGATGAAGGAGCTGCCCCTTGGTTAACACTGTTCACCTAGCCATTTGGGAATTATCTAGAAAAGGTGACCTTAACAAATGCCGATTCACCTATCAAGCTTGCCAGAGACCCGCGCTTCGACGGATGTCCATATTAGCTGGGCGAAAACACAACACAAAACAAGGCTAAGAATAGCCACCTGGAATGTCTCGACACTTCTTGAGAGATTGGGAAAACCCTAAACTACGTACTGGTATTGCAATAGGGGAGCATCTCTATATGAGGCCGACATCAATGCCCTTACAGAAGTCAGTTTCAGCTATAAGAACCAATTGACAGAAGGGGGTGGGCTTGATACACATCCTCGTGGAAAGACAGGCCGATGGTAGCTGTAAGAAGTTTGGGGTAAGGTAAGCCCTCCACCCTGAAGCGACACATGACGGACGCCATGGAAACATTTCCTACATTGAAGTCTGACCTGTGTGGCAGGGCTGTATGTCGAGGGTTTCATATGTGTGACAGGGTACATAAAACAATCTGGATCCGTGGGCCATCTGCGTGCTCACAACTGCTCACAACTGAACTACTTGTAGAAATGGCCTTATTCTGTCAAGAAGCGGCAATCACCATATATATATATATATATATATATATATATATATATATATATATATATATATATATATATATATATATTTATATATATATATATATATATATATATATAAAGTAATATATATATATATATATATATATATATATATATATATATATATATATATGACCAGGTTGATTCCCAATCAAAGAACAAACATCAGCGCATTTGTAAACCTAGTCTATCTTGCATTACTTGCTCAAAACTGCAGTCAGTTTTCTTCTATTACGTCAAGTTTGCCCGGTGTGCTCTACTATTTACCCATAGCTAGTGGGAGATTAGCTGGATTCATACCTTTCCCAGTGGTATTAGCGCTATGTGAAATGTAAACAGTCTTGTTCAGACAGTTTACATAGAAAGGAATAAGAATGAAAGGATACAAAGAAAGGAAGAAAAAATAAAAGGAGATAGAAAGGAAGGAAGAAACGTGATATGAGGAAATGAAGGAATAAGAACGAAAGAGAAAAAGAAATGAAGGAAGAACGAATGGAAATAAGTAAAAGAAGGAAGGAAAAACAAAAAAAAAGAAGAATGAAAAAATGAAACAGAACTAAACAAAAACAAAAATTTAGAAATGAAAATGAAAAAGAAAAAAATGACCAAAGGAAAAAAATATTTTTATTGTATTTCGTAAGCGTATTTTATCGTAATTATCGAAAGGAGACAAAGAAAGGAAGGAAGGAAGGAAGGGGATAAAGAAAGGAAGGAAGGGGACAAAGAAAGGAGACAGAGAAAGGAAGGAAGAAGAAGGAAAGGAGAAAAAGGAAGGAATAATAACGAAAGAAGACAAAGAAAGGAAGGAAGAAGAACGAAAAGAAAACATGATATGAGGAAATGAAGGCAGAAGAACGAAAGAGAAAAAGAAAAGTAGTAGAATGATCGAAAGTAGACAAAGAAATGAAGGAAGGAAGGAAGGAAGGAAAGGGATAAAGAAAGGAAGGAAGAGGACAAAGAAGGGAGACAGAGAAAGGAAGGAAGGAGGAAAGGAGAAAAGGGAAGGAATAATAACGAAAGAAGACAAAGAAAAGTAGTAGAATGATCGAAAGTAGACAAAGAAATGAAGAAAGAACGAACGGAAATAAGTAAAAGAAGGAAGGAACCCCCCCCCCAAAAAAAGAACAACGAAAGAAATGAAACAGAACAAAATAAAAATTTAGAAAAGTAATAATTATGAAGGGATACAAAGGAAGGAATAAGAAGGAAAGAAATGAAGGAAGACACGTGATTGAAAGAAATGTAGGAATAATTATGAAAGGAGACAAAGAAATGGTATGAGATATAATCAGTGAAAACTCTCTCTCTCTCTCTCTATATATATATATATATATATATATATATATTTCTCTCTCTTTATCTCTCTCTCTCTCTCTCTTTCTTTCTATCTTTATCTCTTTTTTTTCTTTCTTTCTCTCTCTTTCTCTCTCTCTCTCTCTTATTTCTTTCTCTCTCTTTATTCTTTTCTCTCTCTCTCTCTCTCTCTCTCTCTCTCTCTCTATCTATCTATCTATCTTTATTTCTTTTTTCTTTCTCTTTCTTTCTCTCTCTCTCTCTCTCTCTCTCTCTCTCTCTCTCTCTCTCTCTCTCTCTCTTTTCTATGCCCTTTTACCTTTCTCTCTCTCTCTCTCTCTTTATTTCTTTATTTCTTTCTCTCTTTTTCTTTCTCTCTCTCTCTCTCTCTCTCTCTCTCTCTCTCTCTCTTATTTCTTTGTTCTTTCTTTCCTTCTCTCTTTCTTTCTCTCTCTCTCTCTCTCTTTCTTCTCTCTCTCATTTCTCTGCGCTTTTACCTTTCTCTCTCTCTCTCTCTCTCTCTCTCTCTCTCTCTCTCTCTCTCTCTCTCTCTCTCTCTCTCTTATTGCTTTATCTTTAGTAATATAAATGCTTCATAAATAAAACATTTGAATTGTTTATAATTTATTCAGAAAATAAACCAAAGAATTTTTTTCCAACTGTAGGACAAAAAAATAAAAGACAGAAGAGAATAAAATGAAATAAAAATCCTTCCCCAGCCAGTAAAATGGAATTGGTTGGCATCAACTGGAACCAATATTCTTCTTTTTATGAGAAAGAACTTATCAATAGCCAGAAAGAAGCGAAATAATTCCGAAGACATCTTTCCTGGGAAACCGAGGGTCTGGGGAAATGGGGGTAACACGGAAAATCTTTGCAAAACGAAAAAGATTTCGTCTTTCTTTTTGGCTAGAGACTCTAATACCTTAACCATTCCGAGAAATGAACGAATGGAGAACGAAATAAGAAAATTACTCCCGTCTCTGTGTCTCCCAATCAAAGACAATCTTTAGATACGTATCAAGCGTTTTACGCCACTGCTTCGGAAGCGTTATCTGGTGTTGCCCGGGAGAGATAAAAATGCTTCTTTTTTTTCGCTGCCTTCTTGTGAGTATTTTCCAGATATCCCACCAGGCCCAAATTGACACAAGGACTTTTTAACGTGCGTGTTATATACCCCTTATAAGACATAGAGTATATCAAGGAGGCGCGTGGTCTAATGGTTAGAGTCGTAGGAAATGGACTCGTCAACGCGAGTTCAATTCCTGGACGAAGCTGTTGGCATTTCACATAGCGCTAATACCCTTGGGAAAGGTATGAATCCAATTCTCACTCCAGCTATGGGTAAATAGTAGGGCAGTCTGGACTGTTTAACCATGGCTAGGTAACCAGTCTAGGAGAAGGAAAACTCTGAATTCAAACCTGTTAAACTCCACTTAAGAAATTGACCTTGTGTCGCATCCTGCTCGTGCGGAGGGTTGGTAAATATATATAAGACATCGGGTATATAATGCGAGGAGAGAGAGACAGACTGAGGCCCGGGAGAGATAAAAATGCTTCTTTTTTTCGCTGCCTTCTTGTGAGTATTTTCCAGATATCCCACCAGGCACAGATTGACACAAGGACTTTTTAACGTGGGTGTTATATACCCCTTATATATATTGTGTGTTAGTAGTAGCAAGTCCATTTGTTCCGTGAAGAATCTCTATCTATATAGAGAGATTCTTCACGGAGCAAAAGGACATGCTACTACTAACACACTCGTCTACCCGGATTTTAATAGCAGGTCAAACCCTCAAAAACACTTCAATTTCTATAGTTCTTCTATAATGCTCCCTTTCAAAAAAACTATAAACAATTTCTTCAAATAAGAATTTTTCTCCTGAAGGTCGAAACTAGTTGAGAATAAACAACATATAAGAAATATTCCTGCTTGTCTTATTACTTTTTGTTCATACTATATATATATATATATATATATATATATATATATATATATATATATATGAAAGTACGCAAACAGTTTGTTTAATATGGCTATGCCGACAATTCGACAATTTTAAGCTCATATTCTCCCAAATATATATATATATATATATATATATATATATATATATATATATATATATATATATATATATATCTGTGTGTGGTGTGTGTGTGTGTGTGTGTGTGTGTGTGTGTATCTGATGCCAGGTTCAGGTAAACCCACAGACTATACCTTTACTC
>CM042180.1:29682614-29695114 GCA_023376005.1 Doryteuthis pealeii | reverse complement strand
TCTTTCTTTTTTTTTTTTCTTTTTACTTTCTTTCTTTCGTAGTTTTTTCTTTCACTTTCACATTTACTTGCTTTTTTCTTTTTTCTTTCTTTCTTTTCTACTTTCTTTCTTTCGTAGTCTTCTTTCAATTTCACCCTTAAAAGATTTTCCCATTCTTTCTTTCTTTTTTCTTCTTTTTTTTTTTTTTTCTTTCTTTTTTTTACTTTCTTTCTTTCGTAGCCTTTTCTTTCAATTTCACTTACATGATTTCCCCATTCTTTTTTTCTTTCTTTTTCTTCTCTTCTTCTTTTTTTTTTTTTTTTTTTCTTTTTCTTTCTTTCTTTTTTTCTCACTTTCACATTTACTTGCTTTTTTCTTTTTCTTTCTTTCTTTTCTTTTCTCTCTTTCTTTCTTCCATAGTCTTTCTTTCTATTTCTTCTTTATTGGCCTTCTCTT
Organism: Doryteuthis pealeii; assembly: GCA_023376005.1. Taxonomy (NCBI): domain Eukaryota; kingdom Metazoa; phylum Mollusca; class Cephalopoda; order Myopsida; family Loliginidae; genus Doryteuthis; species Doryteuthis pealeii. The sequence goes on along the minus strand of CM042180.1, from coordinate 29,694,679 downwards.
TTCTTCTTTTTCTTCTTCTTTCTTTCGTGATCATGTCTTCTTTTCTTTTCTTTTCTTTTTTTTTTCTTTTTTGTCCTTATTAACTTTCTTTTCTCTTTTCTGGAACGGATTAATGGCATTTCAGTTATTTCAATGGGAAAAATTGATTTGACATACGAGAGAATTGAGTTACGAGAGGTACCAATCAAACTCGTAAGTCAAGATAACACTGGATAAGTTAAATACGAAAAAACAATAAAAGATACGAGAAAAAATTAGGAAGAAAGAATATTAGGAATTATTTGGATTATTCGGACTATTGTCCTCATTTTTATTGTTATCTACGATTAGGTAATGAAGGTTCCCAAGTTCAAAGAGAAGGTTCCCGAATTCGAGAAGGTTCCCGGATCCGACAAGAAATACCTAAAGAAGGTCGGAGGGCACATCGGCTGAAACGTTATGTAGATAACAATGAAGATGAGGACAATAGTCCGAAAAATCCAAATGACACAAATTTTCTCAAAAAATTCAGAAAAATAGTGTAGATAACAATAAAGATGAGGACAATAGTCCGACCTATAAACATTAATGGCTATATCCCAATCCTCATATACCCTACCTTTGAACATTAATGGCTATGTATATACCCTACCTATTAACATTAATCCTCATATACCCTACCACATTAATGGCTATGTCCCAATCCTCATATACCCTACCTTTGAACATTAATGGCTATGTCCCAATCCTCATATACCCTACTTATGAACATTAATGGCTATGTCCAATCCTCATATACCCTACCTATAAACATTAATGGCTATATCCCAACCTCATATACCCTACCTTTGAACATTAATGGCTATGTCCCAATCCTCATATACCCTACCTATTAACATTAAATGCTATGTCCCAATCCTCATATACCCTACCTATGAACATTAATGGCTATGTCCCAATCCTCATATACCCTACTATGAACATTAATGGCTATGTCCCCAATCCTCATATACCCTACCTATGAACATTAATGGCTATGTCCCAATCCTCATATACCCTACCTATTAACATTAACGGCTATGTCCCAATCTTCATATACCCAACCTATGAACATTAATCGATATGTCCCAATCCTCATAAATGCAGTAGTATTATGCTGAATGAGTACTCTTATACCACTTGTAGATGCTTACCTTTCTTGATGCCGTGGTGAATATTGTATTTTGTTAATGTTATAAACATTCCATTTCATTTCCAACTTCGTTTGGTTATTTTTTTTATTTAGTAACCTTTGTTAGGTTACAACACTTTCTTTCTTTTCTTCCTTCCTTTCTTTCTTTCTTTCTTTCGTTATATACCCTACCTATGAACATTAATGGGCTATGTCCCAATCCTCATAAATACGGGAGTATTATGCAATCTGAATAGACTTTGCAGTGCTTTGCCTTCTCCACTCCGCTGGCGAGTATTGTATTTTGTTAATGTTATAAAGATTCCATTTTATTTCCAAACCTCAATTTGGTTATTTCTCATTTAGTAACCATTGTTAGGTTACAATAGCATGAAAGGGAAAATTGGACTATATTTTTCAGTATTTGCTTAGATGGTTGATGTCAATGATTATCTTTTGAATAGGAACCACAACTTTAGGTTTGTGTAAAATTACACAATGTGATAATTTAAAAGAACAAAACTGCACAATTCTGGCAGACAATAAGGTAATATATTCGTTCCCTTTATGCTGAGTGTCCCTTATGAGTAGTTTTATACACCTAGCAGTGGTTTACCTTCTTCACGCCGCTCACACACACACACACACACATATATATATATATATATATATATATATATATATATATATATATAGAGGAGATAGATGGATAGATAAATTGTAATTAACTGAGATGGATATATAGAAATCAAACAAACACACTGTTGAGAATTTGCTGGTATATAAGGTGTGTGCTAAATGCCAGATCTTACTTATAGACTAGGCCAGAATTATGTGATCTAACTCTGGCCAATCACTGGCAGTACACTGAGGCTGATACAATACTTAAACCGACCCTACTGGTTCATAATTACGCCAACATTCATTGACGACGGACATAGAATTAAATCACTGCAACATAAATGATATAAAGGAATTCCTGGTGAGTATTTTTGTTAATGTTCTAAACATTCCATTACATTTCTAACCTCCGTTTGGTTATTTTTTTATTTAATAACCTTTGTTAGGTTACAAAACTTTCTTTCTCTTTTCTTCCTTTCTTTCTTTCTTTCTTTCTGTTATATACCCTAACCATAAACATTAATGGCTATATCCTAATCCTCATATACCCTACCTATAAACATTAATGTCTATGTCCCAATCCTCATATACTCTATCTACGAACATTAATCGATATATCCCAATCCTCTTAAATGCGGGAGTATTATGTTGACTGAGTAATCTTATACCACTAGCAGTTGCTTACCTTTCTTGATGCCGCTGGTGAATATTGTATTTTGTTAATGTTATAAATATTCCATTTCATTTCCAACTTCCGTTTGTTTTTTTTTTATTTAGTAACCTTTATTAGGTTACAACACTTTCTTTCTCATTTCTTCCTAATTTTCTTTCTTTCTTTCTGTTATATACCCTACCTATGAACATTAATGAGTATGTCCCAATCCTTATAAATACGGGAGTATTATACTGACTGAGCAGTCTTATAAAACTTCCATTTCATTTCCAACCTTTGTTTGGTTATTTCTCATTTATTAACCTTTGGTAGTTTACTAAAAAAAAAACTTTTCTGTAATGAAGGACTATTTGCTCGTAAATTCCTACCATAAAATAAACTGAACCCCCATTTTATGTCCGTGTTTTGTATTAAATGTTTTATTTTTCTTGCACCCGTTATTTTACAATACAAAATATATTTTATTTATTTATTTTAATATTCATTGCAATGTGCATATTCTAAAAGTTTTTATTTTGTGAGAATGTTTAGTTTTAAAGTGGGGGCTCGTTTTACAATTTAGGCATAAATTGGATCCTCCTTTTATGACCGTAATTTTGTTTTTTCGTCGACGATGATTAAAATCTGACGTTTTTATTTTAGAGTACCAAAGCCGAAAAGAAATAACAACAACAAAAAGTAATCTTCAACTTTTTACTTGTAAATTCCTACCATAAAATTAGGCTTGGACATTTTATGGTAGGAATTTACGAGTAAAAAGTTGAAGTGTAAAAACGAATCCCCACTTTAAAACTAAGCATTCTCACAAAATAAAAGCTTTTAGAATATATACACATTGAAGTGAATATCAAAATAAATAAAGGAAATATATTTAGTATTGTAACATAACGGGTGCAAGAAAAATAAAACATTTATTGCAAAAACACGGACATAAAATGGGGGTTCAGTTTATTTTATGGTAGGAATTTACGAGCAAATAGTCCTTTATTACCAACTTTTCTTTATTTCTATTTTATAGTAAAAATTGAGTTACAAGCGGAAGGAATTAAACTCATAATTCAAGGTACCACTATATTATCATGTCTGATTTTTATTACACAAACAATAAATTTCCCTTGAAAAATAAATGAAGCTCACTGCACAACTGAAAAAAAAAAAAAAATGTTTCGACCTTCTCGATGTTGTGTACAAAATATATATGCAAATTTAACTATGATTTTGGGGAAAAGGTTGTTATTTATTTTGTCGGGAATGAAATATTTTGCAGAGACCGGGTTAATATATCTAAACGTATGTATATGTTTCTTCCGTGTATGGATGGGTAAGTAGGTGGGTGTTGGAGGGAGACATCCTAGTCTTGGCTGTCGACTTATTGGTCAACGGATTATAAATTTAAATAACACATGGCGAACGTTGTCGTTTGCACGCGAAATATTTGTGGTGGGAAATCTGTGAGAGTGGCTCTATTATTTTCGTGCTTTTTTTTGTTTTGTTTTGTTTTTTTCTTCTTCATCTTCTTCTACTTCTCGCCCTTCTTCTCGCGCTTCTTCTTTCATTCTTCTTCTTCTTCTTCTTCTTCTTCTTCTCGTCCTTCTTCTCACCCTTCTTCTTCTTCTTCTTCTTCTTCTTCTTCTTCTTCTTCTTCTTCTTCTTCTTCTTCTCTTCTTCTTTCCTTCTTCTTTCATTCTTTTTTCTTTTTCATTCTTCTTCTTCTTTCATTCTTGATCTTCTTCTTTCATTCTTGTTCTTCTTCTTCACTTTCTTGTTCTTCTTCTTCACTTTCTTCTTTTTCTTCTCGACATTCTTCTTCTTCTCGCCCTTCTTCTTCTCCTTCTTCTTCTTTCATTCTTGTTTTTCTTCTTTCATTCTTGTTCTTCTTCTTTAATTCTTGTTCTTGTCTTCATTTTCTTCTTCTTCACTTTCTTCTTTTTCTTCTCGCCTTCTTCTTCTTCTCGCCCTCCTTCTTCTTCTTTCATTTGTTTTTCATTCTTCTTCTTCTCCTTCTTCTTCTTCAAGCTCTTCGAGCTCTTCTTCTTCTGCTTCTTCTTTGTCTTTTATTCTTCTTCTTCTCCTTTATATTTCATTCTTCTTCTTCTTCTTCTTCTTCTTCTTCTTCTTCTTCTTCTTCTTCTTTCATTCTTCTTATTATTATTTGTCTTTCATTCTTCTTCTTCTTCCTCTCCTCTTTCTTCTTCTTCTTTCTACTTTCAGTTTCACTTTTACTTTCGCTTTTAATTAAATTATGTTTAAGTGGGAAATATTGATGATAGGCATGAAAAAAAGAACCCGGATAAAAAAAAAGAACAAGAACAAGAACATGTTCTGCATCGCCCTCATAAACAAGATTTATTTACTTACTTACTCATCTATTTATTCATACATTAGCGCTAATGTATGCATACGGTGAAGTATTTTTTACGTGTGTGTGTGTTCATATTGAAATGAAGGAAAAGAATTTTCCTCGCCTCTCTCTAAACGTACACATATCTTGTAACTTATATGTTGTGGAAAGTTTATTTGAATACACACAAATACGTTCATTGTCGTACATACACACACATATATTTTCTTTATATATGAATATGCACACAGGAACATATATACACGCATACATATACACACACGCATATATATATATATATATATATATATATAATATATATATATATATATATATGTGCGTGTGTGTATGTATGTATTTATATATCAAACTATAATATATATATATATATATATATATATATATATATATATAGTTTGATATATAAATACATACATACACACGCACATATATGGATAGATATATAAGTACATAAACATACGTATACGCATATATATATATATATGAATGTAAATATATATACACATACACCAATACATACACACACACTCATAAATATATATATATACGCACACACACACACACACACATACACATATATAATACACACGCCGACATACACACGCACATATATAAATTCTTGATTATATATATATATATATATATATATATATATATAATGTATACACACACACATATATATATATATATATGTATACACATATATATATATATGTATACACACACTATATATATATAATATATGTATACACACACACACATATATATATATATATATTGGTTAGGAGGTTAATTTAGAAGGCCATCACAATGCAGTTTGGAATAAATAAAAAATAATAATACGGTAACAATGGTGGTGTGTGTTGACCTGTATTTTTTTTATTATTTCTTGAATTTTCGAGGAATACCTCTTTATCAAAAGAATTGAACTGAAGCAGTACAGCTATGGCATTTCTTCCTAATATATATATATATATATATATAATATATATAATCAAGAATTCAATTTTAAAGTATATTTCAGAATCTTTTTTAAAATTCCCTTAAAAAATTATTTCTTGGATCTTACTCCAAAATTGGAATTATGTTAAGCATGAAAATAAATATGTGAGTATTTGAAAATTTTAAATCGAGAAATCAATCAAATTTTCTTAAATTTAAAAATGCTTATGATTTTTAAAAATAAAATTTATTTTAATTTTAACATAAAATACGTATTTAACATTTTTTTTTGAAAATTCCGGTACTGATCGAGAGCGTTCTGTGCCTCGTAATTAATGATATATTTATTTCGTTTTTCCTCTTACAATGTTGCTTTGATAAAGACATATTCATAATGTCGAAACAGATTTCTGTCAGCAAAACTTTTAACATCTTGTTGTTTTTTCTACAAAACTTTCTACACACACACACACAACACACACATATATTATATATAATTATATATATATATATATATATATATATATATATATGAGAAGTAAACAAACATTGTGTTTGATATGGCCTTAGCCAACAATTTTTGGGAGAATATGTGCTTAATTGAAGTCATACCTAATTTCATTAATTATCAAAATTAGGTATGACTTCAATTAAGCACATATTCTCCCCCCCCCAACAATATATATATATATATATATATATATATATTATTATATATATTATATATATATAATGCAAATAAAATATAAAAATTAAATGTATTGCAATTGTAAGCCGGGGAGAATGAAACATGTGAAAAACCATTTATATTGCTATAATTCGTGATTACCCTTTTCTAACGAAGATAATCATTTTTAATAATATGTATATACATATATATATTTGTGTGTGTGTGTGTGGTGTGTGTGTGTGTGAAAATGGAAATAAATCCGACGGTATGCAAATATGAAAAATATGAAATAACAAATATTCAGAGTATGTGTTTACTTATGCATGAATAAATAGTTCTGCCTACGTTCGGATGTTTAAGTTTATGTATAAATATTGAATATATTAACCATCATCAGGACAATATTGACGACATGGGCGACGACATGAATGTGGAGACGTCATGACGGTATTCGATTTTTTATTAATTGAATATATAATGAATAAGAATGTAGTCTAAAGAAATTTTTTCAAATTCATAAATCTTTAAAACTAACATTGTATGTTTCTATTATATATGGGAGTTTTTAAGATAAAATAAAATAAATATCCACTTCTATGGTCTGTAAACAAAGAAATTATATCTAAAATATATAGAAAGTCAATAAGATATATTATAATTACTTATATATATATATATATATTATATATTATATATATATATGTGTGTGTGTGTGTGTGTGTGTGTGTGTGTGTGTGTGTGTGTGTATTAGTTAAGAGAAAGGAAATGAATCCGACGGTATGAGTATAGATAAAAGGATATGAAAACACACAATATGCTGTTAAAGTGAAAATATTTTATATCATATTCATAGCTAATATTGAACAATATTTCGATTTATAAAAATCATCTTCAGAGCTTGTTTTTACTCCGGACTCATCGTGAGAGGAGCTGAAAATAATTTGAATTCAAAACGAAAACATTGATGTTTCAAAACATCCTCTGTCGATGTTTTCACTTTAACAGCATATTGTGTGTTTTCATATCCTTTTATCTATACCTATATATATATATATATATATATATATGTGTGTGTGTGTGTGTGTGTGTGTGTGTGTGGTGTGTGTGAGTGGAGAGTGAGTGTGTCTGTGTCTGTGTCTGTGTGTGTGAATGTATGTATGTATATATACTAGACAAATAAAATTTTAAATCATAAATTCGGCCGGACAAATCATTGAATTTATTTTGTAAGCTTTCTACGAAAGGAAATGTTTGACCTAATTTAAGCTACGGGTTGCTGGTTGGGAAATTTAACATAGAAATACATTTCAAATTCTCCTCTCTCTCTCTCTCTCTCTCTCTCTCTCTCTCTCTCTTCTCTCTCTCTCTCTCTCTCTCTCTCTCTCTCTCTCAGAGAAACTGACATTATATAACGAGGAGGTAATCAAAAGAATATAAGGGAAGAAAGTGATAGGCAGAAAGTAAAGTAAGAGATTGATCATCTTTTTTTTTTACTGAATTGCAAATTACGACTAATTAGAACCAATTAAACTTTAAGAATCTACACCATATGTGCGAATCAGTGGTTATTGTAAATTCAAAGACCATAAAACAAAGGGCCGGATTTTTAGTACTGTTAGTGAAAATTTTCCATATGTCGGAGGATGTGAGTTTGTCAGTATTATTGTTATGTTTTGCAATTAGATGATGTTTTATGACACTAGTGGCTGAAAGATAGTATATAAGGCGACATATCTGTAAGGTAATATATATGTAAAGTTTTCTAAAAGTGCAACTCATTTTTGATACACCTTAATATTTATATGTATTGACATATATAAAGAGTGACAGACCTTAATTTAGATATTCTTGCTACAGGTCTGTTCATGAATTGTAACAGTTGTGAATTCAAAGACCATAAAACAAAGGGTCGGATTTTTAGTGTTTTTAGTCAAAACTTTCCGTATGTCGGACTATGCGTGTTTGTCAGTATTATTGTCATGTTTTGTAATTAGTTGTTGTTTTATGGCACTAGTGGCTGAAACATAGTATATAAGGCGACATATCTGCAAGGTAATATATATGTAAGCTTTTCTAAAAGTGCAACTCATTTTTGATACACCTTAATATTTATATGTATTGACATAGATAAAGAGTGACAGACCTTAATTTAGGCCCCCTTCGATCAATCGGCTGGTCACGTCAAGCCCTAGCACCTATATGATTTTCCCAACCCTATTGCCCTTATGGGAAGCCCCAACGCCTTTTTATCATATGGGTGCTAGAAGGCGGTGGCTGAGGGTCTACATGTCCTGGGAATGACGTTAAACTCTATCTGATGGTGAGGTTCCAGTTCTGGAGGTTTGGGGAATGTGGAGCACCCCTTCATCACCATTGCTCCCTGGTCCACTCTGACCCGGAGTGGTAGTACATGTTAGGGTCCCATCTATGGGTTAAATAGAAAAATGTATTTATAAAAAAATTGTATTATCCATTAAGAATTGATTTATTTCAAAACTTTATGTTAAAGATAATCGGCATTAAATGACCCATTGAGGTTGATATGCCGTAAAACAAAACAAGCCAAACAAACAAGACCTTAATTTAGATATTCTTGCTACAGGTCTGTAGGAAATATTTATGGCTTTTCATGAATTGTAACAGTTATTGTGAATTCAAAGACCATGAAACAAAGGGTCGGATTTTTAGTGTTTTTAGTCAAAACTTTCCGTATGTCGGACTATGCGTGTTTGTCAGTATTATTGTCATGTTTTGTAATTAGGTGTTGTTTTATGGCACTAGTGGCTGAAACATAGTATATACGGCGACATATCTGCAAGGTAATATATATGTAAGCTTTTTCTAAAAGTGCAACTCATTTTTGATACACCTTAATATTCATATGTATTGACATAGATAAAGAGTGCAAGAGAGACAGATACATCACTTTTTTAAAAAATGGTAAACTGTGTCCAGAAAGCTATAAATATCAAGTCTATTTGATGAATGGAACTGATATTTGACAGACCGTCTTTCTTTTTTACCCGAGGATTGTGCGATGCATATCAATAGACGTTAAATTTATTGCCGAAAAGTGAAACATATTAGTTGAGTTTATATCTGGAGATAAACATTTCTTATTATAAGAGTTAGCGATATTATTTGGACATTGAAAAAAAATACTAAAATTATTTGTTTGGTCATGGATAAATAACACGATGATGATGGCCTTAGTATCTAAAAGATGGCCATAGACATAAAGTTATCGTTGGTAACGGTAGTAATAATAATAATAATAATAATAATAATAATAATAATAATAATAATAATAATAATAATAATAATAATGCAATCGGCTAGAATACTCAGAAGAGTCCCGGAGACCTGAGGAGACTTATTGTCGCTCAGCCTCCAGTGAAATACTATCAGCTAACGCTGATATGAAAAACTCAAAAGGAATAATAATAATAATAATAACAACAACAACAACAACAACAACGACAAGAGGGCAACAACAACAAAAAGCAAGATAATAATAATAATAATAATAATAATAATAATAATAATGCAATCGGCTAGAATACTCAGAAGAGTCTCGGAGACCTGAGGAGACTTATTGTCACTCAGCCTCCAGTGAAATACTATCAGCTAACGCTGATATGAAAAACTCAAAAGGAAATAATAATAATAATAATAATAATAATAATAATAACAACAACAACGACAAGAGGGCAACAACAACAAAAAAAGCAAGATGGCGCTGATAAATAATAATAATAATAATAATAATAATAATAATAATAATAATAATAATAATAATAATAATAATAATAATAATGGGAAGAAAAACAATTATACGGACGCTTCAAACGACAAGTAGAAGAGTTTGCCCATGAAAAGACTTGGACATGGTTGAGAAAGGGAAACCTCAAAAGAGAAACAATATCACTTATAATTGCTGCACAAAATAATGCCATAAGGACAAACTACATCAAAGCAAAAATTGATAAGACCCAACAGAATAATAAATGTAGACTTTGCGGTAATAGAGATGAGACTGTTAACCATATACTCTGCGAATGTAGCAAACTAGCACAACGAGAATACAAAACCAGACCCGACTGGGTTGGGAAGCTGATCCACTGGGAATTATGCAAAAAATTAAATTTTGACCACACAACAAAACGGTATATGCATAAACCAGAATCTGTTCTTGAGAACGAAACGCATAAAATTCTCTGGGACTTTGAAATAAAAACAGATCACCTTATCCCAGCAAGAAGACCAGACCTAGTGTTGATAAACAAAAAAGAAAGAACTTGTCAACTGGTGGATTTTGCAGTGCCAGCAGATCACAGGGTGAAGTTAAAGGAAAATGAAAAAATAGACAAATATCTGGACCTTGCCAGAGAACTGAAAAAGTTATGGAATATGAAAGTGAAAGTATACCAATTGTAGTTGGTGCACTTGGAACAGTCCCAAAAGGATTGGAAAAGGGCTTGGAAAGTTTGGATATCAGAGGAAGGATTGAAACCATTCAGAACACTGCACTGCTGCAATCTGCCAGAATACTCAGAAGAGTCCTGGAGACCCGAGGAGACTTGCTGTCACTCAGACTCCAGTGAAAGACCATCAGCTAACACTGATGTGAAAACTCAAAAGGAGTAAATGATAATAATGCTTCAATCGGCTAGAATACTCAGAAGAGTCCTGGAGACCTGAGGAGACTTATTGTCACTCAGCCTTCAGTGAAATACCATCAGCTAACGCTGACATGAAAAACTCAAAAGGAATGATAATAATAATAATAACAACAACAAAACAACAACAACAACAACAACAGCAAAGAAAAAAGCAAGATGACGCTGATAAATAATAATAATAATAATAATAATGCAATCGGCTAGAATACTCAGAAGAGTCCTGGAAACTGAAGAAGACTTGTTGTCACTCAGCCTCCAGTGAAATACCATCAGCTAACGCTGAGGAGTAAAATAATAATAATAATAATAATAATAATAATAATAATAATAATAAGAAGAAGAAGAAGAAGAAGAAGAAGAAGAAACCAGCGATATTTTTAGACATAAATTATCGTAACGTAACGGTGGTATAAGGTGAGCGGTAATATATTTATTTATTTACCAAACTAGTGCAGTCAAAATTAAGCCAACAAAAAATTCATATAAATTATGTATAACTAAAAATAAGTTAAAATATTATCATGACAGTATTTCTCTGAAATCTTTGAGATGAGCAATGTGCTCACACACACACACACACACACACACACACACACACACACACATACACATATATATATATATATATATATATATATATATATATATTAGGCATGAGTTATTGAATAACACGGAATACTTCTTCTTCATTATTTGGATCTGTGTCTTTTCCAGTCGTCTAGCGATCTTTCTGGTGTTTGATATGTGTATATATATTATGATGGTATACACAGGAATAACCTACTCGGGTTTCACCATAAGGATCTTCAGGGTTAAATCCACCGAATTAATCAAGATATTGATTAATTATAACTGATTGCTCTACTCACGTATTGAGCACTTGATATGTTATATCGCTGTCTTATCATTGTGAAACTTTATCTCAACTACCAATGTACCAATTCACCGTTATCTCTCTTCTTTTT
>CM042180.1:29622991-29682514 GCA_023376005.1 Doryteuthis pealeii | reverse complement strand
CCTTTTGTTTCTATTTGCTAGTATGAATGTTAGGGTTTGCTACCTCTGTCTATTCGATTTTTGGATATATAGCGGGTTGCTATACCTTTATTCTTACCAATGTCACTATCAGGACTTTTTTTTCCTAACTTTTATCCTTAACTATTCTATAATAGGGTTTGCCACTCTTTATTGTTTGATTTTGGATAATAGGGTTTGCTACCTTTATTCTACCAATTCACTATAGGACTTCCAATTTTATTCTACTATTCTATTAGGGTTGCCACCTTTATTCGATTATTGGATATAGGGTTGCTACCTCTTATTCTACCCCAAGTTCACTATAGACTTCCAAAATTTATTCTACAATTCTATAATAGGGTTGCGCCACTTTAATTCGATTTTTTGATAATAGGTTGCTACCGCTTTATTCTACCAATTTCCACTTAGGACTTCCAACTTTATTCTACTATTTCTATAATAAGGGTTGCCACCTTTATTCGATTTTTGGATATATAGGGTTGCTACCTTTATTCTAACCAATTCACTATAGGAACGCTTCCAACTTTATTTACTATTTCTATAATAGGGGTTTCCACCTTTATTCAATTTTTTGATAATAACGTTCCTACGCTTTATTCTAACCAATTCACTAATAGGAACATCCAAACTTTATTCCACTATTCTAAAAAATAATAGGGGTTGCCACCTTTAATTCGAATTTTTGGATAATAGGATTGCTATCTTTTTGCTACCAATTCCACTATAGGACTTTAACTCTATTCCTAAGCAAATTCCATAATAGGGTTGCCAATTTATTCGATTTTTGGATAATAGGGTTCGCTAACTTTATTCTACGAATTCACTCTTGGAATTCCAACTTTATTCCTAAAGCAATTGCTAATTATGGTTGCCAAACTTTATTCGATTTTTGCATAATAGGGGTTCCTAACCTTTATTTTTTTTCTACAATTCACTTAGGACTTCCAACTTTTATTCTACAATTCTATAAATAGGGTTGCCACTTTATTTGGGTTTTTTGATAATAGGGTTCCTAACCAATTATCTACAATTCCCTATAAAGGACTTCAACTTTATTCTATCAATTCTATAATAGGCTGCCACTTTATTCGATTTTTGGATCAATAGGGTTGCTACCTTTATTCTACTACCAATTCACTATAGGTCTTCCAACTTTATTCTAACTATTCTATAATAGGGTTTCGCACCTTTATTCGATTTATTGGGATAATAGGGTTGGCTAACCTTTATTCTACCTAATTCATTAGGACTTCCAACTTTATTCTACTATTCTATAATAGGGTTTGCCACCTTTATTCGATGTTTTTTTTGGATAAATAGGTTTGCTACCTTTATTCTACGCTGAATTCCACTATAGACTTCCAACTTGTATCTACTATTCTATTAATAGGGTTTCCACCTTTATTCGATTAATTGGAGAATAGGGTTGCTACCTTTATTGCTAAGCTCAATTCACTATAGGACTTCCAAATTTATTCTACAATTCTTATAATAGGGTTGCCTTAGACGGGCTGTGGCTGTTTCTCTTTTTCGATTTTTTGATATAGGGTTGCTTGACCTATTATTCTCCAATTCAACTATAGGACTTCGCAAGCTTTTATTCTAACTATTGGCGCTAATATCATATGGGGGTTGCCTACCGTTGTAGATTTGGGCGATTCTTTTGGATATGATTATAGGTGTTGTTGAGGTGGCATTTAATGGGTCTAATTTCTTCTCAATGTTCTATACTGATGATAAGCGATTTTGGCTATAAACTTTTTATTCTAGTCTGTTATTCTTCTAATATTTTCATATGCCTTTTGTTTGTTCCCACCTTTTATTCAATTTTGAATAATAAGCGTTCTATCCTTTATTCTACATGTCTAGTCTTAACTAAGAACATTTTCCGATAACTTTTTATTCGACTAATTTTCTAATCATAGGGTTGCTCATCCCCTTTATTACGATTGTTGGATAATAGGCCATTGCTACGCTTTCATTCACTTAGGGGCTCCCAATTTTGTCACTCTTGATTTCACCTGGTAGCTTGTCCTATTCTATTCGGGACAATTTCCATTTTACCATTCAGGGGTTGTGGCCGGTATTTTATTCTTCGATTTCTTGTGATAAATAGGGTTTGCTTAAACTTTTGGTCTATTGCTATGCTTTGCTCCTTTCTATTTGTCACATTTATTCGGACTTCGCCGAAGCTCATTTGTTTTGCTAATCAATTCTTATTTAGGGTGTGCCAACTTTTATTCCGGAATTTGGGTTGCATAATAAGTGAGTTTCCTTAATCCGCTTTACGTTTCTTTCTGAGGTTTTTCCGTTAATTCTACTATATTGTGTACTTTTCGCAATTCCTTTTATTTCTATCGATTGTATTCTCTTTAAGTTAGGTGTTGGTCCACCTTTTATTTTTGGGTTTTTTTTTTTTGATAATAGGTTGTGGGGTTTGTGCCTACATTATTCTTAGGGCCAAATTCCCTTATAGGTAACTTCCAACTTTTATTCTAGCAATTTCTAATTAATATGTGCTTGGGCGCACCTTTAATTCGATTTTTGGGGATAACATGGTTGGGTTGGCTACCCTGGGTGACTTTATTCTACTAATTCACTATATGGTTCTTGGTGCTAACTCTTTATTTCTACGTTTTTATGTTATTAGGGGTGTTTCGCTCGACCCTTTTCGGATTATTGGAAGCTATACTAGGGTGTTGCTTACCTGCTTTATTTCTACTTGGAAATTCACTAGTAGGATAACTTTTCGACAACATCTTATTCCGTATACTATATTTGGAACTATTAATAGGTGTTGCCAACGCTTTATTTATTCGATTATTGGATAATAGGGTTGCTCCATTATTCTAGCAATTCACTATAGGACTTGCACTTTATTCTACTATCTCTAATAAATAGGGTTGCACGCTCTTATTCATTCGATTTTGGATAATTAGGCGTACTGCTCAGCTTGATTCTATCCTTGGCCTAAGGGCTTCACTTATTATGGCACACTTCCAACTTTTTATTCTTAGGTATCTCCATATTATTAGGGGTTGCCAGACCAGTTTTTGATTTTCGATTTTGTTTGGAGTGATAATTCAGGTTTTGCTACCCTCTTGTATTGCATCTTACTGGATTTTCCCTAATCTCACTATAGCACTTGTCCACTTTAATTCCATTCTATTCTATTTATCATAGGTGTTCCACCTTTATTCGATTATTGATAATAGGGTTGCCTACCTTTATTCTTGGGACCACTTTGTCAACTATATGTACTGGTTCCGAAATTTGTAAGTTCTAAGCATTTTCGTGATAGATAGTGGTTGCCAGGTTGGCGTCCCTCGGCGGGCGTCCGCGCCCTGCGCCGGCCTCTCGCACGGGCCGTTGGCCCGCCGGGTTGCGCCGCGTTCCCGCCTGCGGTGGTTCGTTTCGGGTGCTTTCATTCGATTTTTTGATACATGGATTGTGGTTGCTGAAGACCTTATTCTAGCCTTGCAATTTCACTATAGGACTTCCAACTTTATTCGTAGGCTGATTTATAATAGGGTTGCCACCTTTATTCGATTTTGGTATATAGGTTCGTTGGCGCTACCTTTATTGCTACTCTAATATTCATCTTTAGTGGGATTAGCGTGCCAACTTGCGATACGAAGTTAGATACTACTAGTACTTGGCTGAGAGCTGGTAATAGTTGTGTGTTTGCCATGCCGTTGTATTCAGTTTTTGAGGGTAATATGAAGGGTTCCTTTGTTGGTCCGCGCTTATTTATTCTGGGATGTGTTGAGGCCAATTCACTATAGAAGGTAGTTGAGCGGTAACTGTTATATCGGCTTCATCGCTATTTAGCATGCGTATAAATAGTGCGTCGTAGTGGCCGAAGACCCGTACGCGGGTGCTGGTCGTGATTGGTAGATGACAGTTGGACGTGTTTTGTAATAATGGCGAGTTAGGCGTGAAGTCGTGAGTTGGTGTCTATAGTTTTACTTGTGCGAGTGGTTGTACCGTCCGCCGAATTCACTATAGGTGTTTCTCCATAGCACTATGATCGGGACTTAGGTTAAGCGTTCCTGTCGGCTAGCAATGCTTATCGTATATGGCACTGAGTTCCACTGCAGAGCACGTGGGGCGCGCACGTATGAGAATTTGTTCATCTTTCGTTTGTTTGGGGATGTATTGGGTCTCGCTTTTACACTTTTTCATTCTTATCCAATTCCTATTGAACTTCGCATGCTGTGTTTATTGGCTTAGACAAAGATCCTCAGTGCATTAGGGCTTTGGTGCAATCCTCTTGAGATTTGGTTGTACTTTTTGGTATTATGGATTAGGGGGTTTCCTAGCCTCTTTGCACGTTCTAAGTTTCCTAATTACAGTTACGCATACGCGACTTCGGGACTTCTACTGTGGTTACAGGATTCTTACGAGTCAGTAGGGTGCTTGCCTAGCGCGCTGGTTATTTTGGGGTGGTGTCTGTATATAACTGAGGTGTTCCTACCATTATTTCTACGCCGTTGGTCCTCCGCAATCTTGCACGTTGGGTAGTCTGGTTGATTCAAGCTTTATTCTAACAATTCTATAAAGGGTTGTTTCTGAAGTATTGTTTGTGTCTCGTATTTTGGGATTGTGAGGGTGGTTGTGCTGAACCTGTTGAATTCTATCGTCCAATTCAGCTGAAATAGGACTGTTCCAACTTTATTCTAGGGCGTAGAGAATGTATTCGAGGTTTCTATAGGTGTGTGTGGTCTCTTTATATAGTGACCTTTTTTTATTTTGTCGATTTGTTTGGTATTTTATTGGGGATGGGGTGGCTTGCTGTACCGGTTCTTTACTGATATTCCGAGGTTGTCGTACTCGCGTTTATATTGGACTTCCAATACTTTTATTGACAATTTCTATATAATATCCGGTGTTGGCCTCGGGATAACTTATACTTTTTTCGATTTGTTTTGTATAACATTAGGGTTTTCCTAGCCTTTATTCTAAAATTCACTTAGGACTTTTCGCATACTTTATTCTATTCAATTCTATAATAGGGTTGCCAGCTTTTATTCGATTTTGGATAATAGGCGTGTGCTTGTCTCTTATCCTTTATTCTTATGCAATGATCGGGCATCTCTATTAGGACTGGTCAGGTACTTTTGTTTAGATTCTACAGATTGCTATAATTGGATAGGGTTTGCTCTTTAACTTGGGTGTGATTTTGATTTGTTGGATATGTCAGTGTGTTTGCTTGTGACCTTTAGAATCTTTACCTAGTCTCACTTGTAGGGGACTTCCATGATGTTGTTATTGGCTATGTAGTAGATATTCTATAATAGCTGTGTGGTTTTGGGTTTGCCAGTACTCTTTTTATTGCTTTCGTAGTTTTTTTGGTTTAGATATATATAGGGTGGCGTGACCTTTTTAGTTCTAGGTTTTTGCGATAGTCATCCTTATATGGGGTTCTTTCCAATTCTTTAGGTTTGTGCTTGTGATATCAGATTCTGTAACCTACGTGGTGTTTGCTCTTACCTTTATTTTGAACTTGTGTTGATGTGGAGATATTAAGTAGTGTTGCTAGTGTTATTTGGCTGCGCTCATTCACTATAGGACTTTTCCAATACGGTCTAATTCTATTCAATTCTATAGATATGTGGAGGTGGTGTGGTTGTCTACTCTGTTTTTATTTCGATTTTTGTGTAGATAATCAAGTGTGTTTTTCTCTACTTTTATTGGTATTTTATGGATCGATTTCACTTTATAGGACTTTCTCGGGACTCTGTTTATTTTCTATGCGGTGATTGTTATTAAGAGTATGTGTGTTGGCCATTTGTACGGTTGTTTCATTCCGTACTTTGGGGTGATAGAATTAATATGGGCTTGCTCTAGCTTTGTTTTTCAGTTTTCGTGGGTGTGTTGTTTGTGTCTACCTATATCGTCACTATAGACTTTCCGGAAAGCTTTGATTTGTTCTACTGCATTATTTCGTATTTAATTGAGGGTGTTCTGGTCGGGCCAACTTTAATCTTGCGATTTTGTGATTATATTTGAGGGGGTTGGCTACTGGTATTTATCCGAATTCACTTATAGTGTATTCTGTTCCATATCTTTATGTGTTCTTATCAATTCAGGTAATCATGAGATTAGGGTTGCCGGGGACTCTTTAAATCGTGATTTTTCATTGGATATATATAGGTTTTGTCTACCTGTTGGGGTTGTCATTCTTTACTGCTTGGTATGGTTGTGTGGACCATATAGTGATGGCTTTCTCAGTAACTGTTATTATTCGTGATTTCATATGTTCTAGATTATGTAATTCATTGGGATGTTGGTTCTTCTCTATTCTCTTTGTTTGTTATTCGATTTTTTTGAATAGTGATATATTTGTATGTGGTTGCTACCTTTTATTCTATGGTTTACTGTTCCTAATTCTTCTATAGGTTTTTATCTTTGTGCCAACTCTGGTGTATTCTTACCTATATGTTTTGCTCTTATTTAATTGGGTTCGTGGCGCCGTTTTATACCTGCTTTATTTGCTGATTCTCTTTTTGTCTGGATTAGATTTATTGGTTTGGGTCTTTACCGTTTATTTTCTAGGGTTGTTTCTTTGGTGGTCTTCCTTCTCATTCACTATATCCTGCTGTACTTCGCCTATATTTTATTCTACTATTCTAGTTTATATTTAGGGTTTTTCCATCCCTTTATTTGCTGATTTGTTATTTGACTTATCTAGGGTTTGCTACCTTTATTTCTCATCTTCATACTTTCACTAGGGGTGAGTGGGACTTGTGTCCAAATTTTTTTTTCTTCAATTCTATAATAGGGTTAGCGCACCTTAGGTAATTCGATTTTTTTTGATAATAGGGGTTGCTACCCTCTTTTATTCGGCTACCTAATTAACTTTTATAGGTTTTCGTGGGTTTACTGGTTCTCACCTTTATTTCTATTCTATTTCTAGTGACATGGAGGGTTGCCGCGTGAACTTGTATTGGGTGGTTTTCGATGTTTTGGATAGAGGTTACGGGTTTGCGCTACCTTTTACTTAGTTACGTTTGGGTCCATATTCAGCTGACTAGGACTTTCCAACTTGTTTTAATTTTCTATGTCTATTTTTCTAGATTAATAGGGGTTGCTCACTTGGTTGTGATTTCTATTTTTTTGAGTTATACGTTCCGGTGGTTATCCTTTTTTGATTTCACTCGCACTATTTCACTATTTAGAACATCCATACTTTTATTCTACTCTATGGTCTACTATATAGTGGTTTGGCCTATCGGCTTTGTATTCTCGATCGTCGTTTTTTTTGAGTAGATAGGTGTATTTGCTACGTGTGTTATTCCTTACGCTGATTTGTCACTAGATTTCTTATTAGGATGAGCTTTCCACTCGTATGGTTTGGTACATTCTATATGTTAGGTTTTAGTTTTGGCTATTTTTATTCGATTTTTGGATAATAGGGTGCTAACTTTATTCTACCAATTTATCTATTGTGATCTTCCACTTTTTTTATTTTCTGATTAATCTTCTATATTGTAGGGTTGCCAATTTTTGTTTTTTGTTGACTTTTTTGTATAAGTAAGGGTTCGCTTCCTTTTATTCTATTCGCTAATTTTCACTATAGGGACTGTCTTCTAAGCTTTATTTTTACAATTCTATAATAGGTTGTTGGCGACCTATTGTGGTGTTTTGTTGATAAATTGTAGGTTGTCGTACCATTATTCTCTTGGCAATTTCCCTATGAGGACTTCTCTACTGTTATTCTTACATTCGTCTATATTAGGTTGCCAACTTTATTCGATTTTTTGTTATAATAGGGTTGTCGTTAGCCTTTTTTTATTCTACAATTCAGCTATGGACTTCGCAACTTTCTTCTACTATTCTAACAATGGGTTGCCACCTTTATTCAATTTTGGATAATAGGGTTTTGCTACCTTTATTCTACCATTCACTATAGGACTTCCAACTTTATTCTACAATTCTATAATAGGGTTGCCACCTTTATTCGATTTTTTGATAATAGGGTTTGCTACCTTTATTCTACCAATTCACTATAGGACTTCCAACTTTATCTTACAATTCTATAATAGGGTTGCCACCTTTATTCGATTTTTTGATAATAGGGTTGCTACCTTTATTCTTCTACCAATTCACTATAGGACTTCCAACTTTATTCTACAATTCTATAATAGGGTTGCCACCTTTATTCGATTTTTGATAATAGGGTTGCTACCTTTATTCTACCAATTCACTATAGGACTTCCAACTTTATTCTACAATTTCTATAATAGGGTTGCCACCTTTATTCGATTTTTGATAATAGGGTTGCTACCTTTATTCTACCAATTCACTATAGGACTTCCAACTTTATTCTACAATTCTATAATAGGGTTCCACCTTTATTCGATTTTTGATAATAGGGTTGCTACCTTTATTCTACCAATTCACTATAGGACTTCCAACTTTATTCTACAATTCTATAATACTTTATTCGATTTTTGATAATAGGGTTGCTACCTTTATTCTACCAATTCACTATAGGACTTCCAACTTTATTCTACAATTCTATAATAGGGTTGCCACCTTTATTCGATTTTTGATAATAGGGTTGCTACCTTTATTCTACCAATTCACTATAGGACTTCCAACTTTATTCTACAATTCTATAATAGGGTTGCCACCTTTATTCGATTTTTTGATAATAGGGTTGCTACTTTATTCTACCAATTCACTATAGGACTTCCAACTTTATTCTACAATTCTATAATAGGGTTGCCACCTTTATTCGATTTTTTGATAATAGGGTTGCTACCTTTATTCTACCAATTCACTATAGGACTTCCAACTTTATTCTACAATTCTATAATAGGGTTGCCACCTTTATTCGATTTTTTGATAATAGGGTTGCTACCTTTATTCTACCAATTCACTATAGGACTTCCAACTTTATTCTACAATTCTATAATAGGGTTGCCACCTTTATTCGTTTTTTGATAATAGGGTTGCTACCTTTATTCTACCAATTCACTATAGGACTTCCAACTTTATTCTACAATTCTATAATAGGGTTGCACCTTTTTCGATTTTTTAATAGGGTTGCTACCTTTATTCTACCAATTCACTATAGGACTTCCAACTTTATTCTACATTCTATAATAGGGTTGCCACCTTTATTCGATTTTTTGATAATAGGGTTGCTACCTTTATTCTACCAATTCACTATAGGACTTCCAACTTTATTCTACAATTCTATAATAGGGTTGCCACCTTTATTCGATTTTTGATAATAGGGTTGCTACCTTTATTCTACCAATTCACTATAGGACTTCCAACTTTATTCTACAATTCTATAATAGGGTTGCCACCTTTATTCGATTTTTTGATAATAGGGTTGCTACCTTTATTCTACCAATTCACTATAGGACTTCCAACTTTATTCTACAATTCTATAATAGGGTTGCCACCTTTATTCGATTTTTGATAATAGGGTTGCTACCTTTATTCTACAATTCACTATAGGACTTCCAACTTTATTCTACAATTCTATAATAGGGTTGCCACCTTTTTCGATTTTTGATAATAGGGTTGCTACCTTTATTTCTACCAATTCACTATAGGACTTCCAACTTTATTCTACAATTCTATAATAGGGTTGCCACCTTTATTCGATTTTTGATAATAGGGTTGCTACCTTTATTCTACCAATTCACTATAGGATTCGATAATAGGGTTGCTACCTTTATTCTACCAATTCACTATAGGACTTCCAACTTTATTCTACAATTCTATAATAGGGTTGCCACCTTTATTCGATTTTTGATAATAGGGTTGCTACCTTTATTCTACCAATTCACTATAGGACTTCCAACTTTATTCTACAATTCTATAATAGGTTGCCACCCTACCTTTATTCTTCAATAGGACTTCCAACTTATTCTACAATTCTATAATAGGGTTGCTTTAATAGGGGGACTTCCAACTTTTATTATTATAATAGGGTGCCACCAATATTCTGGACTTTTTATTCTACAATTCTTGATTTTTGATAATAGGGTTGCTACCTTTATTTTTATTCAATAGGGGCATAGGGTTTTTTAATTCTTATTTATTCTGCTTCGTATAATAATAGGGTTCTTTTATTTAGGCGGAGGGTAATAGGGGTTGCCACCTTTATTCGATTTTTTTGATAATAGGGTTGCTACCTTTATTCTACCAATTCACTATAGGACTTCCAACTTTATTCTACAATTCTATAATAGGGTTGCCACCTTTATTCGATTTTTGATAATAGGGTTGCTACCTTTATTCTACCAATTCACTATAGGACTTCCAACTTTATTCTACAATTCTATAATAGGGTTGCCACCTTTATTTGATTTTTGATAATAGGGTTGCTACCTTTATTCTACCAATTCACTATAGGACTTCCAACTTTATTCTACAATTCTATAATAGGGTTGCCACCTTTTTCGATTTTTGATAATAGGGTTGCTACCTTTATTCTCCTTCCAACTTTATTCTAATTCTATAATAGGGTTGCCACCTTTATTCGATTTTTGATAATAGGGTTGCTACCTTTATTCTACCAATTCACTATAGGACTTCCAACTTTATTCTACTTTTTGATAATAGGGTTGCTACCTTTATTCTACCAATTCACTATAGGACTTCCAATTTATTCTACAATTCTATAATAGGGTTGCCACCTTTATTCGATTTTTGATAATAGGGTTGCTACCTTTATTCTACCAATTCACTATAGGACTTCCAACTTTATTCTAATTCTATAATAGGGTTGCCACCTTTATTCGATTTTTTGATAATAGGGTTGCTACCTTTATTCTACCAATTCACTATAGGACTTCCAACTTTATTCTACAATTCTATAATAGGGTTGCCACCTTTATTCGATTTTTGATAATAGGGTTGCTACCTTTATTCTACCAATTCACTATAGGACTTCCAACTTTATTCTACAATTCTATAATAGGGTTGCCACCTTTATTCGATTTTTTGATAATAGGGTTGCTACCTTTATTCTACCAATTCACTATAGGACTTCCAACTTTATTCTACAATTCTATAATAGGGTTGCCACCTTTATTCGATTTTTTGATAATAGGGTTGCTACCTTTATTCTACCAATTCACTATAGGACTTCCAACTTTATTCTACAATTCTATAATAGGGTTGCCACCTTTATTCGATTTTTTGATAATAGGGTTGCTACCTTTATTCTACCAATTCACTATAGGACTTCCAACTTTATTCTACAATTCTATAATAGGGTTGCCACCTTTATTCGATTTTTGATAATAGGGTTGCTACCTTTATTCTACCAATTCACTATAGGACTTCCAACTTTATTCTACAATTCTATAATAGGGTTGCCACCTTTATTCGATTTTTGATAATAGGGTTGCTACCTTTATTCTACCAATTCACTATAGGACTTCCAACTTTATTCTACAATTCTATAATAGGGTTGCCACCTTTATTCGATTTTTGATAATAGGGTTGCTACCTTTATTCTACCAATTCACTATAGGACTTCCAACTTTATTCTACAATTCTATAATAGGGTTGCCACCTTTATTTTTTTTGATAATAGGGTTGCTACCTTTATTCTACCAATTCACTATAGGACTTCCAACTTTATTCTACAATTCTATAATAGGGTTGCCACCTTTATTCGATTTTTGATAATAGGGTTGCTACCTTTATTCTACCAATTCACTATAGGACTTCCAACTTTATTCTACAATTCTATAATAGGGTTGCCACCTTTATTCGATTTTTTGATAATAGGGTTGCTACCTTTATTCTACCAATTCACTATAGGACTTCCAACTTTATTCTACAATTCTATAATAGGGTTGCCTTTATTCGATTTTTGATAATAGGGTTGCTACCTTTATTCTACCAATTCACTATAGGACTTCCAACTTTATTCTACAATTCTATAATAGGGTTGCCACCTTTATTCGATTTTTGATAATAGGGTTGCTACCTTTATTCTACCAATTCACTATAGGACTTCCAACTTTATTCTACAATTCTATAATAGGGTTGCCACCTTTATTCGATTTTTGATAATAGGGTTGCTACCTTTATTCTACCAATTCACTATAGGACTTCCAACTTTATTCTACAATTCTATAATAGGGTTGCCACCTTTATTCGATTTTTGATAATAGGGTTGCTACCTTTATTCTACCAATTCACTATAGGACTTCCAACTTTATTCTACAATTCTATAATAGGGTTGCCACCTTTATTCGATTTTTGATAATAGGGTTGCTACCTTTATTCTACCAATTCACTATAGGACTTCCAACTTTATTCTACAATTCTATAATAGGGTTGCCACCTTTATTCGATTTTTTGATAATAGGGTTGCTACCTTTATTCTACCAATTCACTATAGGACTTCCAACTTTATTCTACAATTCTATAATAGGGTTGCCACCTTTATTCGATTTTTTGATAATAGGGTTGCTACCTTTATTCTACCAATTCACTATAGGACTTCCAACTTTATTCTACAATTCTATAATAGGGTTGCCACCTTTATTCGATTTTTGATAATAGGGTTGCTACCTTTATTCTACCAATTCACTATAGGACTTCCAACTTTATTCTACAATTCTATAATAGGGTTGCCACCTTTATTCGATTTTTTGATAATAGGGTTGCTACCTTTATTCTACCAATTCACTATAGGACTTCCAACTTTATTCTACAATTCTATAATAGGGTTGCCACCTTTATTCGATTTTTGATAATAGGGTTGCTACCTTTATTCTACCAATTCACTATAGGACTTCCAACTTTATTCTACAATTCTATAATAGGGTTGCCACCTTTATTCGATTTTTTGATAATAGGGTTGCTACCTTTATTCTACCAATTCACTATAGGACTTCCAACTTTATTCTACAATTCTATAATAGGGTTGCCACCTTTATTCGATTTTTTGATAATAGGGTTGCTACCTTTATTCTACCAATTCACTATAGGACTTCCAACTTTATTCTACAATTCTATAATAGGGTTGCCACCTTTATTCGATTTTTTGATAATAGGGTTGCTACCTTTATTCTACCAATTCACTATAGGACTTCCAACTTTATTCTACAATTCTATAATAGGGTTGCCACCTTTATTCGATTTTTTGATAATAGGGTTGCTACCTTTATTCTACCAATTCACTATAGGACTTCCAACTTTATTCTACAATTCTATAATAGGGTTGCCACCTTTATTCGATTTTTTGATAATAGGGTTGCTACCTTTATTCTACCAATTCACTATAGGACTTCCAACTTTATTCTACAATTCTATAATAGGGTTGCCACCTTTATTCGATTTTTTGATAATAGGGTTGCTACCTTTATTCTACCAATTCACTATAGGACTTCCAACTTTATTCTACAATTCTATAATAGGGTTGCCACCTTTATTCGATTTTTGATAATAGGGTTGCTACCTTTATTCTACCAATTCACTATAGGACTTCCAACTTTATTCTACAATTCTATAATAGGGTTGCCACCTTTATTCGATTTTTGATAATAGGGTTGCTACCTTTATTCTACCAATTCACTATAGGACTTCCAACTTTATTCTACAATTCTATAATAGGGTTGCCACCTTTATTCGATTTTTGATAATAGGGTTGCTACCTTTATTCTACCAATTCACTATAGGACTTCCAACTTTATTCTACAATTCTATAATAGGGTTGCCACCTTTATTCGATTTTTGATAATAGGGTTGCTACCTTTATTCTACCAATTCACTATAGGACTTCCAACTTTATTCTACAATTCTATAATAGGGTTGCCACCTTTATTCGATTTTTGATAATAGGGTTGCTACCTTTATTCTACCAATTCACTATAGGACTTCCAACTTTATTCTACAATTCTATAATAGGGTTGCCACCTTTATTCGATTTTTGATAATAGGGTTGCTACCTTTATTCTACCAATTCACTATAGGACTTCCAACTTTATTCTACAATTCTATAATAGGGTTGCCACCTTTATTCGATTTTTGATAATAGGGTTGCTACCTTTATTCTACCAATTCACTATAGGACTTCCAACTTTATTCTACAATTCTATAATAGGGTTGCCACCTTTATTCGATTTTTGATAATAGGGTTGCTACCTTTATTCTACCAATTCACTATAGGACTTCCAACTTTATTCTACAATTCTATAATAGGGTTGCCACCTTTATTCGATTTTTGATAATAGGGTTGCTACCTTTATTCTACCAATTCACTATAGGACTTCCAACTTTATTCTACAATTCTATAATAGGGTTGCCACCTTTATTCGATTTTTGATAATAGGGTTGCTACCTTTATTCTACCAATTCACTATAGGACTTCCAACTTTATTCTACAATTCTATAATAGGGTTGCCACCTTTATTCGATTTTTGATAATAGGGTTGCTACCTTTATTCTACCAATTCACTATAGGACTTCCAACTTTATTCTACAATTCTATAATAGGGTTGCCACCTTTATTCGATTTTTGATAATAGGGTTGCTACCTTTATTCTACCAATTCACTATAGGACTTCCAACTTTATTCTACAATTCTATAATAGGGTTGCCACCTTTATTCGATTTTTGATAATAGGGTTGCTACCTTTATTCTACCAATTCACTATAGGACTTCCAACTTTATTCTACAATTCTATAATAGGGTTGCCACCTTTATTCGATTTTTGATAATAGGGTTGCTACCTTTATTCTACCAATTCACTATAGGACTTCCAACTTTATTCTACAATTCTATAATAGGGTTGCCACCTTTATTCGATTTTTGATAATAGGGTTGCTACCTTTATTCTACCAATTCACTATAGGACTTCCAACTTTATTCTACAATTCTATAATAGGGTTGCCACCTTTATTCGATTTTTGATAATAGGGTTGCTACCTTT
Source organism: Doryteuthis pealeii (assembly GCA_023376005.1). Taxonomy (NCBI): domain Eukaryota; kingdom Metazoa; phylum Mollusca; class Cephalopoda; order Myopsida; family Loliginidae; genus Doryteuthis; species Doryteuthis pealeii. The sequence continues at coordinate 29,667,572 of CM042180.1, read as the reverse complement.
ATTCTACCAATTCACTATAGGACTTCCAACTTTATTCTACAATTCTATAATAGGGTTGCCACCTTTATTCGATTTTTGATAATAGGGTTGCTACCTTTATTCTACCAATTCACTATAGGACTTCCAACTTTATTCTACAATTCTATAATAGGGTTGCCACCTTTATTCGATTTTTTGATAATAGGGTTGCTACCTTTATTCTACCAATTCACTATAGGACTTCCAACTTTATTCTACAATTCTATAATAGGGTTGCCACCTTTATTCGATTTTTGATAATAGGGTTGCTACCTTTATTCTACCAATTCACTATAGGACTTCCAACTTTATTCTACAATTCTATAATAGGGTTGCCACCTTTATTCGATTTTTGATAATAGGGTTGCTACCTTTATTCTACCAATTCACTATAGGACTTCCAACTTTATTCTACAATTCTATAATAGGGTTGCCACCTTTATTCGATTTTTTGATAATAGGGTTGCTACCTTTATTCTACCAATTCACTATAGGACTTCCAACTTTATTCTACAATTCTATAATAGGGTTGCCACCTTTATTCGATTTTTGATAATAGGGTTGCTACCTTTATTCTACCAATTCACTATAGGACTTCCAACTTTATTCTATAATAGGGTTGCCACCTTTATTCGATTTTTTGATAATAGGGTTGCTACCTTTATTCTACCAATTCACTATAGGACTTCCAACTTTATTCTACAATTCTATAATAGGGTTGCCACCTTTATTCGATTTTTGATAATAGGGTTGCTACCTTTATTCTACCAATTCACTATAGGACTTCCAACTTTATTCTACAATTCTATAATAGGGTTGCCACCTTTATTCGATTTTTTGATAATAGGGTTGCTACCTTTATTCTACCAATTCACTATAGGACTTCCAACTTTATTCTACAATTCTATAATAGGGTTGCCACCTTTATTCGATTTTTGATAATAGGGTTGCTACCTTTATTCTACCAATTCACTATAGGACTTCCAACTTTATTCTACAATTCTATAATAGGGTTGCCACCTTTATTCGATTTTTGATAATAGGGTTGCTACCTTTATTCTACCAATTCACTATAGGACTTCCAACTTTATTCTACAATTCTATAATAGGGTTGCCACCTTTATTCGATTTTTTGATAATAGGGTTGCTACCTTTATTCTACCAATTCACTATAGGACTTCCAACTTTATTCTACAATTCTATAATAGGGTTGCCACCTTTATTCGATTTTTGATAATAGGGTTGCTACCTTTATTCTACCAATTCACTATAGGACTTCCAACTTTATTCTACAATTCTATAATAGGGTTGCCACCTTTATTCGATTTTTGATAATAGGGTTGCTACCTTTATTCTACCAATTCACTATAGGACTTCCAACTTTATTCTACAATTCTATAATAGGGTTGCCACCTTTATTCGATTTTTGATAATAGGGTTGCTACCTTTATTCTACCAATTCACTATAGGACTTCCAACTTTATTCTACAATTCTATAATAGGGTTGCCACCTTTATTCGATTTTTGATAATAGGGTTGCTACCTTTATTCTACCAATTCACTATAGGACTTCCAACTTTATTCTACAATTCTATAATAGGGTTGCCACCTTTATTCGATTTTTGATAATAGGGTTGCTACCTTTATTCTACCAATTCACTATAGGACTTCCAACTTTATTCTACAATTCTATAATAGGGTTGCCACCTTTATTCTTTTTGATAATAGGGTTGCTACCTTTATTCTACCAATTCACTATAGGACTTCCAACTTTATTCTACAATTCTATAATAGGGTTGCCACCTTTATTCGATTTTTGATAATAGGGTTGCTACCTTTATTCTACCAATTCACTATAGGACTTCCAACTTTATTCTACAATTCTATAATAGGGTTGCCACCTTTATTCGATTTTTGATAATAGGGTTGCTACCTTTATTCTACCAATTCACTATAGGACTTCCAACTTTATTCTACAATTCTATAATAGGGTTGCCACCTTTATTCGATTTTTGATAATAGGGTTGCTACCTTTATTCTACCAATTCACTATAGGACTTCCAACTTTATTCTACAATTCTATAATAGGGTTGCCACCTTTATTCGATTTTTTGATAATAGGGTTGCTACCTTTATTCTACCAATTCACTATAGGACTTCCAACTTTATTCTACAATTCTATAATAGGGTTGCCACCTTTATTCGATTTTTGATAATAGGGTTGCTACCTTTATTCTACCAATTCACTATAGGACTTCCAACTTTATTCTAATTCTATAATAGGGTTGCCACCTTTATTCGATTTTTTGATAATAGGGTTGCTACCTTTATTCTACCAATTCACTATAGGACTTCCAACTTTATTCTACAATTCTATAATAGGGTTGCCACCTTTATTCGATTTTTGATAATAGGGTTGCTACCTTTATTCTACCAATTCACTATAGGACTTCCAACTTTATTCTACAATTCTATAATAGGGTTGCCACCTTTATTCGATTTTTTGATAATAGGGTTGCTACCTTTATTCTACCAATTCACTATAGGACTTCCAACTTTATTCTACAATTCTATAATAGGGTTGCCACCTTTATTCGATTTTTGATAATAGGGTTGCTACCTTTATTCTACCAATTCACTATAGGACTTCCAACTTTATTCTACAATTCTATAATAGGGTTGCCACCTTTATTCGATTTTTGATAATAGGGTTGCTACCTTTATTCTACCAATTCACTATAGGACTTCCAACTTTATTCTACAATTCTATAATAGGGTTGCCACCTTTATTCGATTTTTGATAATAGGGTTGCTACCTTTATTCTACCAATTCACTATAGGACTTCCAACTTTATTCTACAATTCTATAATAGGGTTGCCACCTTTATTCGATTTTTTGATAATAGGGTTGCTACCTTTATTCTACCAATTCACTATAGGACTTCCAACTTTATTCTACAATTCTATAATAGGGTTGCCACCTTTATTCGATTTTTGATAATAGGGTTGCTACCTTTATTCTACCAATTCACTATAGGACTTCCAACTTTATTCTACAATTCTATAATAGGGTTGCCACCTTTATTCGATTTTTGATAATAGGGTTGCTACCTTTATTCTACCAATTCACTATAGGACTTCCAACTTTATTCTACAATTCTATAATAGGGTTGCCACCTTTATTCGATTTTTGATAATAGGGTTGCTACCTTTATTCTACCAATTCACTATAGGACTTCCAACTTTATTCTACAATTCTATAATAGGGTTGCCACCTTTATTCGATTTTTGATAATAGGGTTGCTACCTTTATTCTACCAATTCACTATAGGACTTCCAACTTTATTCTACAATTCTATAATAGGGTTGCCACCTTTATTCGATTTTTTGATAATAGGGTTGCTACCTTTATTCTACCAATTCACTATAGGACTTCCAACTTTATTCTACAATTCTATAATAGGGTTGCCACCTTTATTCGATTTTTTGATAATAGGGTTGCTACCTTTATTCTACCAATTCACTATAGGACTTCCAACTTTATTCTACAATTCTATAATAGGGTTGCCACCTTTATTCGATTTTTTGATAATAGGGTTGCTACCTTTATTCTACCAATTCACTATAGGACTTCCAACTTTATTCTACAATTCTATAATAGGGTTGCCACCTTTATTCGATTTTTGATAATAGGGTTGCTACCTTTATTCTACCAATTCACTATAGGACTTCCAACTTTATTCTACAATTCTATAATAGGGTTGCCACCTTTATTCGATTTTTTGATAATAGGGTTGCTACCTTTATTCTACCAATTCACTATAGGACTTCCAACTTTATTCTACAATTCTATAATAGGGTTGCCACCTTTATTCGATTTTTGATAATAGGGTTGCTACCTTTATTCTACCAATTCACTATAGGACTTCCAACTTTATTCTACAATTCTATAATAGGGTTGCCACCTTTATTCGATTTTTGATAATAGGGTTGCTACCTTTATTCTACCAATTCACTATAGGACTTCCAACTTTATTCTACAATTCTATAATAGGGTTGCCACCTTTATTCGATTTTTTGATAATAGGGTTGCTACCTTTATTCTACCAATTCACTATAGGACTTCCAACTTTATTCTACAATTCTATAATAGGGTTGCCACCTTTATTCGATTTTTGATAATAGGGTTGCTACCTTTATTCTACCAATTCACTATAGGACTTCCAACTTTATTCTACAATTCTATAATAGGGTTGCCACCTTTATTCGATTTTTGATAATAGGGTTGCTACCTTTATTCTACCAATTCACTATAGGACTTCCAACTTTATTCTACAATTCTATAATAGGGTTGCCACCTTTATTTTTTTGATAATAGGGTTGCTACCTTTATTCTACCAATTCACTATAGGACTTCCAACTTTATTCTAATTCTATAATAGGGTTGCCACCTTTATTCGATTTTTGATAATAGGGTTGCTACCTTTATTCTACCAATTCACTATAGGACTTCCAACTTTATTCTACAATTCTATAATAGGGTTGCCACCTTTATTCGATTTTTGATAATAGGGTTGCTACCTTTATTCTACCAATTCACTATAGGACTTCCAACTTTATTCTACAATTCTATAATAGGGTTGCCACCTTTATTCGATTTTTGATAATAGGGTTGCTACCTTTATTCTACCAATTCACTATAGGACTTCCAACTTTATTCTACAATTCTATAATAGGGTTGCCACCTTTATTCGATTTTTGATAATAGGGTTGCTACCTTTATTCTACCAATTCACTATAGGACTTATTCTATAATAGGGTTGCCACCTTTATTCGATTTTTGATAATAGGGTTGCTACCTTTATTCTACCAATTCACTATAGGACTTCCAACTTTATTCTACAATTCTATAATAGGGTTGCCACCTTTATTCGATTTTTTGATAATAGGGTTGCTACCTTTATTCTACCAATTCACTATAGGACTTCCAACTTTATTCTACAATTCTATAATAGGGTTGCCACCTTTATTCTTTTTGATAATAGGGTTGCTACCTTTATTCTACCAATTCACTATAGGACTTCCAACTTTATTCTACAATTCTATAATAGGGTTGCCACCTTTATTCGATTTTTGATAATAGGGTTGCTACCTTTATTCTACCAATTCACTATAGGACTTCCAACTTTATTCTACAATTCTATAATAGGGTTGCCACCTTTATTCGATTTTTGATAATAGGGTTGCTACCTTTATTCTACCAATTCACTATAGGACTTCCAACTTTATTCTACAATTCTATAATAGGGTTGCCACCTTTATTCGATTTTTGATAATAGGGTTGCTACCTTTATTCTACCAATTCACTATAGGACTTCCAACTTTATTCTACAATTCTATAATAGGGTTGCCACCTTTATTCGATTTTTTGATAATAGGGTTGCTACCTTTATTCTACCAATTCACTATAGGACTTCCAACTTTATTCTACAATTCTATAATAGGGTTGCCACCTTTATTCGATTTTTGATAATAGGGTTGCTACCTTTATTCTACCAATTCACTATAGGACTTCCAACTTTATTCTACAATTCTATAATAGGGTTGCCACCTTTATTCGATTTTTGATAATAGGGTTGCTACCTTTATTCTACCAATTCACTATAGGACTTCCAACTTTATTCTACAATTCTATAATAGGGTTGCCACCTTTATTCGATTTTTGATAATAGGGTTGCTACCTTTATTCTACCAATTCACTATAGGACTTCCAACTTTATTCTACAATTCTATAATAGGGTTGCCACCTTTATTCGATTTTTTGATAATAGGGTTGCTACCTTTATTCTACCAATTCACTATAGGACTTCCAACTTTATTCTACAATTCTATAATAGGGTTGCCACCTTTATTCGATTTTTTGATAATAGGGTTGCTACCTTTATTCTACCAATTCACTATAGGACTTCCAACTTTATTCTACAATTCTATAATAGGGTTGCCACCTTTATTCGATTTTTTGATAATAGGGTTGCTACCTTTATTCTACCAATTCACTATAGGACTTCCAACTTTATTCTACAATTCTATAATAGGGTTGCCACCTTTATTCGATTTTTGATAATAGGGTTGCTACCTTTATTCTACCAATTCACTATAGGACTTCCAACTTTATTCTACAATTCTATAATAGGGTTGCCACCTTTATTCGATTTTTGATAATAGGGTTGCTACCTTTATTCTACCAATTCACTATAGGACTTCCAACTTTATTCTACAATTCTATAATAGGGTTGCCACCTTTATTCGATTTTTGATAATAGGGTTGCTACCTTTATTCTACCAATTCACTATAGGACTTCCAACTTTATTCTACAATTCTATAATAGGGTTGCCACCTTTATTCGATTTTTGATAATAGGGTTGCTACCTTTATTCTACCAATTCACTATAGGACTTCCAACTTTATTCTACAATTCTATAATAGGGTTGCCACCTTTATTCGATTTTTTGATAATAGGGTTGCTACCTTTATTCTACCAATTCACTATAGGACTTCCAACTTTATTCTACAATTCTATAATAGGGTTGCCACCTTTATTCGATTTTTGATAATAGGGTTGCTACCTTTATTCTACCAATTCACTATAGGACTTCCAACTTTATTCTACAATTCTATAATAGGGTTGCCACCTTTATTCGATTTTTGATAATAGGGTTGCTACCTTTATTCTACCAATTCACTATAGGACTTCCAACTTTATTCTACAATTCTATAATAGGGTTGCCACCTTTATTCGATTTTTGATAATAGGGTTGCTACCTTTATTCTACCAATTCACTATAGGACTTCCAACTTTATTCTACAATTCTATAATAGGGTTGCCACCTTTATTCGATTTTTGATAATAGGGTTGCTACCTTTATTCTACCAATTCACTATAGGACTTCCAACTTTATTCTACAATTCTATAATAGGGTTGCCACCTTTATTCGATTTTTGATAATAGGGTTGCTACCTTTATTCTACCAATTCACTATAGGACTTCCAACTTTATTCTACAATTCTATAATAGGGTTGCCACCTTTATTCGATTTTTTGATAATAGGGTTGCTACCTTTATTCTACCAATTCACTATAGGACTTCCAACTTTATTCTACAATTCTATAATAGGGTTGCCACCTTTATTCGATTTTTTGATAATAGGGTTGCTACCTTTATTCTACCAATTCACTATAGGACTTCCAACTTTATTCTACAATTCTATAATAGGGTTGCCACCTTTATTCGATTTTTGATAATAGGGTTGCTACCTTTATTCTACCAATTCACTATAGGACTTCCAACTTTATTCTACAATTCTATAATAGGGTTGCCACCTTTATTCGATTTTTGATAATAGGGTTGCTACCTTTATTCTACCAATTCACTATAGGACTTCCAACTTTATTCTACAATTCTATAATAGGGTTGCCACCTTTATTCGATTTTTGATAATAGGGTTGCTACCTTTATTCTACCAATTCACTATAGGACTTCCAACTTTATTCTACAATTCTATAATAGGGTTGCCACCTTTATTCGATTTTTGATAATAGGGTTGCTACCTTTATTCTACCAATTCACTATAGGACTTCCAACTTTATTCTACAATTCTATAATAGGGTTGCCACCTTTATTCGATTTTTGATAATAGGGTTGCTACCTTTATTCTACCAATTCACTATAGGACTTCCAACTTTATTCTACAATTCTATAATAGGGTTGCCACCTTTATTCGATTTTTGATAATAGGGTTGCTACCTTTATTCTACCAATTCACTATAGGACTTCCAACTTTATTCTACAATTCTATAATAGGGTTGCCACCTTTATTCGATTTTTGATAATAGGGTTGCTACCTTTATTCTACCAATTCACTATAGGACTTCCAACTTTATTCTACAATTCTATAATAGGGTTGCCACCTTTATTCGATTTTTGATAATAGGGTTGCTACCTTTATTCTACCAATTCACTATAGGACTTCCAACTTTATTCTACAATTCTATAATAGGGTTGCCACCTTTATTCGATTTTTGATAATAGGGTTGCTACCTTTATTCTACCAATTCACTATAGGACTTCCAACTTTATTCTATAATAGGGTTGCCACCTTTATTCGATTTTTTGATAATAGGGTTGCTACCTTTATTCTACCAATTCACTATAGGACTTCCAACTTTATTCTACAATTCTATAATAGGGTTGCCACCTTTATTCGATTTTTGATAATAGGGTTGCTACCTTTATTCTACCAATTCACTATAGGACTTCCAACTTTATTCTACAATTCTATAATAGGGTTGCCACCTTTATTCGATTTTTGATAATAGGGTTGCTACCTTTATTCTACCAATTCACTATAGGACTTCCAACTTTATTCTACAATTCTATAATAGGGTTGCCTTTATTCGATTTTTGATAATAGGGTTGCTACCTTTATTCTACCAATTCACTATAGGACTTCCAACTTTATTCTACAATTCTATAATAGGGTTGCCACCTTTATTCGATTTTTGATAATAGGGTTGCTACCTTTATTCTACCAATTCACTATAGGACTTCCAACTTTATTCTACAATTCTATAATAGGGTTGCCACCTTTATTCGATTTTTGATAATAGGGTTGCTACCTTTATTCTACCAATTCACTATAGGACTTCCAACTTTATTCTACAATTCTATAATAGGGTTGCCACCTTTATTCGATTTTTGATAATAGGGTTGCTACCTTTATTCTACCAATTCACTATAGGACTTCCAACTTTATTCTACAATTCTATAATAGGGTTGCCACCTTTATTCGATTTTTGATAATAGGGTTGCTACCTTTATTCTACCAATTCACTATAGGACTTCCAACTTTATTCTACAATTCTATAATAGGGTTGCCACCTTTATTCGATTTTTGATAATAGGGTTGCTACCTTTATTCTACCAATTCACTATAGGACTTCCAACTTTATTCTACAATTCTATAATAGGGTTGCCACCTTTATTCGATTTTTGATAATAGGGTTGCTACCTTTATTCTACCAATTCACTATAGGACTTCCAACTTTATTCTACAATTCTATAATAGGGTTGCCACCTTTATTCGATTTTTTGATAATAGGGTTGCTACCTTTATTCTACCAATTCACTATAGGACTTCCAACTTTATTCTACAATTCTATAATAGGGTTGCCACCTTTATTCGATTTTTTGATAATAGGGTTGCTACCTTTATTCTACCAATTCACTATAGGACTTCCAACTTTATTCTACAATTCTATAATAGGGTTGCCACCTTTATTCGATTTTTGATAATAGGGTTGCTACCTTTATTCTACCAATTCACTATAGGACTTCCAACTTTATTCTACAATTCTATAATAGGGTTGCCACCTTTATTCGATTTTTGATAATAGGGTTGCTACCTTTATTCTACCAATTCACTATAGGACTTCCAACTTTATTCTACAATTCTATAATAGGGTTGCCACCTTTATTCGATTTTTGATAATAGGGTTGCTACCTTTATTCTACCAATTCACTATAGGACTTCCAACTTTATTCTACAATTCTATAATAGGGTTGCCACCTTTATTCGATTTTTGATAATAGGGTTGCTACCTTTATTCTACCAATTCACTTCCAACTTTATTCTACAATTCTATAATAGGGTTGCCACCTTTATTCGATTTTTGATAATAGGGTTGCTACCTTTATTCTACCAATTCACTATAGGACTTCCAACTTTATTCTACAATTCTATAATAGGGTTGCCACCTTTATTCGATTTTTTGATAATAGGGTTGCTACCTTTATTCTACCAATTCACTATAGGACTTCCAACTTTATTCTACAATTCTATAATAGGGTTGCCACCTTTATTCGATTTTTTGATAATAGGGTTGCTACCTTTATTCTACCAATTCACTATAGGACTTCCAACTTTATTCTACAATTCTATAATAGGGTTGCCACCTTTATTCGATTTTTGATAATAGGGTTGCTACCTTTATTCTACCAATTCACTATAGGACTTCCAACTTTATTCTACAATTCTATAATAGGGTTGCCACCTTTATTCGATTTTTGATAATAGGGTTGCTACCTTTATTCTACCAATTCACTATAGGACTTCCAACTTTATTCTACAATTCTATAATAGGGTTGCCACCTTTATTCGATTTTTGATAATAGGGTTGCTACCTTTATTCTACCAATTCACTATAGGACTTCCAACTTTATTCTACAATTCTATAATAGGGTTGCCACCTTTATTCGATTTTTGATAATAGGGTTGCTACCTTATTCTACCAATTCACTATAGGACTTCCAACTTTATTCTACAATTCTATAATAGGGTTGCCACCTTTATTCGATTTTTTGATAATAGGGTTGCTACCTTTATTCTACCAATTCACTATAGGACTTCCAACTTTATTCTACAATTCTATAATAGGGTTGCCACCTTTATTCGATTTTTGATAATAGGGTTGCTACCTTTATTCTACCAATTCACTATAGGACTTCCAACTTTATTCTACAATTCTATAATAGGGTTGCCACCTTTATTTGATTTTTGATAATAGGGTTGCTACCTTTATTCTACCAATTCACTATAGGACTTCCAACTTTATTCTACAATTCTATAATAGGGTTGCCACCTTTATTCGATTTTTGATAATAGGGTTGCTACCTTTATTCTACCAATTCACTATAGGACTTCCAACTTTATTCTACAATTCTATAATAGGGTTGCCACCTTTATTCGATTTTTGATAATAGGGTTGCTACCTTTATTCTACCAATTCACTATAGGACTTCCAACTTTATTCTACAATTCTATAATAGGGTTGCCACCTTTATTCGATTTTTGATAATAGGGTTGCTACCTTTATTCTACCAATTCACTATAGGACTTCCAACTTTATTCTACAATTCTATAATAGGGTTGCCACCTTTATTCGATTTTTTGATAATAGGGTTGCTACCTTTATTCTACCAATTCACTATAGGACTTCCAACTTTATTCTACAATTCTATAATAGGGTTGCCACCTTTATTCGATTTTTGATAATAGGGTTGCTACCTTTATTCTACCAATTCACTATAGGACTTCCAACTTTATTCTACAATAAAAATAGATAGATAAAATAATAATTAACAGATAATCGTTAATTTATGAGGAAGTTTGTCCTGGTCCCCTGACTCTGAAATTACCGCCCGGTGAACTATCAAATAACAAGCCCAACTAGTACTGCTACAGCGGTGTTACTTGAAAGAAAACAACCAACTAGTAACACTGCTGTAGCAGTACTAGTTGATTTTGTTATTTGATAGTTCACCGGGCAGTAATTTCAGAGGCAGGGGACCGGGACGAACTTCCTCATAAATTAACGATTATCTGTTAATTATTATTTTTAAGTTATCTATTTATTTTTAATTATTTATTATGTATTTCATTACATTTTATTTTTATCTATTTCTATTATTTTTCTAATTAATTATCTATTATTTCATTTATAAAAAAAAAAAGATTTTATTTCATCTTTTAAATATCTACTCATTTTTTTAATCATTTATTCATTCTTATCTATTTATTAATCATTTTATTTTTAATCTTATTTCTATTTATTCCTTTCTATTATTAATTTTTTTAATATTTTTTATTTTTTAGATTATTTATCTTTATTTATCTTTTTATTTTTTAATTACTTATTTATTTTTTAAATCATTCTTATTTATTTATCATCTATTTTATTCTTATTCTATATTTATTATATTTCAAATTATTTATTTATTATTTTATTTATCTATGTTATCTTATTTCATTACGTTTTTAATTATTTATTGACTTTCAAATATATTTTTATTTATTTATTTAATTTCATCATCTTTATTTTTTAAAATTATTCCTTCTATCATCCTATTTAAATTATTTACTTTTTTAATCATTTATCTATTTTATTTATTTATTTGTTTTATTATTTTGTATTATTTAATCATTCGTTAAATCATTTATTTTTATTTATCTATTATTTATTTTAATTCTAATTTATTTACTTAATCTGTTATTATTTCTTTAAGTGTTTAAATTTTGTATTTCAGTTTCATAGAAAATAAAGATTTTTTTTTTTTTTTTTTTTTTTTTCTGATTAAAAAATTAGGGAACCAAATAAAAGACATCGAATATGAAAGCGAGAGCACCAACTTTATTTTAGGGTAACTAACCCCAGCTACAGTTAGTAATCCAACACGAAATAAGATTTGTAAGTATCTCGTCAGAATAATTTGCCTAACAATAAACAAGAAAGAATCTCCAGTGTTTTGTTTAACAAAATATTCTTTATAAAATATTTAAACCAATGGAAAATTTTTTAGTTGATGTCTAAAAACAGTTGCCTTTCTTTTTAAATATTTACGGTTTAAAAAAAACATTGGGGTACATCGTAACGGTTAAGACTTTTTCTTGTGTTTTCTAATAGTTTATCTATTCTCCCTCACCCCCAAGCACTTGTAACGGTCAGCTGTTTTGTGTTGTGAGTTGATGTAAAATCTTAAAAGTATTTCTCCAAGCGTTCTGATTAGTTAATACTATCAACCAATCAAAAAGTTCGGAGTTCAGTGCGTGATAATTTGACTTTTTTTCGTCACTCGAACAACAATGCAGCTCGCAAACAACTTGAACACTTTCTTATCCGGAGGAATTTTATCCTGGATTAACTTAATTAAACCCAGGAGCCTATCTGGTCGTAATAGAAAGAGGACGTCATCTAGGACCACTCGTTTTACTGTGCATCAAAGGAGAGCCTTACCCATCAGTAATGTAAAAAAAGGTGACTCGAAACCGAATCATTCTGGTGACGGTAAGAAAAAGAAGCGAAAGAGAAAAGAAAGCTATTCGATTTATATTTATAAAGTGATGAAGCAATTCCACCCCAACACTGGAATTTCTAACCAAGCAATGTCCATAATGAATAGCTATGTAAATGATTTCTTTGAACGAATAGCGACAGAGGCCAGTCGTTTAGCCCATTACAACCATCGCCCGACTATAACCAGTCGCGAAGTACAGACCGCAGTCCGACTCCTTCTACCTGAAGAATTGGCCAAACATGCTGTCTCTGAGGGAACCAAAGCAGTTAGTAAATTTACAAGTAGCAAGTACTTTTGAAAATTGAATTGATTCTTTTTTTTTTTTTTTTTTTTTTTTTTTTTAACAAGAAAAGGTCCTTTTAAGGACCATCGATATTTTCTCAAAGTCCTTTACTTTACCAATTCGGTGATTCGTTGGTTATTTTGATTTGATCGCAGCGCAAAATGACAAATACACGGTGTTCAATAAAGTCTTGCAGCAGTTTTAACATTGCAAACTTAATAACTCACGTTATAAAAATGATAGAATCATTTAGTAAAAACCAAATGAAAGTTCAACTCTCGTAGTTTTATTTTTAAATTATTAAATTCCAATCAGACTGTCATCGTTGTTGTTATATTTTAAATCTGTTGCAGGACTTTATAGACACCCGGTATATTTTATCACTTAGGTTTTAATCAATTTTCATAAAATTTAATATATTAAATAGAAGTTGAGAAAAATCTGTTATAAGAAAATGATATATAAACGGGCTTATTTAGTTTGCAATGCGTTTTTTAATGGGGTGGACGGGTGGGAAGGGTGTATGACGGGTGGGAAGGGTGTATGCATCATTTAGGGTATTTTTCGTGCCAAAATACTCGAATTAAAAAAAAAGGATCGATACAAATGCAGAATAGCGCACAATAGTTATCATTATCGTCGCATTTTTCTTATAAATAGCATTAGATTGTGGAAACTCCTGAACCCAACACTAACCCTAACATTAACACTTACCCTAACCCTAACGTCTCAAAGGTCTCGGGTAATTTCGTGAAAAAAAAAACAACTTTTTATACGTAATCTAATAGTATTATCTCTTGCGCGTTAGTGTATTAGAACCGAAAATTATATATAAACGGGCTTATTTAGTTTGTTATGCATTTTTTTTAATTGGGTGGAATGGTTGGAAAGGGTATCGTATATGAAAATTACAGGGTATTTTTCGTGCCAAAATACTCGAATTAAAAAAGATAAAATAACTGATAAAACTTATATTCATAACATAATGAATTTACCCAATAAAGATCCTGATTTATTTATAGACATATAATAGGGATACCCAATTTTTCGTCTGCTAAACATTTTAAAAACGAATTAAAATTAATTAAATCGATTATTTAAGGTCAAATTTTTGTGTACGTCGAAAGTAACATCAATAAAAAAACAAAATATTAAAATATATATATATATAATATATGTAATTTATTTAAAACGATTTTTTGGTCAATTTCGATCGCTTTCGGTCTGAAACGCTATTTAAAATCCGTGTTTACAAAATAAATGTAACATTCGCAATTCAAAAAAAAAAATTACCAAAACTCAGGGAATTGTCCGATTTTAATGAAATTTTCAGCAATGATTTATCAATCAATGGTTTTATAATGGATCAGTTATTTTATTTCAAAAATTTAATTGAGTATTTCTGCTATGATAAATTGATATACAAAATTCATTTAAAATATGAGCAGTAAAATTTTAAGTTTAAAATGTCATATTATTAGATTCTAAAGAATATATATTTTTAATAACTACTTTACTTTAGTATCAATCACCCATATTTTTTGGTCGAAAACTGTATTGGAAATTAAGCACACACACACACCCTTTTTAAACGGAACAAATATTGATGTATATTTTTTTCTTTTATAGAAATAGCCAATTAAATAATTATCGAAATGAGTAAAAAAAAATATCCAAAAATGTTTTTAGTTTTTATTTCCATTTTATTATCTGATTCTCGGTACTTATTTACTACCCGAGCAGATTCTTTAAAAACATTTTTTCTTCTTTTCACACCTTCAGTATTTTGTCTTTTTATTTATGCAGAAATTAGTACCAAACACATATATACCACTTATTTTGCGCCCACAAAACAAAGTTAAGTGACCTGAAAAACATCTGAAAGTTTTGAAATATGAACTGATGTATTATAAAATCCATTCATTGATAAATCAACACTGAAAATTACATTACAATCGGATAATTCCCTGAATTTTGGTAATTTTTTTTTCAAACGTTGGAGGTGGGGGGTGGAATTATATTGAAAAAAAAAACACGAATTTTTCGACGAATTGGGTATACCTACTATGTAATATGTAAAAAAAAAATCCGTCATATTTTCATATTATAATATAAATGATTTATTTAACTAATTTTATCATGAGGTACTTGCAAATCATCTGAATTAATTTAATTTGTTTACAATACATACACAGTATATATACTCAGGGTTGGTGCTAGGGTCTTATGCCCCCTTCCGCCATATACACACACAATCAGAGTGCTACATTTAACATTATTGTTTTTTGAGCTCTGGGGAGTGTACTCCCAGGTCTACCCTGGCCCGTAGTGGTAGTACATGTTAGGGTCCCATCAATGGGTTGAATAGAAGAAAAAGAGTTAACAAAAAATATTTTGTTTTGTTTTTTTAATTGTGTTTTAAACAATCAGTAACCATCAAGATAAAATAATGTCTTCGGTATTAAATAACCCAACAAGAGTTGACATGCCATAAAAAAACCAACCAACCAACCAACCAACCAACCAACAAAAAAAAAAACGACCGTTGTCCCAAAACTAGTAAAAGTTAATTGTATCTGTCATCATCTTTGTCCATTCATTAGAAAAATTGGAGAAAATTCAGTTGTAAAACTTGTGTGATGACTAAAATAAAAACTGAAGATATTTGTCTTTCAATATCGTGCACGTTTGTTGCATGACGTAAGAAAAGTTTAACGGTCATTTTTTTTTTAAATCTACAAAAAATCTACTAATCATTATTCCAATAAAATTCATTTATGAAAAGGGTTTTTTGTAAGAAAAATATGTTATAATTGAAATAAAATAAGTCAATCACCTTTTATTTTAATTTTGTAAAATCTCATAAAAAATAACGTTATAAAATGAAAACTTCATATTGACTTACTCAAACAAGATATTTATTTTATAATACGTTTTATATTAAAATAAATAAATAAAATAGTATGTATATTATATACTTATCTAATATATATATATATATATATATATATATATATATATATATATAATATATATATATGGATTGTAATAAGTCTTATTAAAATCTATCTGACCTTGGCTGTCCTGATGATGTTACATTTTTACGTCCGAAAGAACCGGTGCGCGGACGTTGGAATTTCAAATTCTCTAGTGGCCGGACGACATGCTTTAATACATGTTAAAATAAAAAAAAAAAAACATTTTTATGCTCGATTAGCGAAATTGAACATAATTATGTAGTTTAATGTTAAATTTCAACATGCTATATTGTTGGAACATTTGAATTTATCTTTATTTTATTTTAGCCGATTCTCTTTTTACTCTTGTTGTTAAAAGAAACCCTTTAAGATTAAAAAGAAAAAGATTCTAAAAGACTTGGAAATCTGAAAGAGATGAAATCATTGGAAGTAAAAAAAAAAAAATCTAAAAAACGGTGTTTTTAAATCAAAAAGAAAATACTAAGACTTGCTGTCACTTTATCTCCAACAGGATCCACCAGTTACGTACGGGTTCAAAATAAATCGTGACAAATTCTCATTACTTTATAATTCCATCGTGATGTAATGTTAGGAAGCTAGTCTTGCAGATCCGTTACTACTGAATAGTCAGGTCGACCCTCACTGGATGTCCCATACTTGGGAAAGAAAAAAAAAGAAACGACACATTTAAATATTTATTTTATTTTAAAGATTTATTCAACTACTTATCACAAGGTACACAAGGGGTTGGGTTTTTTGTTTGTTTATTTTTTTTTTGTTTTTTTATTTTTTTTTTGGTTGATAACTAAGTTATTATTTATCCGAAAAAAGTTATTATTGTTATTAATTATAATCTTATTTGTTACAAAAATCATAAAAACTAATAAAGATTCTATTTAGGTTTACACATTTAATCAATCATTGATGATTCCTCATGTTCTCTCTCTCTCTCTCTCTCTCTCTCTCTCTCTCTCTCTCTCTCTCTCTCTCTCTCTCTCTCCTTGAGGGCGTTAACAAGCACGCGCCTCCGCTATTATCAAATTTCCCAACCGTCACAAAGTCAATTCAGTAAGTAGACATGCCGTCGTCCAGTGATAATTAATTCAACCATTTCTTTTATTTGTTGAAAGAAATATTCCCAAATAAAATTTGCATCTAATGAACGAGGTATCATGTTAAAAATTTAGACTCTTATTATATTCTTATAAAAGTTAATAGGTTTGGTTGTTTTACGGCATATCAACCATTTTCGGGTCATTTAATGCCGAAGAAATAAAGTCATTTTGATATCGGGCTGCTTCCAGTACGATGGTGTCGCTTAAATAGTCACCCATCTAAGTATTGAACAGGCTCATCGCAGCTTAACTTCGGTGATCTAGCGGGAACTGGTGCTTTCAACATGAGCAAATGTTGATGATGATAGTGTTGCAGAGGTAACAATAACTCTACTCAATTACGTCCCATCGTCGGGTAATATAATGGTTAGCAAGCTAATCTCGCAGATCTATTACTACTGAATAGTGAGTTCGGTGTTCTTTGGATGCCCCATATTTGTGACCTTGTGTCACATCCTAACTGTGATAGGTCCACATTGTTAGGGTCCCATCTTTGGGATGAATTGACAAAAAATTTTAAAATTCAGTATTAAAAAAATTGAGTACCCATGAAGAATGAATAAAACAAAACGTCTTCGACATAAAATAATCTAACAGGGGTTGACGTGCCGTAAAATCTAAACAACCAACCGTCGTTAACAGGTTAGGTGATTTTTTTGATTTTTTTAAAATTTTTTTTTTTTTTTTTATCTTTTATCTTTTATCTTTTATTTATTTTATTTTTTTATTACTATTATTCGTTGGTTTGAAATGTAAAAGATAAACCTTTTACATTTCAAAAAGAAAAAAAAATTTTTTTAGAAAATTTGGGAATCATACAAGAGACATACGACATATCCTTTCTCGTTTACCATTGCGGAAAAATACCGAGATTTGCTGCCACTTGGTCTTTATCAGAGCCACCAGTTAAAAACGGGTATAAAATTTATAAATTATGCCAAATTCTCATTTTGGCAGGCACCGTTTATGATAGACACGCTAAAGTTAATAGCAAGTTAAAAAAAAAGAATAAATAAAGCTGAAAGTTCACGCTAAAATACTAACTTATTTTTTTTAGACAACCACACCTAAACATGTTTTCTATGACACATGTTCTTTGCAACGTACAACAAATTCAAATTTGCGCGTACGCATGCGCAGTTCGATCACAAAGTTTGCAGCTTTGAGGCGATTTTTCGGACTATTGTAAAAAAAAATATGATACTCCTAATTATGTTAATTAATTACAAAACCATGTGTGCAAAAGTTTCCAGCTTCATCATTAAATAATAATAATAATAATAATAATAATAACATGGTCTCCATACATTTTGCTCAGGTTTTTTGTGCTCTGGAGGGGAAACTCCTGCTACACTGTGTAGTGATGGCACAGCCACTGCCCCCGTAAAGTTATATATTTCGTAGGTCTCGGCACAGAACGGGGGGGGGGGGTCAGCAGTTACCGGTTATAAGCCCTTTCTCGTTTGCGTAGAATCAGACTTCAGTGGGAGAGATGTCTTCATCTCACTGAACAGCTACTGCCTGCTTCAAGCTGGGCAGCACTCAACCAATTAGATGCTGTCCCGTCACAACCTGCTTGCTTCATTTAATTATTAATCATTAGTGAAATAGATCACTAATTAGGACTGAGCCTATTCCACCTGTGGTATACTAAAAAACAGAAGCACCGTTTATACCATTGTTTTGTTATGAAATGGAAATACTGTTTCAGCCATCTTGTTTTGTTGCAAATAAAAGGCGGAAGTGATCACTTCTCGCAATTAACGTCAGCTGGACTACTCGTCTTATTATTCGCTAAGCGCGTTACAACAATTGGCAGACGAGAATCTGTTTCACTCAAGAAAATGCCATTACTCGGACATTTAGAAGAATTCTGTACGGAATCAGGAAATATATCAACGTATCTAGACCGCGTCGTACAGTTTCTTTTATCGCAAACGATATCGGACGTGAAAGCCAAACAAAATGCCAAACAATTTTGCTAAGTACTATTGGAGAAAAAACTTACAGAGTCTTGGAGGATCTATGTACCCCTCAAAAACCAAGCGACAAGTCTCTGGATGAAATTACGCAGTTGTTGCTGGAGCATTTTAAACCTAAACAACTAGAGTTTCAGGTACTATAATGCAAAACAAGAGGACGGTGAGTCAATTTCTAATGTTCTTGTTCGTCTTAAACATATGGCTTCTACGTGCGAATTTGGGTCATTTTTAAAAAGAGCATTGCGTGACAAATTTGTGTGTGGGTTAAAGGACGATACAATTCAAGAAAGACTATTGTCCGAGGACATGTCGCTAGAAGAAGCTGTTAAAATGGCCAGGGCTATGGAATTAGCAACGAGTGATGTTGCACATATAAAGAAAAAAGAGACGGATGAAGTAAATAAAATGTGTGCGGAATTTAATGCAACTGAATTACAAAAGAAACAAAAAATGTGTTTAGGGTGCGGTGGAAAATGGCACGAGCGACGCACACAGTGTCCTGCATGGAGAAAATATGTTTTAAATGCAACAGTAAAAACCATTTTGCCAGATTTTGTAAAAATGAACAAATGGGAAACGTGTCGCATTACATACAAGAGACATACAACATACCCTTATTTTTTACGAGATCGAGTAACTGTGAACCATATATATGTAAAGTTTATTTAAATGGTATTTAATGTCAAATGGAAATTAACACCGGTTGTTCGTCTACTCTGATAAGTAAAAAACAGTTTGACTTTCAACCGGACGCGAGACTTATAAAAAAGGGGGACACTACAGAGGTTACTATTCAGGTGAGGTCATTGTACCTAACGGAGTGGTTAACCTGAGGGTCAAATACCAGGGCAAAATATATTATTTAAGGGTGTTAGTTGTACCCGGATCTGGACCAAGTCTTCTTGGAAGAGACTGGCTGCAAAAGTTGCCAATTAATATCTATGCTACCTGCAACAAAATGGAATGGACTGATTTTAATCAAGAATTTGCTGAACTTTTTATACCAGGCTTGGGTACATTGAATATTGAAAAAGCAAAATTGTATGTTAAAGAAAATAGCAAACCTCGTTTTAAGAAGGCTAGACCCGTACCCTTAACAATTAGAGAAAAAGTTGAAACTGAATTTCAGCGAATGGTTGCTACCTCTGTTATCAAGCCAGTTCGTTTTGCAGAATGGGCTTCTCCTATTGTCCCCGTTTTAAAGAGAAATGGTCAAGTTCGGATTTGAGGGGATTTTAAACAGACCGTCAATCCTGTTTTGCAAATAGACAAATATCCCATTCCGAATATAGACGACCTGTAATTCTAAAGTCTCGGGTGGGCAGTATTTTACGAGACTGGATTTGAGTGACGCTTATTTACAGGTTCCTTTGGATGAAGAGTCACAAAAAATAACAACGATAAACACACATAAAATTATTTTTATGTATACTCGGTTGTGTTTTTCAAAGGATCATAGATCAACTTATTCAAGGAGTACCAAAGACAGTTGCTTATCTCGACGACATCCTAATCTCGGGACAAACTATGGGCATAATTTCGTTCTGCCTTTGATGCAAAATCTTGAGGCAAAATAAATCGGTTTTTTACTCGAACAACGTATAAATATCGTAGTGAAAGGATATTGCATATTGGAGATAGTGTTAGTGTGGTGAATTTTCAAGGGAGGCTAAAATGGCTGTCCGGAGTTTTAGAGGAGCAGCTTGGTCCACTGACTTTTAGAGTGCGATTAGAGGATGGTCGATTATGGAAAAGACATGTGAATCATATTCGCGCGAATATTCTAACAGAACCTGTTGTGAGAGGTCCAGAAGAATCCAGGCAGCTTCGGCGGAGTCGGGAACAAACAGTTACAGGGCACTCAACATCTTTTGCACAGCTTCCTGCACCCTACAGAGATAGCAGTCGTTCAACAACTGGTGACAGCTTGGAAGATGAACATCCCAGAACTCGCATGAGAACACATTTTCAGAAACGCAAAGAGGAGGAAAGAAGGAACAATGCTGAGAATAAACCCAAAAGACAGCGCGCCAATATGAAATCAGACACAAAAGGGAAACGACCCAGTGCTAGCCCCTTAACTGGGCAAATTGCTGTTCAGGAATTTTCAGAGGCTACAGATGATGATGATGTGACTATGTCCGAGAGTCGGACAACGCTTTCTATAAGTAATGGGAGTTCTTGCCAGAGTTCCGGGGAGGGACCTATGGATGGTTCAAGCTAAGTGAGGAGGGATGTGGTATACTAAGAAACGGAAGCACCCTTTATACCATTGTTTTGTTATGAAACGGAAAAACTGTTTCAGCCATCTTGTTTTGTTGCAAATAAAAGGCGGAAGTGATCACTTCTCGCAGTTAACGTCAGCTGGACTACCCGTCTTATTATTCGCTAAGCACGTTGCAACACCATCCCAAGCGGGTTTTAGCAGGTTTAGAATTAGAATTTCTATCTCCTAGACTGGTTGCCTAACCAAGATTAAAGAGCCCAGTCTGCCCTACTAATTACCCCTAGCTGTTGTTGGATTCATACCTTTGCCAAGGGCATTAGTGCTATATGAACTGTAGCTTCGTCTAGGATTTGAACTCGGGTCGACGAGTCCATTTCCTACGAAATAGGGTACAGTAAGCTCAGGGATACACCCTAACAAGCGAGTTCTAAACATATGCACCAAACAAAACAAACAAAACGCCTCGGATGCTCGAATGTTAGGACTATGACGCCCGGACAAACCGATAATCTACTGGACATAAGAGATGCCCGCAAAACCGCAATTATTAACAATGAACTCTTGAAGAGACAAATCGATGTTTCTACCCTTTAAGAAACCCGACTAAAATACTAAAAACTTTCTTGACTTATCCAATTTTCTACCGATCAACAACCTTGGAATACATTTTTGTTGTTGTTGTTAACAATGTATCTTTAGTGTTTGTTATTCCTCCATATTTTCCGCCCTGTCGGCTGGGGCGTTAGAATGCACCGACTGCACCTTCTCCAGAGGGGTAAGACTCCCCCAATGGGGCCACCCTTCCATCACCGTTGCTCCCAGGTCCACTCTGACCTGGAGTGGTAGTACCTGTTAGGGTCCCATCTATGGGTTAAATAGAAAAATGTATTTATAAAAAAATTGTATTATCCATTAAGAATTGATTTATTTCAAAACTTTATCGGCATTAAATAACCCACTGAGGTTGATATGCCGTAAAACAAAACAAACCAAAACCAAAATCCTCCATAGTTTGCCAAACCTGTGTCTTTTCATTCATACATCATAATCACTGATATTGTTAGTGGGGGTCGGCATCCGTTGTTCACCAGTCGGAATTCGTCTTCACTTCAGATTTTTCGCTCTCACCCCCCCCCCGGACAAATTAGAATATTCACAACTTGAAAACTAAAGTCTGGTTTGTTAGTCGAAATGGCAGTTGATGCAGTAAGTCGAATAGTAGTCATAGGAAGAGGTTTTGGGTGTTTTTAAGGTTTAATGTTTCTGGATACTCTTGTGTGTGTTCTTATGGTTTTTGCTTTTAACCCCATTTCATTTGGTGATCGCGCTGAAAAGGAAGGAATGCAAGGAACGACAAGAAAGAGAGAGACAGAAGGTGGTTTTATGATTTAGGCTTTATTCCTGGTCATAGTTGCCTATGGCAAGGGAATATTATCGGAAATAATTTTCTTCTTTCGGAAAAATACCGACCGTTGAACAAAATGACATCGTCAATAAAAAGGGTAGAGAAAAATAAAATGAACAATGGTCTTATTTGATAATGAAATAGAATTTTATTTTATAAATTTCTCCACTAAAGGAGGCAAAATGAAACATATACAATTTAAATTAAACAAATTTGCATAAATTTCCCATGCACGACTAAATAAATATTTAGGGGTCGAGTAACACAATACAAAATACAAAAATAGGATAAAAGTGTATAAAAAAAGGGTTACACTTACAGGAACAGAAAGGGTGTTAAACAATAAAAGAACCCTTTAAAAAATGAGTTTCTCTCGCGCAGCAGAGACAAAACAGTTCCACAGAACTCGCAGTTTTCTTAAAATTTCTCGTTCTTTTTCACCAAAGAATGAGGCTCCTGGCTGAAGATTATGGCTGGCCACTCTGTGCTAGTACGTTTTTTTCACGCGTTGCCGTCCGTTTTTCTTCAAAGGGATGGATACTCCAACAAAGTTTCTTCCGTGGTGAGAAGAATGTGTGAGAACGGAACCGCGACCTTTTTTGCCAAAGGAAAATGGAGTCTCAGCCTTTCTAGGAATTCTGTAGGGTTGCAACAGCAATAAGCCATCTTTTCTCAATCAAGGTTGGTTTTTTTAACCGGCCAATGTCAGTATTCAAGCAGCTTAGGGTTCGTGATACAGTGCTATGCTGGTCGCGTCCTCGCTCCTTGCTTCCCAGTTTCCAAGAGATAGATTCAGGGGACACGTGATCAAAAAAGTCCAGACTAGGCGCCAGCCACAGGAGCCCCTCTCCTTCGTTTTCGCAGCAAAACACGAAACGAAACATTGAGAGACAGACCAAAAGGGAAAAAAGACATGCAATATACCACAAATGTTTTTTTTTATTTTAAATGATAAAATTTCCAATACTCTCCCATAAAAAAAATGGCAAGTAGCCAACAAGATACTTGACTTTCATCTCTGCTGGAAAAAGGAAAAAAAACCTACAAGGCTGGAATCAAATCCCTCAGGTAACTATGCTAAAATACACTAATACCACAAAAATTCACTGTGATTTTCAGACCTCACTGGTCTTCTAGGTCTGAGGTTGTGTCCAGAGTTAACTGGTTCTACAGGACGGCCAGAAGAAACTATATCTGACTCAACTACTTCATCCAGAGGACCCTCTGCTTGGTGAGAATGGGTTATGCTTAATTCTAAAAGATAAAGATGCTTAAGAGAATGATTATGTATCCCACCATCAGATCTCTTCAATTTTACAGATCTTACATTATCATCATCCCCTTTCAAAAGCTCTAAGACTCTACCCAAATACCAATATGGGCGCGATTTGACAGGATTTTTCACCAATACCACATCATCTACCTTTATTATGTTGTGGAAACCACTCTGGTACAAATCCTTGCTCTGCTCTCGCAGACTCAGAAGATTCTCCTGGTGCCAGATCCGCCGAAACTCTCTCAATCGTAGATCACGCGACTCCAAAGAACTGAGAATGCTCGTTCTAGCAGGTGGCTCATCTATAAAGATGTCCTCATCAGTCTTCAAAAAAAATTCACCATTATAATGAGGGCGAATAAAAGTGTTGGGGGTGATGACTTCCAATCCTGACTCACCCGATGTGATGGGCCTAGAATTAACCGCATTCTGAATATCTGACATTTCTGTCAGCAGGTAGAAGTAATCGTATTTACCCCGACCGATGGATTTGTACAAACAGCCGTTTCTTAATCAATCTCTCCCAGACACTGCCAAACCATGGAGAATACATAGGCATGGTCAAGTGCTTAATGTTGTACTTTCCTAGTCTATGGGAGAACTCATTTGAAGCATATACCCTATCAAACAAGTTGCAACCTGCTATAAACGACCTAGCATTGTCCGAATACATATGCGATGGGAGACCATAGATATTTATAAATCATGGCTAGCACAAAGGAATGAATGCTCATATCATTAATGAGTTCCAAATGGATAGCTCGAACATTCAGGCAAGTGAATAGCAACAAATACACTTTCCTATCACCCTCTTCTGTTCCTTTCCACAAGTGCCCAGTAAAGTCCACACCGGTATACAAGAAGGGCCGGATTAAATTAACCCTGTGTTTGGGTAAATTAGTGACTTTAGGGTATCTAAAGGAGATCGAGTTAAATTTCCTACACAAACTGCAAGAAGAAATCACCGTTTTGACAGTTTGCCTGGCTCTAGATATCCAGAAGACAGATAAACGAAGCCTTATTGAGTGTGGCAGAAATACCCAGGTACTTGCAATCCTGGTGACTATTGAGAATCAAAAGTCGGGTAAGATGGGAATTTCAAGGCAATAGAATAGGGTATAGTACCTCATAATCATAAAATTCTACCTTCCCAATTCTTCTACGAGATCTTATCAACCCATCAGCATCTAAAAATAGATTGAGATCCGTGACTAAGCGGGGTACCTTACTGTCATTAGGACTCAATAAAAACTGCTTCTCCTCGCTAAGAAACAGAGCTTGCACATAGTTTAATAGATAAAATCTAGCGCATACTGCAGGGTCCCTATTCATCTTTCCTCAATCTATTGATGAACTTAAACAGGTAGGTGGCCAGGGAAGAATACCTTTTCAACTCAAAAATACCTCCCTCTTCAGGGATAGGTCTAACTTGTGGAATGGCGTTTGATAAAACGACCATTTGCTTATCCGCACTCAAACAATTCAATTCACTAGTAGGCCAGTTGATACGGTCACCAGCCAACCAGGGGGAACCAGAAATCCAAAATTGTAACTGAGTTTTAAATTTTTCCAGGGTGATTAAATCAGCAGGGTTTTCTGAAGTATTAACATACTTAAATCTGACCTCTAAGTTATGCCTTTCCCTCATTGCCTCTACACTCTGCCTGGTGTCCCTTAGTCTATTTTTTACAAACTGGTTTTTCATTGTAAGGGCATCAGATAACGCCCACGACAACACAATTTATGCATCAACAGCTATCAAGATATCACTAATAGCGATGTGGGAGTATGTCTTCAACAAGTTAGGAAGACACTTAAAGGTCAAATACACAGACAGCAACTCCAGGGTAAGCAAAGTCCTAGCCACTAAAGGAGTCATCTTCGCTTTGCTAAAAATAAGTCCTGATGAAGATTTCTGTATCATATAAGCCGCAAAACCATCGGCTTTTTGGGAAGCATCACAGAATAATACCAGACACGCTGGTGCCGAACTATCCACCACGTACCTAGGAAACTCCAGCGATTCCAACAACTGGAGATTCAAAAACAACCAGTTCCATAGAGACTTATACTCATCAGGAATTTGCATGTCCCAAACCAACTTCTGTTTCCATAACGTAACGGGAAGGCAAAGAGATAGAGGGTAAAAAATGCTGGAATTTTTAGAGAGTATTTCTCTCTTAGTGCAGGCACCGGCACGGAGAGAGCTGCACGAAACACGCATTCTATCGGTGGTTGGATTATATAAATAACCCGGCACCTTCTCCCAGGGCGAATAATTCAGAATTATTAGAGTTGCACGATCTGAGTAAGAAATTACCCTCACCCATGACATCAACGGTCTAATCAGTGAGGGGGGGTCACAGTCAAGTCTGACGCAATGTTCTTCCAATCGACAGTCTTCAGTCTAAACACTCCCAACTGTATCACGCTCGTCTCACCAACAATATCCAAAATGTATTTCTATATCCCGCTCGTCTCAACAACAAAATGATACTGCAGTTGTTCTCTCTGGTCTGGGAGGGCAAGTCCTTAAAATATACCTCAATCTCACCACATCCGGGCTCCTCACTCAGAATTGTCCGTGCAGCACGTGCGACACTCGTCAGCAATGCAAGTACGCGTCAATCCTTACTTTCCACCTACATCCGGGCCACTGCTATTTCCTATTTCACTGCTCGTCCACAGCCCTCTCACATTCTGAAGGACGCGGGTTCGACTCTAGGTCAGTCCTACGCGCCAGGCAAAGCCTAGCCCGCTTCCTTCGAGAATACAGCAAGTCTTCACGCCCGCCACTCTTAACAGAAATACTGGGGTGAAATAAGTATCTCTGTCGTAAAGGAAAGGAGACAAGGCAATTATAGGGTATATAATTGGGTTAACAGTTTATTGGTTGAGTTATTAAATGTGTGAGTATACAATTGTGTAAATGTCTTTAAGAGGTTGCCAGAGAATTTCTCTTGGCGGGATATATATAGTAATGCAATGAGGTACAAGGACACTTATCTTTGTTGTATTTGTCTCAGCAATGTCTCGGTGTTGCCCGGTAAGGTCGCTGTGGTTCTGTGATGTCTGCTTGTCGGAGTTGACGTGTTTCTCGCACGGGTGTGGACTCTGTTTTTCTGCTAGTGCCAGCTAGTTCTGTTCCCTTTGCCTGTCGGGCCTGTTCTGCTGAATCAGGGTTCAGTGTCTCTGCCCCCTATTGTCCGGACTTCCGGGTGAGGGCAGATAACCCAATGTCCAATACTCTCTCTGTCACACCGTGTTGCACGAGGTAGGTCTCCTCTCTCACTACAAACGGCTTCCTGATAAAGTGACAGTAACCTCCTAGAACAGTTGTGAGATTTAATTAAATTACCCACATAAAAATTGTCCTTAAGCATATCAATGCAAGCACTATCCGGATATTTGCTCAGATGATGTTTAATCACATAATTTAAAATAAAAGGGCTGGCAACAAACCCGAATATAAGTGTGTTATAACGAAAACACACAAGCTCCTCACCTAATTTTAAGAAAAAACAAAACCTATCTTTATCTCTGTTATATCAGAAATAAGATATCTCTTATGATTCACAATCCTTACACACAATATATCCACTCGCTAACAAAGCAAAATAAAACACGAGTCGCGGATGCCTACCAGCGGAAGATAACCCAACGGTACCCTAAAACAAAGTGACCAAAGTGACGCAGTTCTGCGTATAGGCTCAGAAATAACTTCCGGTCGAAGGAACAATATTGATAAACAAGAAAAATATACTCTAATTAATGTTTTTCAACCAATGAAAAACCCTCCCGCTAAACGCTCCAAAAGCATTTCTGGAGCCTATCTCGTCACTATATAAGTCTGGCATTTTGAGGCCCAGGCAGTTGACCAAGGGCCTCCAAGCCAGACAGGACAGCAGAGGTACCGGGCGTTAGGACAGATCAAACAAGGGGAAGCCGACAACAGAACCCCCTTACCAACCGCCTACCCTTAACCTCTTAAGGGGACGAGCGAGCTGCTACGAAACCCTATATTCACCAGTTCACCAACTGACGACTTAACATACCCGCTCACCAGCCGACTCGAGCTTGCCTTCAACTCTACCGTGACCGGCACGATACCCTTACATTCCCTGACCACCATTGTACTCTACCGACACGAATCTACTACTGACCATCACGGGTCCATCTGCCTACGTCACTATTCCTGACTTATTATCTACTACTACTATTACCCACACTCACACCACGCAGAGCATGACGTATTATCATACGATACCCACACCTCACTGCACCTCAAGACCCCAGGGCCATTCCTGACTTACCCCACTCGTGCTACCAGGCCACTGAGATATTCCTGACTTACTCCACTCGGCCATTCCAGAGTTTACTACTAATACCCCTGACGACAACAACAACGTTTTCAACCCTTGTTTATTTTTAATAAACGATTTTCTACCAAAATTTCTCGTCCATTATCCTTCTTTGCAAACCATACGCTTTAGAGATATATCATTATATATCATCTCTATTTTCCTTCAACCGGAACATAAGGAAAGCCTTTCTCACGTCAGCCAATACGTATTTCTCAGACCTGAATTTCAACAACAAGTCCAACATGTCACTGAACAGGTTTACACCAGGGTAAGCGGCTTCATTCAAAGAAGGACAACCCCCTGTTTTTAAGGAGCAATTGAACACAGGTCGTATTTTAGTAGTGCTCTGGCAGTCAGTTTTAAACACCGGCCTGTGTGGAATCCAAATATAATCTTTATATTGGGCTGGTTCTATATGGCATCTTTCAATGATACCCTCCTTTTCCTGTTCAAGAAATACTTTGCAATATTCCTTATATAATTGTTTCTCCCATAAACTAGAGACTACCCTATCTATGACCCTAAGGGACACATTGTAGTTAGCAGGAACAGCCCTGGTCTTGTCTTCGTCCCAAGGCAACTCCAAATAATATGAGTTATCCCTGCAAACTATAGAGTCACAGAAGGAGTCTATCTTAGCCCTATCATAATTGCTTATCGGATTATCCTCCCTCAAACCTAAAGACTCTAAACTGAACATCATGTCCAGTTTCCGCTCCACACTAGCCTCTTTAAAGGACTGACATGGGTCGGGATAGTCAGATTTGGGATTCAGCACAAAATTCACATGCGTGACAAGGCATGCAGAATGCTGGGCGATAATATTCTGGTAGCTGTTGACATTCGAACCGCCACCATTACCACTCGAAAACTGCCCAGGCAATAGGAAATGATTCACATTTCCAAAGGGTATAATTCCCTGACTGACTTCCCATGCAAATCCACCATGAGGTTGATAAACCTCATGGGCCTAAAGTACTGCAACAAGTCCACACCCACCAATCCGTGGACGTGTATCGTATCCTTCAGGATACAAGAAAAATCCACAGCTAATTTCATCGCCTTCTCAGTAAGGTTATCAACAGTATCCCGCAAACCGGGCACACTAAACTTCATATCGATATCATCATCAACCAAAAAGCGAACTTCCCTCGTGCCCTCAGTCAAAACTACGGACAAACCTATCTCCTTCATACGCTTACGCACAGAGCCAAGGAATGTGTTAACATCGTAGGTTTTAGAGTCACTTAGTCCCTCCTTGAGCCCCATCTGGTCTAACAAACTACGAGACAGGTAGGAACATTGACTCCCGGTGTCCAACAATCTGTTAAACTGATGCTCGGTCCCGCCGTTAGCAACCCTAACGTTTATAATGGGTAATAGGAGGTACTGGTCCAGATCCCTGGTTTGGTAACACACGTTGGAATTTATACTAGCCTTTTTAATCACTGGGCATAGAGCACCGGAATGACTTTTACTGCTACAGTCCCAACATATGAAAGCAAGGCTGTCCGTCCTCCCAGACAACGGGAATCGGGATGAAAGAGATTAGTACACAAAGAAAACAGATCAATGTCTTTGCAGCGGGCAAGTCTTTCTGCTAATGAAGCATATTTCTTACAAAAGAAGGATATGTGGTCATTAGTTTTACAAAAATTACATTTGTAACGCAGTGCCTTAGAGTCGACATGGAAATTCTCCAGAGTGGTAGGTTTCTTATTAGTGGGGAGGCTTTTGCTAAAGAATTTCCTAGTTTTCCCACCACTGGTGTGCTTAGACTTCCCACGGGGGTCAGGCTTAGGAATACTGGTCTCGCAGGGCTTCGTGAGGATAAGCGTCCGTATAACGTCTCTATTGGACATAAATATTTGTCCCAGAGAAGGATAATGCGAACCAACGGTATTAATTATCTCCTTTTGCAAAACTCCAGGCAACTTGGAGAAAATCACATAGCTCAAAAACCTTTTGCCAGAAGTTCCCTCTTCCAAAAATTCCAACCTTCAAGAACTCTTAAGTTCATGGAAGTCAGTCCTTACCTTCGTCAAAAATTGTTTGACAGAAGTATAATCTTCCAACAGAGGTTTGAAATAATAAATCTGAGCAAAGATTTCATTCACTATACAGTCCTGATCTAAACTCTTCAGTCAGGAGGTGCATGTCCACTGTAAAATTCTCATCGGATATGGTGAGATGCTCCACTGTCTGGGAGGCATAACCAGTGAGGTGATTTTTGAATATCTGCAAACGCAGAGCCCCTGATTTTACGTTAGCAACACAGTTTTCAAACTGTGATACAAAATTATTGAATTCAAATTTGTTGGCACTCAAAGAACTAGCATCAAAAACCGGACATTTTAGTTTAGGCACCAAATTAAAATCGAGTCTTCTAACTGGTGACTCGGCAACCTCAGAGGTGCTGACGGAATCACCTAGCCCGTCAGCTAAACTACACAGGTCCTCCACCACTCCTGAACTAAAAACAACATAATCATTCAAGTCAGCCTCTATGACTGAATCTTCAACGTCCTCCTCCAAATAGCATTCGCCAATCTCATCACTTAAAGCAGCCACAGTTTTCAGCCATTCCTCTATCTGGGCTTTCTGCGCGAGAAAGAAGGTCCTGCATAAATTATCCTTAGACTTTATAAGGTCTAAGGTTGATACAATCTTTTTCTTAGCAAACAAATGGGAAAATATTAAGAAATTCCTTCAGAATCAAACAACACCAAATTTGAACTTCAAACAGTCAAAGGGAGATAATCCCTCTTTTTCTCGGTAGGAGTTATTACCCCTTAGATAAAAAAATGGTAGGAAGAAAGGTTTAGTTTATAGAATACAATTCTATATTTTATATCAAAATTGAGGGTTTTTAAAGTAAAACCCCTGTTTATGAGATATCTATACTTACCTGTATAACTAATGCAATCTACTCTCGAGCTACTTAAAACCATCCGAGCAAAATTATTTATTTATTTTTTAAATTCTCCAAAATTAACTCCCTTCACCTCCACGACTCCTCATCCAAGAAGACATATAATCACTTTTTTACGAGGACCTCTTTAGCACCTTTCTCAACCAGGAACTTTAGAGGGGGGGAGAGAGGGCATATACAGGTAAGTATAGATATCTCATCAACAGGGGTTTTACTTTAAAAACCCTCAGTTTATGTCAATATCTATACTTACCTGTATAACTAATGCAAGAAACAGAATTTGTAGCAGAATTCCGGGAGGTGGGAAAAACAAAGTAAAGGAACATACTCACTTATTCTTCACCAAACCGGCTGTCTCTAATATGGATGATCTTGCAAAGTTTCCTTCACTCCCAGCAACATCCTTTAAATAAAAGGATGCAAAGGTGTTCTCTGAAGACCAATGAGCTCCGTTAAACAAGGCCCACGATGAAGCCAATCTTCTAGTATCATGGGCCCTAATGTCCTCAGAATATAGCTGACCAGCTGCCTCATAGATATGTCTAATAGTGGAAACAATCCACCTGAAAATTGTACTATTAGCTGCTGGCCTATTTTGGCTCTTCTTATAGGTAATGAAGAGTGCCTCATTATCCTGCCGCAACATTTCCGTTCTTTTCAAATACATTTTTAAACAACGACAAGGACACAGAAGGGTGTCCTCCGCGTCATCTGTAAATCCTTTGAAATCTGGAATAAACCAAGGTGACCAGGCTTTCCTCAACCGTTGAGTCTTGGCTAAAAAATTCAAATTGGGTAAAAGACGTATACCCGCAGCTTCAAACCTAAGGTTCGACTCCTTGATAGATAAAGCATTTAGTTCACCTAATCTAGCAGCCGAAGCTAAAGCAACTAGGAAAACTGTCTTCCAAGATAAAAACTTTAACTCTGTGGAATCTAATGGTTCAAAGGGATGCTTAGTGAGAGCCTTTAGAATAAAAGGCAAGTCCCAGTTAGGGAGAAGTGGTCTTACTGAAGGATTTGAATTAAAAATTCCTTTAACCATATTTGATAGCAGACTCTCTGAATTTATAGAACTCTTCTCCCAACCGTTGTGAATAGCTGCTAACGCTGTTCTATATCCAGCAATAGTTGAAGCTCTGCAACCTCTGACTTCATGTAAATGAACTAGAAAATCCGCCACATCCTTTATAGAGGCAGAATATGGGTCGATATCTCGTTCAAGACACCAGCTACAGTATATTTGTTGTCGAGCCTCGTACATTCTCCTGGTGGAAGACCTTTTGCTATTTTTGATGTAACTCTGAGCCTTTCCAGAAAGAGATTCCTTAGATGGGGTAAGCTGGATATTTTCCACATAACTAGCTTCAAACTTCCTGGATCTGAATGTACTATCTGACCCCGCCTCTGAGTTAGCATCTTCGGTGTTATTGTTAACTCTCTTGGGAAGTCTATCAGCAGGTCCAAAAGGACTGGATACCACGACTGCCGTGAAGAATGCATCCTTCCTGTGACACCTTCTGAAGGACCCGATGGATCAATATTGGGAGAGGAAATGCGTAGGCATACATCCCTGTCCAATCTATGCTCAGAGCATATGCAGCATCGACCGGATAAGGGGAGCAAAACACTCCCAACTTTCTGTTTTCCGGAGTAGCAAAAAGGTCTATGTTCGGATGACCGAACCTCAGAAAAATCAAGTCCACTATCCTCCGTTCCAGGCTCCACTCCGTCAACCGAGCTCCCACTTGGCCCCTCGATAAACGGTCCGCCAAAACATTCTTCTTTCCTGGAATGTGAGCTGCATAAAGGGAAATGTTGTGCTCTGCTGCCCAATGGAACACCTTCCACGCCAACAGACAAAGATGATGGGATCTCGTACCCCCTTTTTTGTTGATGTAAGCTACAACTGTGGAATTGTCGCACCTTAACAGAACTCTCTTCCCACTGACATGAGGTAGCAGTTGAACAAGAGCTAGCTGGACTGCTTTTAGCTCCAGCCAATTGATGTGGTTCTTTACTTGGAGATCGTCCCAAACTCCTGCCACCTGATGAAAGTTCAAGTGAGCTCCCCAGCCCCTTTCTGAGGCATCTGTCCAAAGAACTAGAGGCTCTGCATGATGAAGCTGTATCCCTTTGAAAAAATTCTCCCTCCTTGTCCACCATACAAGGTGACTTGCTAAGAAACTGTTTATGGGGATCATCTTCTTGATATTGTCCGTCCGAGGGATCCACCATGACCGAAGGTAGAACTGGATAGGCCTCATGTGCAACCGGGCCCAGGGGATCAGATCTATACAAGCCGCCATAAGACCTAGAAGTCTGAGAAACCTGTGAGCTTGGCAGAACCTTGCCTCCAAGATACAATTTATTTGTAGTACCAGATTCCGGAATCTCTCCTCTGAAGGATAAATTATTCCTTCTTTCAAATTGAAGAGAGCCCCTAGATAATTTGCCTTTTGAGATGGAATCAGTTGAGATTTTTGGTAGTTTAGGAACAATCCCAAATCCCGGAGAAGGTCCCGCATTAATTTTACTTGTCGATTGAGAATGTGTTGATCCTGATTTCTGATTAACCAGTCGTCCAGGTACATGAAAATATGTATTTGACGGGACCTGAGAAATCCCCCCAGTGCTGACATCATTTTTGTGAACACTCTGGGGGCTATTGCAAGACCAAAGGGCATAGCTTTGAATTGGTAATGCCTCCCCTAAAAATGAAACCGCAAAAACTGCCTGGGAAAATGGGAACATGGAAGTAAGCATCCTTTAGGTCCACCGTTATTATCCAATCGCCTTTCCTCAAGGCCCGACGAATAGTCCTGAAAGTTTCCATCTTGAAATGGGGAACCACCAGATGGGAATTTATCCCTCTCAAATTTAGAATGGGACGGAACCCTCCGTCCTTCTTTGGAACTAAAAAGAAGGTGCTGTAACACCCCTGACCCTCCTGGGTTCTGGGGACTAACTCTATTGCTTGTTTTCCTAACAAGTCTCTGATTTCTTCTGAAATAACGTCTCTCTGGTAAGACGAACTGAATGCGGTCTTTTTACACCGCTTCGCCTCGGTGCTGAAGCAAACTGAAGTTTTAGCCCTTCCCGGACTATGTTCAAAATCCAGCGGTCGGAAGTAATCTTCTTCCAACCCTGTAAAAATCCTGCTAGTCGTCCCCCGACCGGCTCGGATTGAGGAAATACACAGCTTATTGTCGTTGGGACGAAACCCCAACGACTTCTGAAACCTGGATTTCTGAAACCCCGACTGCTCCTTTGTCCAGGTCGAAGCACTTTGTCTTCTCCCCTGTTTAAAGTTGGAGCCTTCCTGCTTCAGCCTTTTCTGCCCCAAACCCGAAGAGTTAGCGTAATTCGTTTTCTTAGGGCTCTCCAACTTCCGCTTCGCTCCCAAAAAATTCTTCCGGACGTGCTGCGTCTCCCTAGCATTTCTAAGGTTCTCTGCACTGCTATGCAAAACCCCGAAAAACCTTCCAGAAAACAGTTTGGGACCTACAGTAGGTAGGCGTGAAAGTTTATTTTCTGTGGCTTTATTCTTAAAAGCCATGTCCCTTAAATAAAGACTGCGCCTTGATGACACCGAACCCAAAATAATTCTGGACGTGACATCGGCCATAGATTGAAATAATTGGGATAGGGCCTGCAGGTCTTCTTGTCTATCTGCAACTGAACCCGACGCGTCAGTATAAGAAGTAATTAATGAGCCATACGAAATTTGCCTAGGCAAAAGTCGAGCACTCGAATCCAGCTTCTTAAGGCACAAATTAGCAGAATCCGCAGATTTGCTAGAAAATCTATACTAAGCGCCGCGAATAAAGTCTTTTCCGCTAGAAGGCGCCATAATACCCTCTTCGATGTTCTCGTCAAGACGGGGGGGGGGCAGAACTGGGTAAAGTGGTCATTAACCACCATATATTTCTGATCCTCTGAGGATCGAAAACATTTTATTTTCCCCCTAGTCTGATATTCAGAATCGACCTCTTCCAGTGCTCTAATAACGGACCCATCTAATGGCAAACTAATAGCCTCCTTAACTCTCGGAGCCAACAGGTGATTCGCTATATATGATTTGAAATCAGTCTTTGTTCCTCTCAACACAAGGAATATCTAGTTTCGAAGCGACCTTCGAAATAAAGGCATTCCACTCCACATTACGAGTTTTAATCTCGCTTTCCAAAATCTGCTCGCTATCAGCTTCAGAGCAATGACTGAAAATCTCAACCTCCCCCTCCGAATCAGAGAAATCATTATTATACCTGGGCGGTGCAGGACCATCAATGGCGTCGGACTTTCCCGCCAATGGCTCCTTCATACGAGCCTCTCTCACTTGGCTCTCGTGTAAATTAAACATAAGTTTAATTCTATTATCTATCAAGCTGTTTAAATTCTTACATCCTTCTACATCAGGCAGGAACCTGGAAGGGTAAGCGTTTTTAGGGTCGCCTCCCTGTTTTTCCGAAACTGATTCGAATGGGGCTTTTTTTATTTTCTGCTTTTCCAATTGCGACGGAAGCTGGAACTTCGTCAGGAAAGTCTTATTTGAACTTTCGTGATTGTAGTAACAATCCAGTTCATTTTCTCTCAGAGGAGAATGGACGTCAAATTCTCCGGCATTCTGATCCACAGAAACATCTGAAAAAAGCTGTAGCTTTGCTTCTGTAACTTTCTCCATTATTTATATAACACTTTTTTCTTTTTTAAAAAAAAAAGAAATTCAAAATCCAAAAGAAAAACGACTTCAGTTTATTAACTGAATAAAAGGAGAAAAAGGCCCAAAATACTGACTCACCAATTTCTTTCCTTAATATTATTTCTCACTTCTCTCGGTATGGTTAAAATTTTTAGCAGTAATTAAGTAGTAAGAAATTCCAAACCTCTCACTAAAGATCCGAGTAAAAAAAGTGATTATATGTCTTCTTGGGGGAGAATTTAAAAAATAAATAAAATAAATAAATAATTTTGCTCGGATGGTTTTAAGTAGCTCGAGAGTAGATTGCATTAGTTATACAGGTAAGTATAGATATTGATATAAACAAGAATGAATACGCATACACATTTCTTTTCCCAAACTTAAGGTAAAGAAATCAAAACAAACACACAACACAATCCTTTTCCTAAACTTAAGGAAAAGTGATTAAAACAAATGTTTACATAAAAATCAGAATCGATTGGCTAGGTTAGCATTGCTTTCAACTACGTCCGCGCGTTTGCGCCAAAAATTAATTACTTTTCGATCCCATCTTCTAATTAGAAAGACAGAAAAGAAATCAACAAACACACAGACTTCATCTCGGCGTCAGAGGACACACGACCGGACAACAACAAACAAATACACGAATCCCATCTCGCGGTCAGATAGAACACGACCAAGTCAACACAATTACGACGCTCCTACTACTACCATTATTCTTACCACTTCTACATCAAGAATCCGTTTCAGCAGGTCGTATATACAAACTTGATTCTCATTTCTGTCCACATCTAATCGAACTTTGACGAATACAGAAACATTTCACATTACTCATTTCTTGACGAACTTTTCCAAACTTAACACACGAACTTTTACATTTTACATTACACAGTTCTTAGAAAACCTTTCCACGTCATATCTACACTATTTCTTTTGAACATTCACATATTGTTGATTATTGCAAATTTATTCTCTGAATAAATTTATTTGTTATTTTATAATTATATGCATTTGTTTTATCATTTCTCCGTATTTTCTACCTAAACTGTGTCATATTTTTATTCGTCATTCCTAATATAATTGAACACATTCTCATAAACCTCTACAAGTTTAACCTTCCGACAACGATAGTGTTACAAACAAAATGTTGTTTAAATTCTCCTAATACACCTATTAAAGAAACATAACATGCAAAATGTACGCAATATGGTGATTAACTTTTCTTAATACACCAAATAAGGAAAGTACATTTATGCAAAATGTCGTAAATATTTTTCTTCTTTCGGAAAAATACCGACCGTTGAACAAAATGACGTCGTCAATAAAAAGGATAAAGAAAAATAAAATGAACAATGGTCTTATTTGATAATGAAATAGAATTTTATTTTATAAATTTCTCCACTAAAGGAGGCAAAATGAAATATATACAATTTAAATTAAACAAATTTGCATAAATTTCCCATGCACGACTAAATAAATATTTAGGGGTCGAGTAACACAATACAAAATACAAAAATAGGATAAACGTGTATTAAAAAAAGGGTTACACTTACAGGAACAGAAAGGGTGTTAAACAATAAAAGAACCTTTTAAAAAATGAGTTTCTCTCACGCAGAAGAGACTAAACAGTTCCACAGAACTCACAGTTCTCTTAAAATTTCTCGTTCTTTTTCGCCATAGAATGAGGCTCCTGGCTGAAGATTATGGCTGGCCACTCTGCGCTAGTACCTTTTTTTCACGCGTTGCTGTCCGTTTTTCCTCAAAGGGATGGACACTCCAACAAAGTTTCTTCCGTGGTGAGAAGAATGTGAGAGAACGGAACCGCGACCTTTTTTGCCAAAGGAAAATGGAGTCTCAGCCTTTCTAGGAATTCTGTAGGGTTGCAACAGCAATAAGCCATCTTTTCTCAATCAAGGTTTTTTTTTTTTAACCGGCCAATGTCAGTATTCAAGCAGCTTAGAGTTTCGTGACACAGTGCTATGCTGGTCGCGTCCTCACTCCTTGCTTCCTAGTTTCCAAGAGACAGATTTAGGGGACACATGATCACGAAAGGTCCAGACCAGGCGCCAGCCACAGGAGCCCCCCTCCTTCGTTTTCGCAGCAAAACACGAAACGAAACATTGAGAGACAGACCAAAAGGAAAAAAAAGGCATGCAATATACCACAAATGTTGTTTTTTTAAAATCTATTTTAAAAGATAGAATTTCCAATAGTACAAAGGATAAAACAAAGTGTCCCCAAAAGTAAAAAAAAAAAAAAAAAAAAAGAATTTCAATGCAAAGCTTGTGTGGGTAAAAATCATACAAGAAGTGATTGTTATTTTAAATATAAACCTTGTTTTGAAGGCGGAATTATAGGTCACAAATTTTCTGTATGTAAAAAAAAGGAAAGAACAAAAGCCCAACAATAAGGTAAATAGTGTTTTATCTAAAAAAGAAATCAAAGACAACGGGAAAAAAATACGTTGACATTAAAATTAATGGACAAACGGTACGATGTTTGTTAGACACGGGTAGTGACATTTCACTTATTGACGAATCAACTTGGAAAAAAATAGGTCGACCAAGACTACTAAACACTGGTAAAGTCACTGGAGGCGTATCGGAAAATAGATTAAAATTCCAAGAATTGGCGGAGTTATGTCGATTTTTATCTCTCCAAATTTGAGGCGGGTTGCGAAAAATTGCGACTTTTTGTAATCTATTTTTGTCTGTAAAATGAATTCTAGTGCTTCCCTACTCCTAAAAATTGGTTTAAAAAGCATTTTCGCCCGATTAAACCAAAAATACTATAAAAAAAAAAAAGTCTGAAAGTTAACCAGTTTTAAATTATTAATGATTTCTGATTTGTAAAATTTTAACTGATGTTGTAGCTTTGGTTCTGGGAAAACACCAATCTATCTTTTTTGTACAAATAATGTTCAATATATGTGAAATGATAATAGAAACATTTTTTGTCTTAGATACAGTGCCACATCGGGATATTGATCTTGCTATGAAAAAATCAGAAATCATCAATAACTTAAAATTGGTTGACTCTAATATCTTTCTGATAGCATTTTTGGATTTCTTGGATAGAAATGCTTTTATAAACCAATTTTTAGTAGTAGAGAATCGCTAGAAGTCATTTTACAGACAAAAATAGATTACAAAAAGTCGCCATTGTTCATGAATCCCACCAAATTTTGAGAACTAAAATTCAACATAACTCCGCCAATTTTTGGAATTGGAAGCTCAAATTTTGGGGAATGTCTAATTTTAACACAGTCCACTCCTGTACAAGATTTCAGAAAAATTGAAGGGGGTGGGTGTCAATTTTACTTTTTTCTTCATGGTTTGACATGGAACTGCCCAGTACCATTATTTACAATTCATTTCTATAGTAACATTATCATTTGTCATATCTGAGTTAGTCTCCGCCTCAAAGCAGATGTCAATTTCTCAATGGTCGTTAAGTGGCGTGCGGCATATACAGGCGGTGTAAAGTCCTATGCGAACTCTGATCCATTTGATTACGAAGATGAGCAGTCACGGTGCCGGGCCGAGGTCACGTGTGCAAATTGAGCAATGGTTCCACAGTAAATAAAACGAGACAGATTTCTCTGAGAGGAGTAACCTGCTAGCACTGTTACTTTGTGTGTGACGAAGACCACGACGACCGACCGACCGACTGACTACTTCAATACTTGCTGAGCTACCCGTTTGTGCTACCAAGAGGAAATGCAAATACCAGTGTTCATTTCTCGGACTGTTATAGGGAGATTGTTTTTTTATTTATTATTTTATCTTATTTTAATTTTAATCCCCCACAATAGATAGATAGATTTGAATAGAATGTGATAAAAATCATATATATATATATATATATATATATATATATATATATCATTGGCAATTCAGTCTCGAAAGACTATGATAAAAGTTTTTGTGTGCCCCTGAAGTTGCAGCGCCTCCTGTGACTATGAAGACCTATGTTTGAGAAACATTCTCGACCACAGATTTTGCATTTGTAGGTTGTCCCTGTAGATGATGATGTTCCGATGCTTTGTTGCCGTTGCTTTCTTATGGACCTCTTAGCTTCATGAGGTTGTATCAGGGTGACTTCTGACATGTACAGTCCTCTATGGAGATTCTAACGCCACCGAGGGCGGTCTTGAGCCAAATTTTCCCAGCTGGAAAGGACAATGCCAAAGCACCTGAGATCATTTTTGCAAACATCCTTGAATCGCAGTAGGGGGCGACCAATCTGTCTTTTACCAGATGTTAGCTCTCCATACAGGATGTCTTTCGGGATTCGTCCATCATCCATCCGACGTACATGACCCAACCATCGGAGACGACGTTGTCTCAGTAGAGAGTACAGGCTGGGGAGTTGAGCTCTCTCTAGGACTGCTGTGTTAGTGATCCTGTCCCTCCAGGTGATGCCCAGTACACGTCTAAGGCAGCGAAGGTAGAAGGTATTTAGCCGCCGCTCTTGGTGGGAGTATAAGGTCCATGTTTCACTTCCATACATGAGGGTGCTGATAACACATGCCCTATACACTTGTACCTTTGTACGGATAGTGAGCTTGCTGTTGTCCCACACTCTTGTTGTGAACTTCCCAAAAATATTTAAATCGCATACGCTTAGATATGTTCAATTCTTGTTTACTGTTTTAGTGTTCGTTACTTATCTACGCTTTTTTTTTTTTTTTTGGCTTAAACTGATTTACTCTGAAATAAGTTCATTCATAAATTGCGTAAATACTTCGTATCTTAACCTTGTCTGATATGTTATCTGAATTACAATGAGGAACACGAGAACGAAGTGTAAGGGTTAAGGAGCCATATTTATTGTGTCGTCTGGTTCTCCAGTTCAATGGAAGTAACTCTGACAGGTTTGGATCCAATAATACAATATCCCCTCTTTTACAAAATAATTTTTTTTTTTTTTACAATTTTTTATTTTAACTTTATTTGCACATAACACAATCAATCAAGAAATTAAAAGAAATGATGTTTTTTTTTGGGGGGGGGGGTTGTGTGTGTGTCCATGAAGGGATTTTTCTTTTTTGATGAGTTCTCAAAAATAAGAAAAATGTTTTGTTTTGTTTATTTATTTATTTATTTATTTTAGTCACAGTACCTTGCTGGTGGTTTTATTATCCGACCAGATTTGGTTGTTTTCTTTCTGTTGTGTTGTATTGTGTCTGTGATTCATGTGGGACATGATGATTGCTGGTTTGGGATGGGGTATTTTTTTGGTGTGTTGGTTTCCACTCTGGATGGTATAATCTCAGGTGGATCCCTATTTGCCGTTGATGGGTCTTCCCTCAGGTGTTTTCGATTCCTGCGGAGGACCTGTCCAGATGGGGTTTCAATGATGTAGGACCTTGGCTCCGTGCATGTTTGCGTGATAACTGCAGGGTTCCATCTATTTGTGTCCTTGTTATACATCCTAACATGCTGTCCTATTTGGATGTCAGGTAGGTCTTTTGCATGCTGGTCATAGTAAGCTTTTCTGTTCAGTTTGTCGCTTGTATAAGCGAGCTGATATTTCCGCTTTTTCGCACTGTGGTTAGTACATTTCATTGGAATGTTGCTTACTATTTTCCTGTTGAACAGCATTTCTCCAGGTGAGGGTATCGTGTGGTCTATCGGAGTTGTCCTAAGGGATAGCAGTACCATATCGATGTCACGGTTGCTTGACTTGGCTTTTTTGATGGCGGATTTAATCGACTGCACACAACGTTCCGCAAGTCCATTAGACTGTGGGTATCTCGGAGATGATGTGCGATGCTCAAATCCCCATTCTTTCGTGAACTGCTTAAGTGCAGCTGAGCTATAATGTGCTCCGTTGTCACTGATTACTCTCTCTCTCTCTCTCTCTCTCTCTCTCTCTCTGGAATGCCATTCTCTCCAAACACTTGCTTCATCGTGTTTATAACCTCCTGGCTGGAGAAATTATTCAGCTTCCTCACAAAGGGGTATTTGGAGTAATAGTCCACAATGAGGATAAAATTTGATCCTTCGAAGTGGAATAAGTCCGTGGCTATTATTTGCCATGGTCTGACTGGGATCTCATGTGGCATCAGGGTCTCAGCACATTGCATCTTTGTTGCTCCTTGCAGTCATCGCATAGCTGGACTAATCTGTCAATATCTTGGTTAATGTTGTGCCAGAATACGCAGCTTTTTGCTCGCAACTTGCATTTTTCCATTCCCTGATGGCCATAATGGATCTTGTGCAGTACCTCTTTTTGCAGGGATTTTGGGATGATGATTCGTTCACCCTTGAGTAATATCCCATTTTCTATTGCTAACTCATCCCGGTATGGCCAGTATGGTCGCATGTTCTTTCCAATTTCCCTGAATGTATCAGGCCAACCGTGCAGGATCATTTCCCTTAGTTTGCACAATATTGGGTCAGCATTGGTTGCCAGTTGAATCTGTGTCAACTTCTGAGCTGAAAATTGGACAAAATCGACTTTTATGTCCAGGTCGATAGCTTCTTTCGCTCTATTGTTGGGAAGTCTGGAAAAACCATCTGCTAATGCCATTTCTTTTCCTGGGCGGTAAGCAATAGCCATGTCATACCCTTGTAGGCGTAGTAACATTCGTTGGAGTCGAGGTGGGGCTGCAATTAGGTTTTTTAAGTTGATCATCTCTAGGGGCTTGTGGTCACTTTCTACCTGGAAAGCACAACCATATATATACGTTCGGAAACGCTCATATCCGAAGACAACTGCTAGGAGCTCACGCTCAATGTTTGCATATCGTTGTTCTGTTTCCGTCAGC
Organism: Doryteuthis pealeii; assembly: GCA_023376005.1. Lineage (NCBI taxonomy): Eukaryota > Metazoa > Mollusca > Cephalopoda > Myopsida > Loliginidae > Doryteuthis > Doryteuthis pealeii. The sequence goes on along the minus strand of CM042180.1, from coordinate 29,624,604 downwards.
GATTTTGACGCAAACGCTATGGGTTTTCCTTCCTGCAGTAGGGCTGCACCTAGGCCTCTATTGGATGCATCAACCTGAATTACAGTTTCTTTTTTAGGGTCGAAGTAAGTAAGCAGCATTTCTTTGCAGATCAAATCTTTTATCGCCTGCAGCGACTTTTGGTGACTTTTCGTCCACTCATACTCCGACTCCTTTTTCAGTAGATCTCTCATTGGTGCTGTAAGATCTGATAGATTTGGAATAAACGGTGCCATGTATGTAATAGTTCCTAGCACTCTTTGCAAATCTGTGATGCTCTTTGGGCTGGGTAGTAGTTTGACCTCTTCCACTTTCTTAGGGTCAGGGCGTACGCCATTTTTGTCATAATGGCCCCAAAGAAGTGTATCTGCTTATGGTCTATTTGGCATTTTTCGCTGTTAAAACTAAGTCCTTCAGCTTTTGCCATCACCATCAAGTTGTGCAAATTTTGGTCATGCTCCTTTTTGGTTTTGCCATATACTATGACTATAAGTCCTAGTGTACCAGGGCATTTCTCCAGAATCATGTCCATTTTCTGCTGGAATACATCCTGTGACATGACCAGGCCAAAAGGCATTCTCTGGAAGCAATACCCTCCATACGGAGAATTGAAGGTGGTCAGTAGCTGTGACTCAGGATCGAGCTTGATTGACCAGTACCCATTCTTGGCATCCAGTTTGGAAAAAAATTTCGCTTCTGACAGTTTGTGTGCCAGCTCCTCCATTGTGGGAGTCTTGTAATGGCACCGCATGATAGCTCTGTTTAGGTCCTTAGGATCCAAGCACAGGCGGAGTTTTCCATTACTTTTCCGCACGTACACAAAGCTGTTCACCCATTCTGTAGGCTCGCTTACTCTGCGAATGACCCCTTGTTTCACCATATCATCCAGCTCAGTCTTAATTTCATCTTTCATGTGGATGGGGCATTTCCTGGGTGCGTGGATGACAGGGTGGTTGTCCGGTTTCAGGACAACTCGGTATTCTCCTGAGAAACTGCCTATTCGGTCGAATTGATCCGGGTACATGTTTTTCAGGTTTTCTGCAGAGTTGATATGAGCTTGGTTTTCTTCGATGACGCAGTGCATCGTAACCAGTTCCAAGTCTCTGCGTGAGGGTCATCCTAGTATAGTAGGTCCTTCAGATGTTACCACAAAGAATTTGAGTGATTTCCACTCTCCTTCGTAAGTACATTCTATGGTAACCGAACCACGTTGAGGTATGCTGGATCCATTATATGCAGTCAGTACAGTTGATTCCTTATGTGTTGCGCCAGGGAGTGGATGTCCAGAAGTGCTGACTTTGTTTGGAAACATCTTGCAGAAAACACGTAATGGGAGGGTATTTCCTTCAGCTCCTGTGTCAACTTTGGCTTTTAGTTTGTGAGTGCCTGGTAAGTTGGGAAGCTTTATTGTCAGTTCTGCGAAGGCCTCAGTTCTAGTGTCTTTTTTTTTCTTGCCGCTTGATAGAATCAAAAGTCATTTGTGCAAATTGGTCGTATAACTCCTGATTATCTTGGTTTGCATTTACGGAGTACGCATTATTTTTTTTATAATGGTGTCTGTACTGATGACGTCCGGGTTCTCCATCTTCTCTCTT
>CM042180.1:29444412-29622891 GCA_023376005.1 Doryteuthis pealeii | reverse complement strand
AAAAGAGAGAGATGGACTATCTGTGTCAATATCTGTTAATGTTGTGCCAGAATACGCAGCTTTTTGCTCGCAACTTGCATTTTTCCATTCCCTGATGGCCATAATGGATCTTGTGCAGTACCTCTTTTGCAGGGATTTTGGGATGATGATTCGTTCACCCTTGAGTAATATCCCATTTTCTATTGCTAACTCATCCCGGTATGGCCAGTATGGTCGCATGTTCTTTCCAATTTCCCTGAATGTATCAGGCCAACCGTGCAGGATCATTTCCCTTAGTTTGCACAATATTGGGTCAGCATTGGTTGCCAGTTGAATCTGTGTCAACTTCTGAGCTGAAAATTGGACAAAATCGACTTTTATGTCCAGGTCGATAGCTTCTTTCGCTCTATTGTTGGGAAGTCTGGAAAAACCATCTGCTAATGCCATTTCTTTTCCTGGGCGGTAAGCAATAGCCATGTCATACCCTTGTAGGCGTAGTAACATTCGTTGGAGTCGAGGTGGGGCTGCAATTAGGTTTTTTAAGTTGATCATCTCTAGGGGCTTGTGATCACTTTCTACCTGGAAAGCACAACCATATATATACGTTCGGAAACGCTCATATCCGAAGACAACTGCTAGGAGCTCACGCTCAATGTTTGCATATCGTTGTTCTGTTTCCGTCAGCGATTTTGACGCAAACGCTATGGGTTTTCCTTCCTGTAGTAGGGCTGCACCTAGGCCTCTATTGGATGCATCAACCTGAATTACAGTTTCTTTTTTAGGGTCGAAGTAAGTAAGCAGCATTTCTTTGCAGATCAAATCTTTTATCGCCTGCAGCGACTTTTGGTGACTTTTCGTCCACTCATACTCCGACTCCTTTTTCAGTAGATCTCTCATTGGTGCTGTAAGATCTGATAGATTTGGAATAAACGGTGCCATGTATGTAATAGTTCCTAGCACTCTTTGCAAATCTGTGATGCTCTTTGGGCTGGGTAGTAGTTTGACCTCTTCCACTTTCTTAGGGTCAGGGCGTACGCCATTTTTGTCATATATGGCCCCAAAGAAGTGTATCTGCTTATGGTCTATTTGGCATTTTTCGCTGTTAAAACTAAGTCCTTCAGCTTTTGCCATCACCATCAAGTTGTGCAAATTTTGGTCATGCTCCTTTTTGGTTTTGCCATATACTATGACTATAAGTCCTAGTGTACCAGGGCATTTCTCCAGAATCATGTCCATTTTCTGCTGGAATACATCCTGTGACATGACCAGGCCAAAGGGCATTCTCTGGAAGCAATACCTCCATACGGAGAATTGAAGGTGGTCAGTAGCTGTGACTCAGGATCGAGCTTGATTGACCAGTACCCATTCTTGGCATCCAGTTTGGAAAAAAATTTCGCTTCTGACAGTTTGTGTGCCAGCTCCTCCATTGTGGGAGTCTTGTAATGGCACCGCATGATAGCTCTGTTTAGGTCCTTAGGATCCAAGCACAGGCGGAGTTTTCCATTACTTTTCCGCACGTACACAAAGCTGTTCACCCATTCTGTAGGCTCGCTTACTCTGCGAATGACCCCTTGTTTCACCATATCATCCAGCTCAGTCTTAATTTCATCTTTCATGTGGATGGGGCATTTCCTGGGTGCGTGGATGACAGGGTGGTTGTCCGGTTTCAGGACAACTCGGTATTCTCCTGAGAAACTGCCTATTCGGTCGAATTGATCCGGGTACATGTTTTTCAGGTTTTCTGCAGAGTTGATATGAGCTTGGTTTTCTTCGATGACGCAGTGCATCGTAACCAGTTCCAAGTCTCTGCGTGAGGGTCATCCTAGTATAGTAGGTCCTTCAGATGTTACCACAAAGAATTTGAGTGATTTCCATTCTCCTTCGTAAGTACATTCTATGGTAATCGAACCATGTTGAGGTATGCTGGATCCATTATATGCAGTCAGTACAGTTGATTCCTTATGTGTTGCGCCAGGGAGTGGATGTCCAGAAGTGCTGACTTTGTTTGGAAACATCTTGCAGAAAACACGTAATGGGAGGGTATTTCCTTCAGCTCCTGTGTCAACTTTGGCTTTTAGTTTGTGAGTGCCTGGTAAGTTGGGAAGCTTTATTGTCAGTTCTGCGAAGGCCTCAGTTCTAGTGTCTTTTTTTTTCTTGCCGCTTGATAGAATCAAAAGTCATTTGTGCAAATTGGTCGTATAACTCCTGATTATCTTGGTTTGCATTTACGGAGTACGCATTATTTTTTTTATAATGGTGTCTGTACTGATGACGTCCGGGGTTCTCCTTGTGCCCAGGTTTAAATTTGGGTCCCTTTGTTTTAAATTGTGTCTGGGGGTGTCTTCCTTTATTTTCATGTCTGTTGATTTTTCCGTCCACATGCTGAACAAAACGAACCCCATGAAGGACAATTTTCCTTTTTGTGGGACTGCATGCTACCGCACCGCTTACAACTGCTGTATTTAACAGAGTCGATTTCCTGGCTTTCTCCACTGTGGATTTCTGCCATTTGCTTCATGTGGCCTATTGAAGCTTCGTAAGCTCTACCTATAATTTGTGATTCTTCCAGAGAGATATTATCATCTTTTTCTAAGAGAATCTTCTTCAAACCCGTGTGCCTGGTTCCGTAGAAAATTTGTTCCAATAATCTAGTTTCCGTATCTTGGAACTTGCACTTTTTCACCTGTATCCTTCACCTTGCTAAAAAATCATCAATTTTTTCAAAATCTTTTTGTTTATATTGACGAAAAGTTAGTCGGTGTATGTAAAAATTCACCTGTGGATCGAAACGTTCTTCGAATTTCTGCCAAATAATCTGTGGATTATTTTCGTCGGCTTCGTCCGTGAATATCCAAGAGTTGAACCTTCTTAGGCCCTCTGCCCCAGAAAACAACAGTATATGTTCGATCTGTCTGTGTACTGGAATTTCTTTAACAGAAAAAATAGTCTGCATCTTTGTTTGAAGAATCTGAATTCTTCCACTAGATTTTCCGAAGTCCAACACATTGACGGTTCGCTAATGTTGCTCATTTTGACGAAAATACTTTTTTTAACAAATACAAAAATATGTGAAAAACAGTGTTATTAAAATGTAGTACAACACTTACTTGCTTGTTCATAGAACAATTTTTTATATACTGCACACTTTTGGTCTTTTTGTTTTGTTTTTAGCTATTCGTCTCCGGATGCGTGCGGCGATAGGACTTAATTTTTTAATTTGTCCAAAAAGGGTTTTCCGTCCACAAAGTTGACATAACTTTCTTTGAGTTAGTCTTGTTTGGTGCTTTTCTCATTATTTTGGTTGGGTTTACCTATATCCCGGCTGCCACCATGATATGTTATCTGAATTACAATGAGGAACATGAGAACGAAGTGTAAGGGTTAAGGAGCCATATTTATTTCCCTTGAACTGGAGAACCAGACGACACAATAAATATGGCTCCTTAACCCTTGCACTTCGTTCTCGTGTTCCTCATTGTAATTCAGATAACATATCATGGTGGCAGCCGGGATATAGGTAAACCCAACCAAAACAATGAGAAAAGCACCAAACAAGACTAACACAAATCCGAAACGCGACAAATAGAAATGAATTTAAACGTCACTAGTAGAAATGGATTAAAGTAACTTAAAAAATAAAATAAAATAAAATAAAAAAATAAATAAAAACATACATATATATGTGTGTGTATATACGAACTAAACAAATAAATGAGTTGGTAATAAAGACATCTGTTTTTGGATCCAAACCTGTCATATTGTCGCGTTTCGGATTTTAACGTATATTACTATAAATGATAGTAACTATCATTTATTCATTAAAGCTATTTTCTATCATTCAAGTAACCTAAAATAATATTAATGAAACGAATTAGTAGTAATAATAATAATAATAATAATAATAATAATAGTTAATTATAATAATAATAGTTAATGATAATAATAATAGTAATAATAATAGTAGTTATAGTGATAAAATAATGTTAATAATGATAAATGATAATAGTGATAATAATGGTAATGTTAAATGATAATAGTGATAATAATAGTAATAATGATAATAATGGTAATGATAATAATAATGGTGATAATAATAATGTTGGTGATAATAATAATAATGATGATCTACTTCCATTTCGTATAATAAACTACGATACATACTTCGACTGTCAACGTTCAGAAATTAACATATGTATGCAAATGTACATATATATACATTTCATGTCAGGTCGCACAAAGCGCTATGGGTATTATGTAACCCCGTACAACCTGCTCCATAGTCGGATCATCGGCGACTAAATCGGTATCCCCACCAGGCTTGCCTGGTGAGGAGGGTGGCTAGACACCCAGCAGGACGAAAAACAAAACCTGTGAAAGGGCGGAGGAAGCTTCCCGCTCAACGGCCATCTAGCACATTAACGCGAGAGCACAGAATACCTGGGCTGGTATCCAGGCGCGTAATAGTCTAAATAACCCCCACTGCCTTGTGGTTATCCTCTGGATAGGAAAAGGCTAAGGGAGAAAACCCTGACAGAAATCACGGCTTGGACTCCGTTAGGCAGTTCAGTGTGTAACACATTAACTGGCAACTCCTGCAGCCAAACTGACGCCGAATGTATTGGTTCACCATTCCTTCGGATCACGCCAGCAAGGCAGAGAGGGAGCCCTGTCACTTGGGCAACCCAGGGCTTCCATACATCTTGCCCAGGCTCTCTTTTTTTGTGCCCTGGAGGGGAAACTCCTTCTACACTGTGCTGTGGGCACAGCACGGGAGGTCAGCAGTTACCGGTTATAAGTCCTTTCTCGTTTGGCGTAGAGTTGGGCGCCAAGGGCGACCTCCGTCGGTGGGAGAGATGTCTTCATCTCACTGGACAGCTACCGCCCGCCTCAAGCTGGACAGCCCTCAGCCAATTAGGTGCTGTCCCGCCACAACCTGCCTGCTTCATTGGGTGCATGTAGCTAAGGGATTTATCCTAACAAGCGGGTTGCAAACATATACACCAAACTAAACGAACAAAACTAAGACTCTTGCATTACGCCTCGGATGCTGGAATGTTAGGACAATGACACCCGGACAAACTGACAACGATATATATATATATATATATATATATATATATATATATATATATATATATATAAGATTCAAAGGGTATTAACATATAGAAGATTTTTAAAAATGTATTTTTTAATTACCTCCCTTGACCAAAAGTGTCAATGCCTATTAATTTTCTAATCAATATTTTTTTTTAAATTTGTCAGAAAAACAGAAAAAAAAATTGGTTAAAATTGCAAATCGTCGTCAAAATTAAAATGGAAAAATGTGGCTTGGGTATAGATTCTAACGAATTTAATTATTACTAAGGACACGATTTATGTTATTTTTTACTTAAATTTTAACCGTTAGTTGTATTTTTAACCGTTTTTCATTGGACGTTATTTTCCTACAGAGGGCCGCAAGTGAACTAATTTTTAAGGGAGATAAATATTTTCCAAGAATTTATTAACATAAAAAACACGAAATATTACACTTTTGGTCATCCATACTTAAGAAAAGCACGCGTCGCCTGTAAAATTGAAATAGAAAGTACATTTTTTGTTTATACATGTTTATTAATTCTGACTAGTCTTATCATTCATCTGTTTTATTTTATCTATTTTTTCGTTAAACACAATTAACGGTTAAAATTTAAGTTAAAAAGGACCATATGACTTTTAGGCACCCCTTTTGCTTTGCTGATTCATAAATACATTTTTCCATTTACACCGTCAACGTCCGGTTGTTCATTAACAGACGATTTTTAGAGGATTTTTTAAAATTATAAAACTAACCCCTAACCCCTAACAAACAACCGGATGTTGCCGGTGTGAATTAAAAAAATGTACTTATGAATCAGCAAAGAAAAAGGGGTTGCCTAAAGGTCATATGTTACGTTAAAAATAACATAAATCGTGTCCTTAGCAATAATTAAATTCATTAAAATCCATGCCCAAGCCAAATTTTTCCGTTTTAATTGTGACTACGATTTGCAATTTTAACCAAAAATTCTTAGTACTTTCATCTTTAACCAAAGATGGAGCACAAATACTTTTTTTTTAATGAATTAGTGCTAAACAGTTTCAATACATGAGATATCGAGTCTGGTTAGTGGGTTGGTTGGGTTTTACGGCATGTCAAACCCATTGGGTCATTTTATGTCGAAGACGATTTGTTTTATTAATTCTTGATGGGTACACAAATTTTTTAAGCACATTTTTAGAACTCATTTTGTTCAATTTAACCCATAGAATTGGACCCTAACAGGTACTACCACTCCGGGTCAGAGTGGACATGGTTGGTTGTTGTTGTTTTTGTTTTGTTTTTTTACGGCATGTCAACCCTTGTTGGGTTATTTTATGCTGAAGACGTTTTGTTTTATTCATTCTTGATGGCTACTCAATTTTTTAAACACATTTTTAGAACTTATTTTGTTCTATTTAACCCATAGATGGGACCTTAATAGGTACTACCACTCCTGGTAAGAGTGGACTTGTGGGTAATGGTGATGAAAGGGTGCTCCACATTCCCTGAGGTTCAGAACTGGAATTTCACCATCAGAGTTTAACGTTATACTCAGGACAATATGACCCTCAGCCACCACCTTCTAGCACATATATTATAAGAAGGGTTGAGGGAATTACCATAAGGGCAATAGAACTGGTACAATAATATAGGTGCTAGGGCTTGACGTGACCAGCTTATTGGTCGGAGGGGGCCTCGCTGACCACTCGTCTAGTTTAAGTAAGGGTCAAAGTGGAATTTTGCATGTCATGGACTACTCAGTAACCGGGGCTCCATCCTTAAGCATCACAGGTCGCTACCCACGGCCAACAGGTGGCTCCATTGGGGGTCTTAACCTTCTGTGGAGGTGCAGTCGGTGTAATATAAAGTCCCATCCGACACTTGGTAACCCATACATCCGGCCTTGTGCCACAACTAAGTAAAGCTTATTAAAAAAAATATTTCCCACTCGTTCACATAGGGTAGGATTTGGCACAAGGTATGGGGCATCCGGTGAGTATAGAACTCGCTTAAAGGCCATGAATCTGAAAGACTAGCTTGTTAACCATTACACCACGATGGGAGTAAATAGCTAAGTAGTTAGAGTAAAGATTAATATCTCTCCCTTCAGTCGGTAAAGTGTTTCGCTAGAAACCACAAGGTTCCTAGTTCGATACCGGCCCTCGCCAACTCAGCGTATGAGTAGCACAGGGGATCTGTGCAGTAAAGGAGCTGATGGTAGGTGTGGCACTCCAACTCAGACGCTAAAATAATCTCCTAGCGCTAGAAAAAAAGGGATTGGCTGATACCGACTTTAGGCCACCCCGACGATTTTACTTACTTTCTTTACTTATTTACCTTAAAAAAAGGGGAATAACTCTTTTATAAAAATAAAACAAAGTAATCTCCCTTGATTCTCAATTGAACCAGAGCAGAAAAAATGTCTGTTTTTAACCTGTGGGCCTCTTTTCCTCTATTTTTTTGCGGATCCTGTAGCCATTCCACAGAAGAAGAAAAAAAACTTATTACTTTTTTCAGTAAAGTAAAGGAATTTGTTGCATCAAAATTTAATCAATTATGCTTTATTTTGAAAGAAAACTAATTTATTGCAAATAGACATACAATGGAACCTCGGTTCTCGAACAACTCTGAAGTCCAGGGTTTGAACAAAATATTGAAGTAAAATATGCTTCAGTTGTCGAACAAATTTTTGGACTTCGAACACATGAGTCGAGCCGATGAAAACAGAAATCACGCAAATGACTGCTGAGGCAAACTGGAGACGGTCGAACGGCTGGTTGAAACTACCCAAGCAGCATGAGTTAGCATCAGTTGTTATCTTGAACTACTATTTATCCATAGCTGGAGGGAGAGTAGGATTCATACCTTTCCCAAGGGTATTAACGCTAAGTGAAATGCAATTACCACATGCAGGATTTGAACTCGGGGCGATGAGTCCATTTCCCATGACCTTAACCATTACACCACGCGTTTCCGTGCATAGTATCACATATATATTACAATCCAAGAATTATTAAATAAAAAATAAAGGTAAATGTTAAATTATTTTAATGCTTTTATCAAAAGTGAATGCAGTGTATTAGCTACAGAAATCAACATAATAACATGGAGAAATAGTTTGGTAACATTTGATCCATGGCATACTATAGGTATACCCAAAATTGGCCTAAAATGCGTTTTTGACAAAATGAATTTACGCCCCCTACAGAAAATAATTTACCAAAAATCAGGGAATTATCGGATATTAATGAAATTATCAGTGTTTATTTATCAATGAATGGTCTTTATAATGCATTATTTATTTTATTTCAAAACTTTCTTATTTTTTTCAGGTCACTTAATTTTGACCCCCCTTACTTTGGGAGTGTAAAATATTGGCGAGTTGGTCCTTGATTGATACTAATTACAGTAGAAATAAAAAGATAAAAGACCGAAGTTGTACATAGAAAAAAAAATTTAAATGGAATATTTTATAAGAAAATAAGTACCGAAAATCGGAAAATAAAATGTAAAAAGAAAAAAAAATTAATTTTTTGAAGATTTCTTTTTTACTCATTTCGATAATTATTTAATTATTTAATTATTTAAAGAAAAAATTATACATTGATATTTTTTTCTGCTTAAAAGGGGGCAGGGACTACATTTTCAATAGAGTTTTTCTTCAAAACGTATACTTTGATTGACTAAAATAAAGTTTGCATTAAATAGATATTTATTTCTAGAATCTAAAAATATAACATTTTAAACTTAACATCAGGCTTTTCATATTTTAAATGAATTTTATATATCAATTTTTCATAACAAAAATACTAAACTAAAGTTTTGAAATAAGATAACTGATGCATTATAAAATTCATTAATTGATAAATCAATACTGAAAATTTCATTATAATTGGATAATTCCCTGATTTTTGGTAAATTTTTTTGCAATAGCGAATGTTACATTAAATTTGTAAACAAGCCAATAAAACCACTTAAAAAGAACCAAAATGGCGTCGGCGAACAAAATTGACCAAAACAAATCGTTTTAAATATATTAAAAATAAATTGCTCATGTAATGATATTTTCTTTTTTTAATGATAGTCATTATGTTACTACTTATCGTTATAGACAAAAGTTTGACCTTAAATAATAGATTTAATTAATTTTAATTCGTTTTTAAAAACGTAGCAGACGATTTTGGGGTGTATAGCTACATTAAACAAAGAAACCAAACCAAACCTACGACGATCATCGATTCCGGAACTTTATTTCGTAGAGGAAATAAATATTGTCGACACCGGCGGTTAGTGAATGCCTTAAGTGATTTTTAATCGCAGAAGAGTTCTGTTTGTGTTTGTAGTGTCATCGAGCACGTGTTTTTGTAAAATTATTTTATATTTTTCTCATAAAATATTGGTTCATTCCTTTTTTATTATATTTTCTTGACACGGTGAATGAAGAAAAGGACATTTATGTTACAAATGGCTTGAGAACTGATAAGTTTTTATCTTTTCTTTTTCTTTTTTCAAATTTTCTTTTCTTTTCTTCAAAGGATGATTTTTCTTCGTTTTGACAACAACAAAAAAGAAAAGAAAGACGTAAAAGAAAAGAAGACGCAACTCATTTTTTTTCCCCCACATTTTTTACGCCCCGTCCCCCAATATTTCAATCTACGACACTTTAACCGGATCTACTTCGAATAGGTTGTCGTAAGTGTCTACTATTTTATTAAATATTTTATAATTTGTAAATATTATGGGGAAAAAAGTTGTCCATGTTTCTTAAATGTCGATCATCTTTTAAACAGAATAGTGCGCAAGAGGTAATATTAGAATCGCATTTTACATTAAATTGCTATATTACGGAAACTCCCGAAGTAGCCTAACCCTAACTTGCACTCTGTTCTGCATTAGTACCCGTCATAAATTTTCTGGTTTGAATGAAACGCATACAATTCTTAATATAAAATTCAGACCTAATTTTAATTAACAAGAAAAAATCGGTAGTAATGCAGTATAGTGTGCAAGATCAATAGATTACGTATAAAAAGCATTACATTTCACTGAAATACCTGAGACGCTAAGATTAAGGTTAGGTTGAGTTTTGGGTTAGGGTTAGGGAAAGGCTATTTCAGGAGTTTCCAACATCTAATGCTGTTTTTTATACGTAAAATAAAAATGCGATTCTAAATGATATTATCTTTTGCTTGCGATTCTGCAGTTGTACCTTGTCTTTTCCTCATCGTATTGTTTACTTAAAAATATGGGTAAATGAATTATTATTATTATTGTGGAATTTTTCATACAAGGGTTAGCTGATGGACTTTACTGGAATCTGAGTGACAAATCTCCATGACTCTTCTGAGTATTCTAGCCGATTTCAGCAATGTTGTTGTCTGGATGGTCTCAATTCTTCCTCTGATTTCCAGTTCTTCCAGTCTTTTTCCCAAGCTTTTGGGGGACCATTCCTAGTGCACCAACTACAATTAGTATCACTATCACCCTCATATTCCACAGCATTTTCAATTCTCAATTCTCTGGCAAGGTCCAGGTATTTGTCCATTTTTTTTTTCGTTTTCCTTCATTTTCTTCACCCTGTAATCTGCGGAAACTGAAAAAGTCTACCAGTTGATAAGTGGTGATGGGCCTTATCTGTTGGAACAGACGGAAATTTTGTGAAATATGATGAATGAATACGATTATTTTACTTCTTGCGATTTTTCACACCAATGGTGTGTTTTTATTTATTTATTAATGTATATATCACTAGAGATTGAGTCACAAGTCTCCACAGGTTTCCAGGACTCTCCTCAGTATCCTACTGGATTCTTGGAGATTGAACATGACGGTGGTACCCATCGTGGGTACCACCGTCATGTTCCACACTTTGTGACAAGGTCCAGCTTATTTTTTCCCTCATTTTCACATTATGGTCCGATGGAACGACAAAATCCTCGAGATGACAAATTCGTTTTTTTGTTTTGTTTTGTTTTTGTTTGTTTTTCTTAATTAACACTAGGTGTCTGGTCTCAGAGAATTTCATGCATTTCATTTTCAAGGACAGATTCTGGTTTGTGTACTCGTATAGTAGCTATACCCAAAATGGGCCTAAAATGCGTTTTTGACAAAATAATTTACCAAAAACCAGGAAATTATCGGATTTTAATGACATTTTCAGTGTTTATTTATTTATCAATGAATGATCTTTATAATCCATTATTTATTTTATTTCAAAACTTTCTCATTTTTTTCAGGTCACTTAATTTTGACCCCCCCCTCCTTTATGTTGAGGGCGTAACATTTTATTCGAGTTAGTCTTTCAGTTTTCTAAGGTACCACCAATTTTACCCTGTTAAATTTACCCCCCCCCCCCCATATTTAACACAATTAAACTTACAGAAAAATTAATATTTTCTTGAAAATTTTTTTTCAATTCGAAAGAAAAGACATTAAACAAACTCCTGATGATTTAAAAAAAAATTCTTAGCTCACGAAACTAATGAAAATTATGATTGAAAAACAATGTTTTCATTTTTGCACTGTTAAATCAACTGAAGTTTAACGTAGCTAAAAACAAGTTACGATAAGAGGATTTTTTAAAAATTCTATGAAAAATCAATTAATGGTCCGATTTTCACGAAAATTTCCATAAATGTTTACCATTGGATGTAAATACATCTGAAATAGTTTTTTTCTAAAATATATTAGGGGAAATATTTTTTTACGATGTCTATCACCCCCCTATTTTATTTTATGAGATAAAAAAAATGATGTGGAAAAAAAATTGGGTACTTTTTTCTATAAAGATAAGAGTCTGAATAACTATATCAATGAAATTGTATAACGTACCGAATTATAGTTTTTTTTAGGAAAAAATAATGAAATCGGAAATAAAAAGTGCAAAAAAAATGTCATAATATTAATATTTGAAAACTTTTTTTTCTTAGGTAATTGGTATGTACTATATTCTATTAAATTGTCAAAAAAAAAAAAAATTTTAAGAAATTAATTTTTACGAGATTTTCAATCTTTTGTGTGATTAAATATTTTTATTTTCTGCGTGAAATAAATTAAATTTTTTTTTTTCCTGTGGAAAAAAATCAAATTTTCACGGATATTTAAAAACATGAATTTTAGAATTCAGGTGAACTAAAGTTGGTCCGATCCGTGCTCGATTAATATTTTTAAAAGAATTTGTAATTTTTATTGTTGAATAGTAATGTGTGATTCTTAGAATGTACGGAAGAGCAAAACTGACATATGACGAGACGCTTCTCGGTAACTAAAGTTTGTTTTTCTGAGCGTAAAAAAATATTTTATTTAACTTTTACGACCAATTAGAATAAAAATAATATATTGAATGATGGTTTTATCAGTTTTTCTCTTAGAAGAAATATTCAAATTTTCATTTTATTTTCGATTTTAAGAATTAATACTAAAACCGAAGACATTTTTTTAACGTCAATTTCACTGCGAAATTTTAAGATTAAAGTTTTTCAAGTTTTTATTCATAGTAAATTGTAATATTAAAGTTTTTAAAGATTTTATTCATTTTAAATTGTAATATTAAAGTTTTTAAAGATTTTATTCATTTTAATAGAAAAAATTTGGCTAAAAAAGTTATGCATCTAAGTACGGATGGGTGTAACACCCATCCGTACTTAGATGCATAACTGTAAGAGGGTAATAATATGTATTTCTTTCTCTCTAAATCGCGGCCTGAAAATTACCCTTTCGCACGTAATATGGATAGGTTTGTTTATTTTTTAAGATAACGATGTAATTTTTCCCAATCGGATAATTTGATCTTTGAATTAACTATTTTTCTTTGTAACAACCCTGTACGATCTTTTTTTAACGAGATTTTTGGTAAACAAAGTTCGGAAATATCTATTTCCGTTTTATTCAAGATGACCTAAACGGTCTGGTGGTACCTAATGTTTACCATATAATGTAAATCTGAAATAGTTTTTTTCTAAAATATATTAGGGGAAATATTTTTTACGAGGTCTATCACTATTTTATGAGATTAGAAAAATTGTGTACTTTTTTTTTCTATAAAGATAAGAGTCTGAATAACTATATCAATGAAACTGTATAACGTACTAAATAGTTTGGGGTTTTTTTTTGAAAAATTAATGAAATCGGAAATAAAAAGTGCAAAAAAATGTCATAATATTAATATTTGAAAACTTTTTTTTTGCTTTTGTAATTGGTATGTACTATATTCTATTAAATTGTCAAAAAAAAAATTTTTTTTTAAGAAATTAATTTTTAAGAGATTTTCAATCTTTTGTGTGATTAAATATTTTTATTTTTTGCGTGAAATAAATAATTTTTTTTTTCTGCGCTAAAAAATCGGATTTTCCACGAATATTTAAAAATATGAATTTTAGAATTCAGGTGAACTAAAAGTTGGTCCGATCCGAGCTCGATTAATATTTTTAAAAGAATTTGTAATTTTTATTGTTGAATAGAATATACGGAAGAGCAAAACTGACATATTTGTTTTACAAAGAGAAGTTTGTTTTTCTTTGGTCGAAAAAGTTAAACAAAATATTTTTTTACGCTATTAGAATAAAACGTAAGTATATATTGATTATTTTAGCTACTGGCTAAATGAGCCTAAAATGCGTTTTTGACAAAATGACTTTAGCCCCCTCTCCCTACAGAAAATAATTTACCAAAAATCAGGGAATTGTCGGATTTTAATGAAATTTTCAGTGTTTATTTATCAATGAATGATCTTTATAATGCATTATTTATTTTATTTCAAAACTTTCTCATTTTTTTCAGGTCGCTTAATTTTGACACCCCTTATGTTGGGGGCGTAATATTTTTTTCAAGTTGGTCTTATATTATAAAAGACTGAAGTTATGAATACAAAAAAATATTTTTTACGGTGGCTATTCTATGAGAAAATAAGTACCGAAAATTGAAAAATAAAATGTAAAAAAATAATAAATAATTCATTTTTTGGAGATTAAATATTTTTATTTTCTGCGTGAAATAAATTTAATTTTTTTTTTTCCTGCGTCAAAAAAACTAAACATTGGTCCGATACGAGCTCAATTAATATTTTTAAAAGAATTTGTAATTTTTATTGTTGAATAGTAATGTATGATCCTTAGAATATACGGAAGAGCATAGCTGACATATTTGTTTTACAAAGAGACGAGACGCTTCTAAGTAACCGAAGTTTGTTCCTGTTAGACTTTGACTAAATCGATAAGTAGTAGCATAATAACCAACATTAAAAAAAGAAAAATATAATTACATATGCAGTTTATTTTAAAAAGATTTAAAACTATTTGTTTTGGTTAATTTCGACGACATCCACCATTCAGCCTCTTTTTCGATGGTTTTAAGTGCTTGTTTACAATTTTACTGTAACATTCGCGATTGCAAAAAAATTTACCAAGTCAGGTAATTATCTGATTTTAATGAAATTTTCAGTATTGATTTAACAATTAATGAATTTTATAATGCATCAGTTATTTTATTTCAAAACTTTAATTTAGTATTTTTGCTATGAAAAATTAATATATAAAATTCATTTAAAATATGAAAATCCCGATGTTAAGTTTAAAATGTTATATTTTTAGATTCTAAAAATAAATATCTACTTAATGCAAACCTTATTTTAGGTGCCAAAAGTAATAAATTTTGAAGAAAAACTCGATTGAAAATGTACCCCCTCCCCTTTTTAAGCAGAAAAAACATTGATGTATAATTTTTTCTTTTATAAAATAATAGCCAATTAAATAATTATCGAAATGAGTAAAAAAGAAATCTCCAAAAAATTAATTATTTATTATTTTTTTTACATTTTATTTTTCGATTTTCGGTACTTATTTTCTCTTAGAAGCGCAACCGTAAAAATTTTTTTTTGTTTCTATTCATAACTTTGGTCTTTTATCTCTTTATTTATACTGTAATTAGTACAATATATTACCAACTTGAAAAACATTTTACGCCCCCAACATAAGGGGGGTCAAAATTAAGTGACCTGAAAAAAATGAGAAAGATCGTTCATTGATAAATGAACACTGAAAATTTGATTAAAATCCGATAATTTCCTGATTTTTAAAGTCATTTTGTCAAAAACGCATTTTAGGCTCAGTTTGCCAGTCCATCATTTTAGACAAAAGTTTGACCTTAAATAATAGATTTAATTAATTTTAATTAGTTTTTAAAAAGCTAGCAGCCCACAAAATTGGGTATCTCTATCATATAGCATTTAAAATAAAATCAATTACTTATCTTAATTTTTTTTTTTTTTTACACTGTGTTGTGTAACTATCGTAACTATTTTCAACTAAAACTAAAATTTAACTTTAAATAATCTATTTAATTAATTTTCATTCGGTATTTAAGTGATAAAGCTCATTTTTTGTTAGTCTCTATAACATTTCTGCGAAGTTTTCTCACCAGTTGTAACTTTGTTTTCCTTGAAATCCAAGTGGCAACAAGTCTCCTCGTCTGAACTCAGTATTCCAAACAATTTCAGCAGTGCTGTGGTCTGGAGTGTATCGATTCTTCCTCCAATTTCTATGTTTAGTAAATTGACAAGGTCTTTGCTTTTTTTATTCATTGAGTTATTTATTTATTTTTCTAATAAGACATCTACTCGCCAACCGTTACAACTACAATGGCGGGAAATTTAAAGTTTGATGATGTGTACTTTCTGAAGAAAATCCATTTCTTAATTTTTATTTTTATGATGTTTATTTTTAATTTTTAATTTTTTATTTGATTGTTTTTTGTTTTTTTAAATATTTTTTTCTTGTTTCTATACCCAAAATGAGCCTAAAATGCGTTTTTAACAAAATGACCTATAGAAAATAATTTACCAAAAATCAGGGAATTATCGGATTTTAATGAAATTTTCAGTGTTTATTTATCAATGAATTATCTTTATAATGCATTATTTATTTTATTTCAAAACTTTCTCATTTCTTTCAGGTCACTTAATGTTGGGGGCGTAAAATCTTTTCCAGTTAGTCTTATAGTTTTCTAATTATACTACAGTATAAATAAAGAGATAAAAGACCGAAGTTATGAATAGAAACAAAAAAAAAAATTTACAGTGGCTTTTTTATGAGAAAATAAGTACCGAAAATCGTAAAATTAAATGTAAAAAAATAATAAATAATTCATTTTTTGGAGATTTCTTTTTTTACTAATTTCGATAATTATTTAATTGGCTATTATCTTATAAAAGAAAAAATTATACATCGATATTTTTCTGTTTAAAAAGGGGGTGGGTACATTTTCAATCGAGTTTTTCTTCAAAAAGTATATTTTAATGTAATAAAATAAGGTTTGCATTAAATAGATATTTATTTCTAGAATCTAAAAATATAACATTTTAAACTTAACATCAGGCTTTTCATATTTTAAATGAATTTTATATATTAATTTTTCATAGCAAAAATACTAAATTAAAGCTTTGAAATAAAATAACTGATGCATTATAAAATTCATTAATTGTTAAATCAATACTGATAATTACCTGATTTTTGGTAAATTTTTTTGCAACCGCAAATGTTCGAGTAAAATTGTAAACAAGCACTTAAAACCCTTGAAAAAGAGACAGAATGGCGGATCGCGTAGAAATTGACCAAAACAAATCCATTTAATTGTATTAAAAATAAACTGGATATGTAATGATATTTTTCTTTTTTTTAATGATGGTCATTATGTTACTACTTATCGTTTTAGACAAAATTTTGACCTTAAATAATAGATTTAATTAATTTTAACTCATTTTTAAAAACGTAGCAGACCATTTTTGGGGGTATACCTAGTTTCAACGGTGGACCTGACGTCTGTGCATGTGTGTATGTATGTGTGTGTGTATATGTGTATATATGTGTGTATTTGTGTATATATTTGTTTGTATATATGTGTGAGTGTGTATATATATATATATATATATATATATATGTGTGTATATATGTGTATGTATATGTATGTGTATATCTGAGTATGCATGGATATGTGTGTATATATAATATATATATATATATATATATATATATGTATATGTATGTGATATCTGAGTATGCATGGATATGTGTGTATATATATATATATATATATATATATATGTATTTGTGCATGTGTATATTATATGTAAGCCTATAAATGTGTTTATATATATGTATGTAGAAATGTGAGTGCATATGTCTGTGTGTATATAAATGTTTATATATGTATGAATGTGTGTGTGTGATGTATATATACATATGTCAATCTATTTGTCATTGTGTATATATATGTGTATATATATAGAGAGAGAAGTGTGTGTGTATATATATATATATATTTTTGTATGTGTGTGTGTGTATGTAGTATATATACCTCCTTTTACTGACCTTCAAAGTAATCATTGGCATTAAATGACCCACAGAGGTTGATATGCCGTTAAACAAAACTCAAAGTAATCATTATAATTTTTGTTGGCATCCTTCCGTCTATTAAAGACGATGGCGTAGAGTCCACTTTTTTTCCCCTCCTTTTATCTGCAACTGCGTGAGTGGCTGAACAGACCAATTTTTGAATGCCAATCTCTGGCGCAGTGACCGCGAACAAACGGTGACGCTTGCTGGAGTTGCTGTTGTCTCTCCTTACTTTTGGCTCTCTTTTCTGTGGCGGCTTCTTTCCCTCTTTTTCACTCCTTACGTTCCTTGTTTGACAAGGAGGCGCCAGGTCGCATATTCTTACCATTATTTCCTCTTTGATTTTTGTTTTCAAAGGTCAGAGCCTGATGATCCAATATGTCTTCCTTGTCAGACGAGCAAAGACGTCGAATCGAGGAAAACAAAGCTCGGGCTTTGGAGAAACTTGCTCACAGAAAAACCCAGACCACCACACCATCGTCATCGTCAACGCAACCAAAACCCCACCCATCAGTTACATCCCGTCCTGAGAATCGACTCATCAACCATGCGTCATCAAATGCAGCTGCACAACATCCGGCTCCTGTCGGTAATCCAGGAACGACAAGCCATAAAACTTTCTCGTCAACGTCGAAAGCTTGGAACGCCTTTGGATGGAACCAGAGTTCAAATTCCGCAAAAGTTAATCCGGGACCGAAAACAAATGGTAGTACAAATCCGAAATTGGATCACAACAAGACAAGCCAGGATAATGTTTCGCAACCAGTGAATTTGTTTTATGGCAAAAAGACTGTCGTGAAAGCAAAGGCTGTTCTGTTGTCAAGAACGCACTTTGTGGTTGAGGTAGGATTCCATGCTGGCTTGATTGCTCTATTTAAAACAATGGAGACTAAAGAATACAGTAAGTATTAACGTCATGAAATTAATTATAAAAATTCATTCGAAAATTATTTTTACTATGAAAATGCATTGGACAATGATTTTTACTATAAAAATGTATTGGACAATGATTTTTACTATAAAAATGTATTGGACAATGATTTTTACTATGAAAATGCATTGGACATTGATTTTTACTATGAAAATTCATTGGACAATGATTTTTATTTTCTAAATGCGTTATTATTATTATTTGTTCTGCTTCTATAACCATGGAAGCTCTCATAATCTTAATAGAACAAACACTCTCACTATTTATATACCCAATACAAGGAGTATATAACATAAACAGTCGTCCCTTTTCATATGTTTCTTTCCATTTTTAGATCCCCTTTTTGTTTTCCTTGTCTGGAAATTAAGCATTTAAAATTTTCTTTTTTTTTTTTTTTTTTTTTCAGATGCCATGACAAAATCCTGGTCATTTCACCTGACAGATTATGAGAAACTCGGTAAGAAATTCTTTTAGTCACAAAGCATTACAATAATTATTTCTGTATAATACACACCCCTAGTGTGACAATAATAAAAATATGTTATGGTGAGAGTGCAGATAATTTTTGACTCTCCCTCATATATATATATATATATATATATATATATATATATATATAAAGTAAATAAAGTCGGCAGAGCTGCCTAATGTTGGTATCAGCCAGACATCAAGGGAGTTTTTCCCATTTTCACTAGTGCTAGAATCTGAGGTGGAGCATCACATCTACCATCAGCTCCTTCCTTTACCGCACAGATCTCTGTGCTTACTTAAATGCTGAGTTGGCAAGGGCTAGTATTGAACCCAGCACCTTGTGATTCCTAGCCAGACACTACTGACTGAGCTAAAACAGCCCTATATATATATATATATATATATATATATATATGAATGAAGGGGCCGGGTTAGCTCAGTCGGTAGAGCGTTCGGCTAGAAACAACAAGGTTCCTAGTTCGATACCAGTCCCCGCAAACTCAGCGTATGAGTAGTACAGGGATCTGTGCAGTAAAGTAAGGAGCTGATGGTAGGTGTGGTGCTCCACCTCAGATGCTAAAACAATCTCCTTGGTCTAGCGCTATTGAAAAGGGGATAGACTCCCTCGCTGACTGGCTGATACCGACTTTAGGCCGCCCCGTTGACTTTACTTTTACTTTATATGAATGAATGAAAGGTTTAGCTTTTATTTATTTACATGGGAACAATATTTACAACCAATTATTTCCTGCTAAAGCATTCATCAGGTAAATGAAATAGTTTTTTTTTAAATGATAGAAATGGTGTAAATGGTTAAATGTGTGTGTTCTTTAACTGTATTCTCGTGTTGCATGTTTACGTGATGTCGAATGCGCTTTTTGTTTGTGCGTGTGCGTATGTTGTCATGTGCATGAAAATGCGTGAAGGCTGTGATGTTATGATTGTATCCATGCACATGTGTGCGTATGAATATGCGTATTTGTGTTTGGTATTCTTGGTTACGTATGTTTTGTGCAATTAATATAATGTATTTTTATTATGCTGTTAATAATAATGACCATGTTATGTATTGTGTTACTGATGCATATATATATATGTATTGTGTTAGTGATGCATATATATATATATATATATATATATATATATATATAATTATTCGAGGGAGAAAAAACTTTCCGAAAGAGGTCTTGCAAGCACATCTTCGAGGAAAAATTTGACAATTCACCTCTGAAGCTAGGTGAAATAAGAGACTTTGTCAAAAAAGCAAGAGCTAAGAGCTCACCGGGGATTAATGGTATTTCCTATAAGCTCTATAAAAGATGCCCTAAAGTATTAACACTTCTCTGGAGGCTCTTACAGAAAGCCCACATAAAGAAATTTATCGCGGAGGGTTGGGGATTAGCTGATGGAATCCATATTCCGAAAGAAAAAGACTCCAAAAGACTAGAACAGTTTCGACCAATTTCCTTACTCAACGTAGAAGGTAAGATCTTTTTCGGTATCATTGCTAAAAGAATGACTAAATTTATACTGAACAATGCGTATGTTAATACATCGATACAGAAATCTGGAATTCCCGGCTTTCCAGGTTGTATTGAACATACCACTATGTTGTAAGACGCAATAAAAACGGCCAAAAATGATAAGTCAGCCGAACTTCACGTCATTAGGCTTGACTTAGAAAATGCGTATGGTTCAGTAAGACATCAACTATTTGAGAAAACAATGGAGTTCTTTTGGATTCCAGAAGACATTAGAAATCTCATTTCAGCGTATTTTAAATGTATATATATGAGATTTTCTAATAATAAATATTCAACTAACTGGCAAAATTTGAATATTGGGATTATGATGGGATGCGTTATCTCTCCATTATTTTTCGTACTGGTAATGGAGATGATACTGTGTAATGCTGAAAACAACACTAATAAGAAAACCGTCCCATCTATGAAGGCTTTTATGGATGATGTAACCCTCGTTGCAGAATCCAAATCCCATATGAAACAACTTATGAATCGCCTACAGGAGCTCTTCAAATGGGCTGCGATGAAGCCTTCTAAATGCCGCAGTCTTTCCATATTGAAAGGAATCTGCAAAGAAGTCAGGTTTTTCGTCGATGGAAATGAAATCCCCACAATCCGCAAAAAAAGTGTAAAGAGCCTTAGTCACTGCTACTCCCTACCAATTACTGATCGACATCATTGGCAGGACATTATCAAACAACTAAAGGATGGCCTATGCTCCATTGATAATTCCTAAATTATCATGGCCCATGCAAATATATGAGGTATCATTGACAAAGGTTGAAAAGATGGAGCGCTTAATAGTAATTATGTAAAGAAATGGTTAGGGGTACCTAGTTCCTTAACAAATGTGGCACTATACAGTTCATCAACGAAGCTAAAACTTCCGATGGTGTCACTTGTTGAGAAATTCAAATTAGGTAAAGCGCGACTTTTCCAAATGCTGCGTGACTCTTGCGACCCACTGGTGAAGAACGCCCAGCCTTCCGTAATAACTGGTCGAAAATGGAAGGCACAACAAGCTGTAGAAAACACAGAATCATCCCTCAAGATGAAAGAAATAATTGGAACTGTAGCAAAGGGAAGATCAGGGCTAGGTCTTCACCCACAGTGTTGGTGGTCGAAAGAATCCACGTCAAATAAAAGGATTATGATTTCGGAGGAAATCTACCAACTTGAGGAAGTCAAGCGTATTGCTACAGCTGTGGGACAAAGTAAACAGGGCGCATGGACCAGGTGGGAGAGTGCAAAAGAGAGGGTTGTAACATGGAGCGACATCAGACAAAAAATTAAGTTTCCTGATAAAGGCAGTTTACGATATATTACCAACACCAGTCAATCTTCACGTCTGGGGCTTAGCTACGTCAGACCTATGCAAAGCATGTGGGAAAACTGCTAGCCTGAAACATATTCTCACGGGATGCGAGTATGCTCTAAGAAGCTACATGTGGAGATACAATGAAGTCCTCGAGATTGTTGCGGAGGTGTTGAAGATAGGCTGTGAGACTGCAAATAAAGCTGTTAATAACATCAACAAAGCAATACATTTTGATAAAGAAGGAAACATTGCAAAATCTTCGCGTGTCTTCTATATTTGACGGCTCCACAGGCTGGCCCATTGCGTGCGACTTGGAACATCAACTCGTTTTTCCAACTGAAATAACTTTAACGGCCCAGCGTCCTGATATTGTCATTTGGTCTGTTAATCAAGAGAAAGTTTTTATCATTGAATTGACAGTTCCATTTGAAGAAAATCTTGATTGGGCCAATCAGCAGAAGTTGGAAAAATATGAAGACCTACGTGAACAATACATCAAAAACGGATGGATAACGGATGTATTTCCCATTGAGGTCGGATGTCGGGGATTTATTGCCAACTCAACCTCGGCATTTTTGTCTAAACTTGGACTTTCTCTACCAGACAAGAGGAAATACTTAAAAAAGATTCAGGAGAAAGCTCTAACCGCATCAACGTGGATATGGCAGTCCTATATTGTGACATCAAACCGACAAAGTCTGGTGGTATCGTGAGATACTGCTGGGGCGCTCTGGGTTAGTGGTAATGATGCTTTACCATGCCTGAACCCAGAGTCATCATCTGATGAAGGCTTTGTTGGTTGCAATGCTACTGTGTAAATAGCAGTCATTGTATGAAGATTATATATATATATATATATATATATATATTGCTAGATAGATAATCATTATAGTAGCTTAAGGCCATTTTGTGCTCCCTAAAGCTGCTCCCCTTTGTTCCCCCACTGTCTCTATCTGTTAATTTTTTCTTGTTTTTATTACTTTCTCCTAGACATATACAACTCGGTAAATCAGTCATGTTGATGCCAAGATCCATTGTCAAATCATTTTAAAAAGTCATAAAGAAAATGTAAAATCAAGCAAATATTGAACATTTATTTATTTTTTTAAATATCTTTTAGTGAAAGAAGCAAAAGCTTTACAACCAGATGTGCTTCTGATTCCACTGCCAAAAATAGTTCTTCAAACATTTTCGGACACGATAGCTGGAAGACCAGTCGTCTCTGAAATCCCAAAAGCCGATCTTTCTGCTCTCGATCCTTCCCTTGTAGAAACCTTGATGCAATTCCAGTTGGAAAGTGTTTTGTAAGTAGACCTTTCTTTTGAGTTTGAAAAATTGTCTTTTGATTTTCCAAAGACGTAAGAATACGTAAAATATTTTATACAATATAACTGTACAAATTATCTGTTTTAAATATGGTTTCTTGAAGCTATAATTGTTTACTAAGGATTATTATTAGTTAATTGAAGTTATAATTGTTACTAAAGATTATTATTACTTGAAATCATATAACTATATACACATTATTTGTATTAAGAAAAGTTAATTGAAGCTATAATTGTTTACTAAGGATTATTATTATTAGTTACTTCAAGCTATAATTGTTTACTAAGGATTATTATTATTAGTTACTTGAAGCTATAATTGTTTACTAAGGATTATTATTAGTTACTTGAAAATATAATTGTTTACGAAGCATTATTATTAGTTACTTAAAACCATGTAACTATGTACACATTATTTGTATTAAGAAAAGTTACTTGAAGCTATAATTGTGTCCTAAGGATTATTATTAATTACTTGAAACCATATAACTATGTGTTCATTATTTATGTTAAGAAAAGCTACAATTATTTATCAAGGATTATTATGATGCAATTCCAGTTGGAAAGTGTTTTGTAAGTAGACCTTTCTTTTGAGTCTGAAAAACTGTCTCTTGATTTTCCAAAGACGTAAAAATATATATAGAATACTTGATACAGTATATATATATATTTACCAATCCCTCCGCACGAGTAGGATGTGACATAAGGTCAATTTCTTAAGCGGAGTTTGACAGGTTTGAATTCAGAGTTTTCTTTCTCCTAGACTGGTTACCTAGCCAAGGTTAAAGAGCCCAGTCAACCCTGCTATTTACCCATAGCTTGAGGGAGAATTGGATTCATACCTTTCCCAAGAGTATTAGCGCTATGTGAAATTCAAACAGTTTCATCCAGGAATTGAACTCGGGTTGACGAGTCCATTTTCTATGACTCTAACCATTAGACCACGCGCCTCCATTGATATAATATAACTGCAAATTATTTGTATTGAGAAAAGGGTAATTCCATGTCAAATCATCCAGAAAAAAATAAAATTGTCACCCACCCACTTCAAATAAAATACTATTATTTTTTTATTTATTTTTAAAAAATCAAACTATCTTTTTGGTACGAATAATGTTCAATATATGTGAAATAATAATAGTGTGAAAAAGTGTGGATGGTCCAACATAAGCCTTCACCACTAAAAACAAAACCCTGTGTGGGTTGTTCATTGGATGAACCCTCATGCATCGAAATCGATGAGAGATTCCACATCACCACTATGACAAAAGATATCTGGGCATTGGACTATTTGATGTGTGTAGAAGCAATACAATTCTCACTGTCACCATGGGATTCAAATTACCATCGAATTGGCAGACAAGGCAGTAAGCAAGCTATAACCCAATACAGAACCTGCATTACTGCCAGCATAATGCAGAATATTTATCTAGCATGATAACCCCATTAAGACCAGCAGCCAATTGGATCACCCAGATGCAAGTATAGAATATTCCTGAGTGTTATAAACACCAACTGCTTAATTGACTAATTTAGTTAAAGTTTGTTGTTAATGTTCAATTCAACAATGCACTAACTCACTCAATTCAACAGTGTGTGACCATCAAACCAGTCAGTGTGTTTGTTATTATTGAAGTCAGTCAGTCTACTGTTGGTTTGAACAACAGCAACTGGCTAAGCACAACTGAAGCAGTGTCCAAGACAGTTGGTATTTATGGAAATCAAGAATGGTCAATTCATGTATTTAGGTGATTCCATTCCTTGAGTTCTGATTGGCTGCTTGGTTTCTATGATGTGGAGTTTCATAAATACCCTGTCATTCTGCAGTGGGGTTGCAGCAAGACAGGTTTGTATTTAAGTTAGGACTGCTTGTTGCTGTGTCTTACCAATTCAACGGTAATTGGAACTTAGCTTGATTATTCTACAGTTATGATATTTAAACAGAGATCCATTGATGTTCAAATGAAGGGGTACTCCACACTACCCACAGCTCCAGCATCCAACTAAAACCTGACTTTCCTAAAGTTTTTCTCATGTTCACACTGGCGAATCGGGAGAGGGGGTCAAACGCAAGTCAAAATCTGTCCATCATTTTTCTTGTGTTTTTCCACAATCGTTAGTTTTGAATTTTGAATAAAGCCCATTTGTTGAAATTTGTGGTTATTTCCTATAACTCCAACATAAACAAAGGGGAACCACTCTTGACTGATAAATTATTTCTTTATTGATCTACTAGGAAGAAAAAAGAAGACGGGGTCAGGGTTAGTTTAATGTGAAAATAAATAATTGATCAGTCAAGAGTGGTTCCCCTTTGTTTATGTTGGAGTTATAGAAAATAACCGAATTTGTTTTTATATAAATATGTAAATGTCCCACGTTTAGTGACCAGCTGGTGTCACCTGGTGCATTATAAGAAATTGGTGTTAGTTACTGAAATTAAAACCATCCTAATTCTTATTATGCTAATCTGTTTTAATCGAATATAATAAAACTGAAATAAATATTTTCATCTTTGTTGCAGCCTAGGAATTCATCGGAAGGGACGGATCCTATTGGCTGACGATATGGGACTTGGAAAGACTATTCAAGCAATTGCATTGGCTTGTTATTATCGTAAAGAATGGCCTCTACTTATTGTTGTACCTTCTTCTGTTCGCTTTGATTGGGCCCAAGTAAGTTTCAGTTGCTATGTAAAATAATTATTCTAGTAACATGTTTCCCCAAAAATATTATATTAATTTTCTGTTGTATCGTGAGGTGGAAAGATACATTGATGAATGGTGTGCTTAACACATTTATTAAGCACCAGCATCCGGTGTTAAACAGATACATACAAACACAGAACAAATAAGTACAAACAATTAACAAGACAAACTCACACTAAAAGAGTTCAGTATAGCCGATGCAGTAAAGTCAGTCTGAATATTATTCAGCTAGTTAATCTACTTTAATCATAGGCTATTTTATGGTTAAGAGTCAGTCCATCTGGTAGAGTGCTGAAGGGGTGTTAGCTACTCTATAACATTTTCACTCCGAAATATAACACTATGACTTATTTTCGAGGGATGTCTTATTATTCATATATCAAAAAATGACATTACAAAGTAGAAGATGACGAAATTTCTAAATAAACAGAAATTACAAAAAACGATCTACATTTATTTACCATTAACATGTTCTTTTATTCAAAAACTCATTAACGACAATTCATTAAAAATAATCATAACATCCTCTGGAATGTTATTTTTCTTCTAGTCATTGGATTCCAAAATTTAAAAAATCTACTTGTGGTTCGACCAGAATTTGCTTATACATATATTATTCTATTTATAATTATTTTAAATATAAAATAAAATAGAATAATAATAATAATAGAAAAATACAAAATTAAGTATGGAAACAAAAAGTTATCATTAGGACAGTGTTTTGTCTTGTTCTTTTTTTTTTTTTTTTTTTTAAATCAAAAATCAAAACACTGATCTATTTTTTTGTGTTTTTCTATAACGAGGATGAGTCAAAAAGTAATCTCATTTTGTTTAGGACAGGTATAATTACCAACACAGGAACATGTATCATACTTCAAAATGAAGCTGGTCCTCTGGATCACATCCCTACTTCTCCATATAGGTGATTCAAAAAGTAATGCCATTTTGTGTGGGACAAGTATAATTACCAACATAGTAACATGTAACATACATCAAAATGAAGTTGCTCCACTGTGGATAACATTCCTACTTCTCCACATAGTCACCATTTCTCTCAATAGCAATGTTCCACCTTTGAATGAGAGCATGTATCCCTGCCCCGTAAAATTATGTTGACTGTTCTTTGAGCGACTTCTTTTGTTTAGGACAGGTATAATTACCAACATAGGAACATGTAACATACATCATAATGAAGCTGGTCCTCTGTGGATCACATCCCTACTTCTCCACACAGTCACCGTTTCTCTCAATAGCAATGTTCCACATTCAAATGAGAGCATGTATCCCTGCCCCGTAAAATTATGTTGATTTCTTTGAGCCATTTCTTCACTACAGATTTCACTTCCTTGTCACAGGAATAATGTTTGCCTCTCAAGCCCTCTTTCATGGGGCCGAAAAGATGATAGTCTGAAGGCGCTAAATCTGGTGAGTATGGAGGATGCGGTAAAGTTATCCACTCGATTGGGGCAATTTTTCCCTTGTCCTGATGCTTGTGTGTGGTTGAGCATTATCATGCAGAAGGAGGATATTGTCGATTGGCAAGTTGGGTCTTACTCGTCAGATTCTTGCTCTGAGCCTCGTTAGTGTTTCAATATAGGTCTTATTAAAAAAAAATTCCATGAAATCAAGAAAATGGCATTACTTTTTGACACATTCGTATTATTATTTTATTTTATTTTATATTTAAAATAATTTTAGATAGAATGCTGTTTGTGTAAGCAAATTCTAGTCAAAACACATGTCAACATATAATAAATTTCATCCATACCAAAATATATATATTTTTCTTCCATTTGTCTTTTCAACATATATATATATATATTATGGGAGAAATAAGAGGAAATTAATCCAACAATATGTGGAGAAAGGTAGACAAACACGGCAACATCCTGAAGAAGGTCTAACAGACCAAAACTTTATAATGTCAACATCACTACCCACAATAAACATCCATCTTGTACAACATCACATGTTTGTCTACCTTTCTCCATATATATATATATATATATATATATATATAGCACTAGGAGTGGTATTCCTGCATAATTTGATTATTTTTTACATTGTTTATTTATTTATTCATTTATCTCTATTTCTTCCTTCTCTCATTTTTCGTTCGCAGCAACTTCGTCGTTGGGTGCCAAGTCTGGATCCCCAGTCAATCCACATTGTATTAAAAAGCAAAGACAGTTGCACATCTGGGATGGTTAACATTGTCAGTTACGACATAATGACAAAACAGAAAAAGGAATTGATGACAAAGAGGTTTCGAATCATCATCATGGTAAGTTGATTGTCATCAGCAAAGGTATATTTTTGTTGTTAAATTGTAGCTTAATGTAAGGCATTTTCCTAGCGAGTGCTCATTGACCAATTCAATGTTAATGAATAGAAACATGGCTAGGAGTCCTACTGTGGTATAGGATTGTGTAAATGTTCAACGTACAGGATTTTCCTATTAGTTATACTAAATAGGAATACTTGAAACCATACAACTGTGTACAAAATATTATTATTAAATTATTATTGTGTACAAATTATTAGCAGTATTAGATCGGAATACTCATTATCCATACAACAGTGTTCAGATTATTTGTATTAAATAGAAGTAGTTGAAACCATACAACTGTGTGCAAATTATTTGTATTAAATAGGAATACTTGAAACCATATAACTGTGTATTTGTATTAGATAGGAATACTTGAAACCATACAACAGTGAAAATTATTTATATTAGATAGGAATATTCGAAATCATACAACTGTGTGCAAATTATTTGTATTTGATAGGAATACTTAAAACCATACAACTGTCTGCAAATTATTTGTATTAGATAGAAATACTTTGAAACCATACAACTGTGTGTCAATTATTTGTATTAAATAGAAATACTTGAAACCATACTACTTTGTGTAAATTATATATATGAGATAGGAATACTTGATATCATATAACTGTAAATTTTTGTATAAGTTGATAAATTGTATATGTCTTTTTGTAAATCTAAAATGAAAAAAAAATGAGTATTCAGTATTAGGATTCATTATAGAATTTCTATATATTCTATTGTCTGTTCATTCAATAATGGTCTCTGCTTTTTCATTTTTAGGATGAATCACACTTTCTAAAGAATTCCAAAAGTGCCAGAACAAGTGCTGCCTTCCACTTTTACAGGTAAAGAAATTTTCTTCTCCTTTGAAATTTCACCTTTTTAAATTTATATTTAAAAATATTATTCATGGGAAAATTAATTTAAATTTATTACAATTCAATAGAGAAGTAAATTGGTATATGTTTGTAGTAAAATCATTGTTCAATGCATTTTCAAAGTAAAAATTATTTTCCAATGCATTTTCATGCATTTTTATTGCATTGTCCAATGCATATCATTGTCAATGCATTTTATAGTAAAATCATTGTCTAATGCAGTCAAATGCATTTTTATAGTAAAAATCATTGCATTTTTATAGTAAAATCATTGTCTTGTCCAATTTTATAGTAAAATCCATTGTCTAATGAATTTTTATAGTAAGAATCATTGTCCAATGCCTTTTTAAATAAAATAAAATGCATTTTCATAGTAAAATCATTGTCCAATGCATTTTTTATAATAAAATCATTGTCCAATGCATTTTTTTATAATAAATCATTGTCCAATGCATTTTCATAGTAAAATCATTGTCCAACATTTTCATATTAAAAAATCATTGTCCAATGCATTTTCATATTAAAAATTCTTTAATATTTGCTGTTAAACTTAAAGCTAATTTTTTTTTTTTTTTTTTACAGACTGCTTCTCGTGTTATACTGCTGTCAGGGACACCTGCCCTATCGAGACCCGTGGAACTCTACACCCAAATTGTAGCCGTTGTACCACGTATCATTAGCTACCTGGATTTTGGAGTCCGCTATTGTGATGGGAAAAAGGTGAGTAAACTTCACTGCAAGGAAAACAACTCCAGAATTACTAGTTAACTTTTGAATATAAATATTTTGGTTATTTCCTATTGTGAAGGAAGGAAGGAAGGAGGGGTGAACGGAAATGTGATTCGCCGGGTGACCTCGACCGGAGTTGATGCGGATGGTGGCCGGGATAGGGCTGACCATATCAGTAGTAAAATCTCAAGTAGGTCGGAAACTCCCAGAAGTGAGAATCGGCGGTGATGGAGACGGTCCTTTTGAAGTAGCCAGACTGATGTCGCTCGGAAGAAATTGATCATGATTGTCTGGAAGAGAATCTGTTTATTGTTTTCCTTCCACTTAAGAAAGGAGATAAACTCTTGTTGAAAATCAAATTAAAGAAAGTCAAATATATTTAAAAACGCTTAAGTAGCTGGAAGAACGAAGCCCCTGTCGATTTGGCGGAAGTGAATCTGATTGGCTGGTTGAAACTAGAGGAGGCGCCGAGAAAATTCCTAATATCTTCATGCCGGCCGGAAATAAAATTGTTCCGATTGAAATATTATTTAACTCAGACATTTTTGGTTTGAGGGAAGATGTAGCAGATGAGGCCGAACGGGCAGATAAAGTTGTGATTGCTTGAGAATCACATGAGCTGATTGGGCTAGCTGAGAAGATTAACGCAATACTGAAAGCCGAGAGTAACTGACTTCAGCTAAGACCATTTTGAGAACTTAGTCAACTTACGAACGGTTTTGCACAATACTTTGCAGAAGACCAGAAGTATTTAATTACGGGTACATCACTCCCACAAGCCTTTAGAAATAATTGTTTGTATTCTTTTTTTATTTGAATATAAATTTTATTAAGTTTGAAGAAAAAGAGTCGTTTTTTATGTGACCACTAGGCCGCCATTAACCTTGGACATCAGTTTCTATAGCAGATTTCTAGTTGTTTGAGATCTTAACACAGCGTGGGCATTCGGCGAGACCCTGCAATCCTTGGTTGATGCAGAAAATCCGATCTTGACGGCCAATTTTGGAGATTCTGTGAGCCCTTTAGCTCGGTAGCGACCGACGGGTTATACTATAACTCCAACCAAAAAAAAAGAGGAACCACTTGAATTAATTTTATCTGTTAATTAATCGGACCATATTACCTTTAAGCACCCCATCTGCGATCTCGATTCATAAGGACATTTTTTTCATTTACAACGTCAAAATCCGGTTGTTTGTTAACAGACGATTTTTAGAGTTTTTTGGGTTTTTTTTAATTATAAAACTAACCCCTAACCCTAACAATCAACCAGATTTTGACGGTGTAAATGAAAAAAATATCCTTATGAATCAAGATCGCAGATGGGGTGCTTAAAGGTAATATGGTCCAATTAATCTACTCATTATTTTCCCATTAAAGAAAGGAAAAAAGAAGACAGGTTTAGGGTTAGTTTAATGGGAAAATAATGGGTAGATTAATTAACAGATAAAATTCATTCAGAGTGGTTCTCCTTTTTTAGGTTGGAGTTATAGGAAATAACCCCTATTTTTACACTAGATCACCCTATTCATTCTGACCTGAAGTGGTAGTACCTGTTAGGGTCCCAGGGTCCCATCTATGGGTTAAATAGAAAAAAATTTGAAAAAATGTATTTTAAAAAAAATTTTAGATGTCTTTTTAAAAAAATTGTGTACCTTTCAAGAATGAATAAAAAAAAAACGTCTTCGGCATAAAATAGCCTAACAAGGATTGACATGCCGTAAAATCCAACCAACCAATCCAATCTTTAACTTCATTCTTCTCAAATGGAGCCTAAATTGTAGAAACTGATTCTTTCTTTCTTTTTTTTTCTTTTCTTTTTTAATGTATTTTCTTATTAAGTACATTTTTCATCTTTTTCTTTTCTTTCTTTTTCTTTTCTTGACCCCTGTGCCTAGAATCCTTGGGGTTGGGACTTTTCAGGATCCTCAAATATGTCTGAACTACAAATCATTATGGAAGAAAGAATCATGATACGGTAAGTAAATCTTTTTCTTTCTCTCTCTCAGTATATTCGTTTTGGAAGAAATCATTTAAACAGAAAGCTAAGATATACATGGTATCTTTTTTTGCTATGCCTTAGAATTTTAAATTTGTCATTGTTGTTTGTCATCATATTTTTTTGTGAATAATGAGAAGATTTTTCTGGTGATATAATTTTTGTTTTTTAAGGATCCCTATATTTTGTAAAACCCATCTAATGAAGCTAGAACTCAAATTTTTTTTTTTAGTTTCTGGTCAAAATAAAATTATAATGGGATGACAGTTTGTCAAGTTTTTCTTTCTTTAAAAGTTAAATATTGCTCTGAACATAATTTAATTTATTGATTATTATGCATTGAACTCTTTTTAGGGATTTAAAAAATCCTTTTTAGAGTATATATGTTTGCACCTACAATAGCATACAGGATGGTTGTACAGTTAGATTTCAATGATCTCAAATAGAATCATCCCTTAATTACCAGTCATTGGGATGACCTTGCATATATATATATATTTATTTAAATTGTAAGGGCTTTCGCATATGCTTCATTTATTTGTTATACAAATAAAGATTAAAAAATAAAAATATTGTTTTTTTTTTAAGCATGACTAACTGTGAGTTTAATTGTTTAAACTAGACTAATGTTTAAAAATATAAATGATTTACCAGTCATGTTATAATTGGTATTGTAAGTGATATTGAACTCTAGAGATTTATAGTAATTGTTATATTGCCATTTAATATCACTTACAATATCAATTCTAACACGACTGGTAAGTCATTTATATTTTT
This sequence comes from Doryteuthis pealeii, assembly GCA_023376005.1. Taxonomy (NCBI): domain Eukaryota; kingdom Metazoa; phylum Mollusca; class Cephalopoda; order Myopsida; family Loliginidae; genus Doryteuthis; species Doryteuthis pealeii. Next base: position 29,590,479 of record CM042180.1, on the reverse strand, counting down.
AAACATTAGTCTAGTTTGAAAACCTACGCTCACAGTTAGTCATGCTTCAAAAAACCCCAGTATGTTTATTTTTTAATCTTTTTATATATTTATACAGTAATGCTGATAGATAGCTTTTTGATTTAGTGCGTCCTGGGGGACACATATTTGCTTTGAATGAGACCCCGGTAAAATTTATGGGTCCCAACTAAAGCCGTCTAACTCCTACCTTGTAACCTATACTGTGTATTTCATTTCTAAGAAACTATTGAAATATATTTACAGTTAGCATGAAATGGTGAGGGAAGAAAAAAGAAAAACACTGGGACACATGGATACAATTTTACTGCATCCTTTTAAATTTTTGTGTGGCAGGGACATAGGATGCGTACCTATCAGCATCTCTGTTATATATATAAATATATATAAATATTTTTATACATATATACCAAACACTTGACAGTGTCCTGGAAGTTTGTACAGAGCTTGTATTTGGTTACTGTCTTTTTTTTCTTGTCTGGTGACTGTACGCTAGTCACAACCTTCCTGTGAAGGTGAGTATAATGTTAATTCTACAGTTTCTTTTGTTTTGTTTTTGTTAACAGACGATTGAAAAAAGATGTGATATCTCAACTGCCTTCCAAAACCCGTCAGATGGTATTGTTAAATCCGACTTCCATTAAAATAGACAAAGAAATGAAACATGCATCATCAAGGCTTGAAAAAGCAAGGTCAAAGGTAAGATTTGTCTTTATTTTTTAGATGAGGCTTAATGTGAATAATTTTGATTTTTGGGACTGTTGTTCTCATCTTTATTGTGTCATGAATAAACACAACTTCCTTGTCGCTGTATCCATGGGCCTTGTTCAGGTGTTTCTTATTTACCTTAAAATAAAGTCAAATCATCAGAATTTTAGATAAATTTAGATCAAGATAATTAATCACATTTCTGTCAATAAGTCTGGTGGCATTTTATGCTTCTAGGAGCACCTTAAACTAGTGTTAATGATATTGGCATATAGTCATATCCTCTCACCTGGCTGACCTATCCCACCCTCAAACAAGTGATATTTTATTTATATGCATTTTTGATGTGAATAATTTTTTTTTTTTAGACTGTTGTCCTCATCTTTATTGTGGTATGTATAAACACAAAGTTTCGGCCGCTGTATCCTCTGGCCTTCCTCAGGTGTTCCCTGTGTATTCAACGCCTGTTTGATCAACTGTCAAACTATTAAAAATGATTTCCCAGGTTGGATCATTATTACACTCAGATACACAGGAAACACATTAGAAGACCAGAGGATAAAGCTGCCAAAATGTTGTGTTTCTCCATATCTCAATAAAGATGAGAAAAATAATCTGAAAAATCAAAATTAGTCAAAAATTTATTAAGAAATAACACATACTATCCAGAAACAAAATTTGTCATACATAGTGTTATCCAGGGTTTTACATTAAACTGCATCTCATGGTGAAGTTCCAATTTTGGAGCTCTGAGGTGTAGAATACCCCCCCCCTTCATCACCATTTGGTCCACTCTGACCTGTAGTGATACTACCTGTTAGGGTCCCATTTATGGGTTAAATAGAAAAAATGAGTTTAAAAAAAAATGATAATGTTTTTAGAAAAAATTGAATACCTATCAAGAATGAATAAAACAAAACATCTTTGGCATAAAATAACCCCACATGGGTTGACATACCATAAAATTCAACACCAACCAACCAACCAGAAAAGTAACTGCCGGCTTTGAGGAGGAAGCCTGCTTATATTAGTTCCCTCCCATGCCTTGCACGTGCATGGTAGAGTCTATTATTGTAGATGACTGCCGGTGATTGTCCAAGGGCATCCCGGTCAATATCTGTTCCGTCATATTACTCTACATGGGACCACAAAAGGTTCGGTTTGTGGTCACTTGTTGGGACGTCCTTGAGTATCTGTGGGGATAGATTCCTGGGTGGCCGCGACCTCCTTGTACTGCGACGTAGGCCCTGGTCTGGTGGCATTTCATATGGGTCTTCAACCTCCATCATTGTTGGAACGTCTAGTTCCATTTTCATTTCCTCTAGTGAGGTATCTAGAGGTTCGGGTCTTTCTGTGTTGTCCGATATCATAGGGATATCCTCTGACGATGGGAGCCACTGGGTGTCTACTACTGGGTCTATCTCCCGGAAGAAGAGGCAACTGCGTCAGGTCACTCGGTTGCTTCCGTCAATGCGTATGTGGTACTGTCTGTTACCTAGCCTCTCTACCACTCTTCCAGTTTTGTCCACCTACGTGGGTATGGACCTATTTGGTTTTGTATTTGGACCGGTTGTCCAATTTCTAATTCTCTGAGTGGGTGACTGTGTGGATTGTAATATTTTTTATTTGTAATGTGCCTTTTTGCCATTGCCATCTCTCTATACCAACTGATTTCACTCAACCGTTTGTGAATTCGGTATTTTTCTTGAACGGCTGGAAGGTATCCTTTATCACTCGGCCATACAGCATCATTGCTGGGGACATGCCCAAGCCTTGGACGGGGGTGTTCCGGTGCGTTAATAAGGACATGGCTGCACGATAATGATGGCAAGTTCTGCATGCCCATTACTCTGAGGATAATATGCTGATGATATGCATTTTTTTATCCCCCAGTTCTTCAGAAACTGGTTATATTCTTGGGAATCAAATGGCGGGCCTCCATCAAACGATATTTCTTCTGGGACACCGTATGTACAGAACCATTTTCGTAGGGCGTCACATGTTGCCCTGGCATTCCTGGATGACATACGGGCAACTTCTACCCATCCTGTATATCTGTCAGCGTAGACCATATAATTTTTCCCTTGCATGTCAAAAAAGTCTGTCACCGTCATCTGAAACAGGAATTCAGGATTCGGTGGTGGCATTAAAGGTTCCCTAGGCTGTGATGGGGCCATTGTATTGCAAATTTTACTCTGGTCTGACGAATGCTTGCATCTAGCCCTGGCCAGAATAGGCGCTGTCTGCCGTTCGCCAGCATGCCGTTGATGCGTTGACGCCTGATGTGCAGAGTGTAGCGACTCTAACACCTCTCCCCGTAGTTTTCTAGGTATGAGTATTTTGTTGTCCATTATAACCACTCCTTCCAGGCTGTATAATGTTTCCTTCATGGGCCAAAACTGGCGGATTATCTCTGGTAGTTCATGCTGTGACTTAGGGAACCCTTTTGGTACATATTCCACCAGGGACCAACATTCTTCATCAGTGGCTGCTGCCGCCCTGATTCGATCCCATGTAATTGCCCTTAATTTCTGATCTTGTTCGTATGTGGAACTAAATGATGCTTTTATAGCACTGTTGATCATTAGTGCCGTATCTAATTTTGGTGTTGAGGGTATCTTGATGTGCAGTCTGGTGCAGCGTTGAGTTTGCCAGGAGATGTTTTATGTTGAACTTATACATCAGGGAGCGTTCCTTGAGGCTGAACAGCCGTGGGTTCTTTATATCCTCCAGAGCTTTGTCTGAAAATATTTTTATTAAAGGCTTGTGGTCTACTGTTACTAGTAATTCTGGGCATCCCAGTACGAACATTCGACACGCCTCTAATCCGTATACTAGTGCCAAAGCCTCTCCCTCAACTGGTGCATAACGTGACTCAGCGTCACTGGTGAAATGAGATCCGGCTAAAATCAGCTTCCAGTGGTCCTTACCACAAATCAGTCCCGCTTCTGTGGCACATTTTGCAGTGCTTCTGAAAAAGAAAATACCCTACCCCTATCTTACTGAAGTCCGTTGATAGACATGTCAGTCTGTTGACTTCAAATGTCTTAACCCCTTCCTCGATTTCTCTTACGATTCTACATTTAGACTCCTCAAAAGCCTGATTGAGCGTGTCATCCCAGTAGAATTTCTGTCCTTTGTTTTCAGTAGTTCTCGGAAGGGAGCCATTATTTCGGCTTGCAAAAACGCGTATGATACTTAGTTCACAAGTCCAAACCACGATCTGATATTGGTTATGTTTGTAGGTGTAGGGAAGTTTGCTATTGCTTCTGTCATCTTCTTAGTGGGTTTTATCCCATCCTCCATTATGCGGAACCCAGTGAAGTCTATCTCTTTTTCTGCGAGGTGGAATTTTTCAGGGTTAAAGACGATACCGTTGTCGCCACAGTGGGTAATGTAGTCTATTGTATGCCAGAATGATGTTTCTATGGAGTCATCCCATAGTATAGTATCGTCTATACATCTAGTTTTCCGGGTCATATCAATAGTTATATCATCAAACCTGCGTGTATATGCATCTCCCGACGCGTGAAATCCCTGTGGGGCCCTAAGATATCGGTACCTGCCCCATTCGGTGATGAATGTTGTCGCGTCCCTTGCGTTTGGAGACAGAGGAAGGCTATGGTAGCCATTCCACACGTCCAATATGGTTTTTCCCGTGTGCGCAGGTATTATTAACGAAACCTGATTGAACGGAGAAGGCGTATGGTGAGTTTCTCTCAAGTTAGCAGCTTTTAGTTTCTGCAAGTCAACCGTATACCTAGGGGAGCTGTCCTTTTTTGGTGCAACCACCATCCCGGTGTGCCAACTAGCGCTGGTTCAATGATGCCAAGCGCCACATCCCGATCGATGTCCTGTTTAACTTTTTTCTTCCAATGATGAGGAACCGGGATTGGTGTATGAACTGCTATTGGTTTTGTCCCCGGAATGAAAGCAATATCCAGCGGTTTTCCCTTCATCGTCTGAAGTGGTTGATGTGGACGTGTTAAACGTGCTGGAACTTAAGTGCTTCAATATCCATTGTTTCACGTGGGTTTTATTCTCTTCCGTAGGGGCAAATGGAATATTGGCCAGCTTTGATGGAACGGCTGTCCTTCGAGGGCATCCACACAGTGCTTTTCCATTATCACTGGTAGCTACACTTTGCTTCAATGGTGGGTTTGGAAAGTTGGCCTATAATATGCCTAGGTCCTTTAGAGCTGATTCAGACAGGTAGAACCCAGAAGTATTTTCAGACACATATATCATTTGGTGAGTCTCTCGGGATCCAACTCTGATTCTGGCGAATATTACACCCTTTATTTGTAACAGAGCATCTGTAATGCCTCGGATTTGGTGTCTAGTTGGCACCAGGAATCTATCTGGGCAACCTAGAACTTTCTGTAATTCCGGTCCACTGGAGGATGTTTGTGCCCCAGTATCAGGTATCGCAGTAATTCGCTGGGTGCGGAGATTAGATATTTCCTTGGACGCATATCCGATGGATCTGAAGGTCCCCTTTGGAACTGTTTTCCGTTCCAAATGAGATGGGGAATGGCATTCGCCTGTGCCGGGTTGACTTTACCCCTCTGTTTCCTTTGTGTATTTTGACACGCCATCCCGCTGAAACCATCTGTCCGTCCTTCAGTGGAAAGGATGCAAGATTCTTCTTTTGACCTGGTCGTTGTTGCCCTGTTCGCAGACCCCTTATTCAGTTGCTGACATACCCTCTTTGTGTGTCCGATCCGTCCGCAATAAAAGCATACCATCTTGGCTGCCGGGCAGTCCTTTCGATCCATTGACCCGTTGGGATGTGAAGTCCTTCCACATCCCTTACAAGGCCAGTTATATCGTGGGGTCCAACTGGTATTGACATTCTGTAATTTTCGATTATGGTCAGACTTTTTGCACACCGGATACTGCGATGGGGTGCGTGGTGTTATATAGATGGGGTGTTGACTTGTCTGTTGCTTCAAGGCTGACCAGCCTGTCGAACTTTCATTCCAGAGTTGTCAGATTCGAGGCTTCTGCTAATATCTTACTCTGGTTAGCAAGCCCTGCCACCATCTGGCCTGCCACCATATCACTAGAATTGTAGTCGCTTGACCCAACGAAAAAAAATGTGGTTGGCAAGTAAACTCACAAAACCTCGCTACTGCTCTTAGCCTGGCTAAGAAGTGTGTAATCGTTTCACCCTCCTCTTGCCTCATCAAATGAAATTCCTGCCTGTATACCTCCTTATGCAGGCCTCTGACTGTTATCAGCTTTATCTGTTGTAACAGCTGTTCCTCTGTGGCGGCATTGAGTGTTTCTGGACATAAGATCGAATAACAATCTGTTTAATTCTGGGGTATAGGTAACTCGAAGCTCATTTTGGATTACCACCGTGTCCGTCATCTCACACATCTCTTTGTAGCGGTTCCATGTGTCTATGAATACCGCCCAGTAACCATTGGTTGATTGAAGTTCTATTACGGGTCGTTCCAGTTTTTTGCCGTAATACTTGTTTGGTTTTTTATAAAGCATTTCCATGTGTAGTGCATTGTTTTCTCTCTGCAACTCCACTAGCTGCTGCATGAGCTGTAGACACTGTTGGTTCATGACTTCCTTGGTCTCCATGCCTCGAGTTGTATCAATAATTCCTTGCAAAAAAGAAACTCCTTATCGGCGACGCTATGTAACGGGTTCGGCGACTATACGCAAACTGCCGGCTTCAAGGAGGAAGCCTGCTTATATTAGTTCCCTCCCATGCCTTGCACGTGCATGGTAGAGTCTACTATGGTGACTGCTGGTGACTGTCCAAGGGCGTCCCAGTCAAATATCTGTTCCGTCGTATTACTCTACAATAAGCAATTAAGAAATAACACTTGTTACTATCCAGTAACAAAATTTGTCTTAGATAGTGGATGGAAAAGTAAAGTTTGAAGTTAATAATGGCCATTTTCAATACTGTAAATTTCACATGGTTTGCACTTCACAGCCATCAAAAATTTGATTACAGATCTCTATTTAAACCTGAAGATTTGGTTTGCCACCATTTTGAATATCTAAAATAATTTTTGCTATGAACCAGTTCCAAACAATGCAGAGTTAGCTTTTATGGGAAAAAATTCTGAAAAAAATGTATTTTGATTTTTTTCAAAAAATGATACTTCTAAAAATAAAAAAAACACCTCTGGCAAATGAGCAGTACCCCTCCAGTAACACTACACTCTCCTTGTCAGAATGGAGAGATGACGTGTCAATGCTGCTTTTGTTATGGCACTTATTTCTGAATGGAGAGATGACGTATTAAAACATTTATGTTCAGGCTTTGACTTCAAATGGAGTGATGATGTGTTGATAGTAGAAATATTTGTATACTTATCTCTCTGGACCACTGTTACATTGGGAGAGATTGGAATCCTGGTTGTTGGGCTGCTGTTCAGTTGACTGGCAATTCTATGATGCCTGGAGAATTTTATTTCCCCCAAAATCACAATTGCCGAGAGCAAGAAATCCATGTCTTGCTCTCTCTGCACATTTTCCCAGACTCAATTCTTTCTCTCACCTCTCACTCCTCCTCTCTGCCATTTTGCCATGTCTTACCAGCTCATCCAATGAAACACTGCCATGTGTCAATGCTGAATCACCATTAAACTTTTCCATTCTCATCTAACTCAAAAGTCTTGCTAAAAAATTTCCGTGCTAATTTACATATCAGGTTGCACTCATGGCTCCATGTCAACCCCATTATATAACACTCCCACCTGAAGACACCCTCAAATAAGTAAACAAATCTCATTCCATGACAAAGAAGTCTCACCAATTTCTTTCTCTTTTCAGGATCGGCATTCTTTATTGCTGCAATATTTCTCTGAGACAGCTTCCGCCAAAGTCCAATCTGTTCGGTAAAAATTGTCCTTTTTCATTTCTTCCAAAACTACAATTTGTATTTCTCTCTAGATGTGTGGCATAATCAGTTTATTAAATTCCAATATGAGGGATCTGTTTGAGAATACTAACATGGATGACATTTTATCTTTCTTCAGAGAAATAAAAAATACATTGATATAACATACATATATATATAGAAATACACCTGTAAAGGAAACTTGAGTACTAACTTTTATCTCACACTCTAACAATTTTTGCATTAAATAACCCACAGGGTTGTTATACCAATAAACAAACTAAACCAAACCAAATGAACGTAATGAAAATAATCTATACCAATTATAAGATATTAAGAACTTAAAACATACAGTGGGGAAAATGAGTATTTCACCCCCTGCTGATTTTCTGAGTTTGCCATTTTTAGGGTAGGTCTGTCGTGAAAGGGACAGATAGAATATTTTTAAATTTTTTTAGAAAATCACATTATATCAATTTTTGAAAATTCATTTGTATTTTATTGAATAAAATAAGTATTTCACCTCGTGGCAAAATATAACTCAGTACTTGCTGAAGAAACCTTTGTTGGCAAACACCGCAGCTAGGCGTTTCCTGTAGTTACCAAGTTTTTACCAATCCAGGGACGGGATTTTGGCCCACTTGTCTTTGCAGATCCTCTCCAAATCCTTTAGGTTTGTAGGTTGTTGTTGGGAAACTTGAAGCTTCAGCTCCCTCCACAGATTCTCTGAAAGATTAAAGTCCGGAGACTGACTAGGTCACTCCATTATCTTAATGGGCTTCTTCTTCTTCAGCCACTCCTTTGTTGCCTAGCCGTATGCTTTGGGTCATTGTCATGCTGAAATACCAAACCACAACCCATCTTCAGTGTCTGTCTGAGGCCACCAAGCATTTTCCAAATCTATTAAAAAATTCTTTGATCAAATCTTCAATCTTTAACAAAGTTCAGACACTGTGTCTGACCGTATAACATGCGGACGTAGATCGTGGTATACACTGATATACATGCATGATGTAGATCAAATAAAGGTTGACACAACTGTCCAGTGTTCTGCATGTCGCACACGTGTTTGCCGAATTTTCTGTTTGTGGTAATTTAATTATATTTAATTCCTCTATCCTCACAGTCTTATGTTCATTTATTTGTTTTTTGACCCTCTTAAGATTTCCCGTTGATTTAAAAAAAACTTTCATTTCTTCATTGTCCAATGCTTTTTTATTGTAAAATCATTGTCCAATGCATTTTCATAACACAACAGAATAAATTTTCTTTTTTCTCTGGCAGAGACTATGTCATCGACCTGATCGAGGCGGATCACAAATTTTTACTGTTTGCCCATCACCAGGTAATGCTGGATGCTATCGAGGATGCCATCCAAAATAAGGTATGTGGTTGTCATCTTCTGATGTGAGTCATTATAGTTCAGATGAGTATGCTCATCCTCATTTTTTTTAATACTTTCAATCAACCTGTACATTTTTAAGTCTTTGCAACTCTGTCCACCTATGGAAGCAAATAGACATGCCAGTGTGGGCCATCCACTAAAGACCTATTTTTACCAGCTTTGTGCAGATACTGGATACTGTGCAGAGTTTCCTTCAGAGGACAATGAATGATAAAGATGATTGTCATGGATATCTGTGCTATTAGCATGACATGATACAGTTAAAAGGCATTTGTTACCATTGGTTTCAAAATAGCATCTTAGCCTCTTATTATCGAGAAAAAGCACCCAGAAAGAGAACACAATGTGGGAAATCATGGCCATTGTCCAAAGAAGATAGCTGAGGGCTGTCCAACATTTTTATGTACAGTGTCACATCTCATCTTTTAACCCCCAAAAAGTTAATAAAATATGGAACATATGATTTTTAGGCACCCCCTTTTGCAATCTCGATTCATAAGGACATGTTTTTTATTTACACTGTCAAAATCTGGTTGTTTGTTAACAGATGATTTTTATTATAAAACTAACTCCTAACCCTAACCCCAACCCAACCCCTAACAAACAACCGGATTTTGACAGTATAAATGAAAAACATGTTCTTATGAATCGAGATTGCAAAAGGGGTGCCTAAAGGTCATATGGTCAAGATATGTTATTAATCAGTTCTGAATTGTTCTTGAATTTATTTTATATCAATCCAACTACCATTCTTCAGCAGAATGAAGTCCTGTTGGCTGGGGCTTTAGAATACACCGACTGAACGTCTGCAGAGGGGTAAGACCCCCTCCTGCAATGAGGCCACCTGTTGGCTGTAGGTGGTGACCCGTAATGCTTAAGGATTGAATCCTGGTGACTAGGCAGTCCATGAGATGCAACACTACTTTGGCCTTACTTAGTCTAGACAGGTGGTTGGAGAGGCCCCCTCCAATCAATCGACTGGTCATATCAAGCCCTAGCATCTATATGATTGTCCCAACCCTATTGCCCTTATGGCAGGCCCCAACCCTTTTTATCATATTTGTGCTAGAAGACAGTGGCTGGGGGTCTTCATGTCCTGGGATGACGTTAAACACTATCTGACGGTAAGGTTCCAGTTCTGGAGGTCTTGGGAATGTAGAGCACCCCTTCATCACCATTGCTCCCAGGCCTACTCTGATCCAGAGTGGTAGTACCTGTTAGCATACTATGGGTTAAATAGAAAAAATTTGTTTATAAAAAATTGTTTTAAAAAAAATTCTACTAAACTATTGCATATAACAGACATAAACTTTACCCTATAAACTTATCCTTTAAAGTGATTTCCAATCCACTTAATAACAAACAATTACTGTCAAAATCAATAAAAATCCTTGAAAAAATGACATAACAATAAATTTGACCATCCCTCACAACCTACCGCTTGGCATAAAATAACCCTGGATGGGTTGACATGCCTTTAAAATCAATGAACAGAATGAATTCAGTAGTGTGAACAATCAACAGAAGGATAAATGCTTCTCTTCAAAAATTATTAAAATTTTTTCCTTTCTTTATTGTTTCTATTTGTAATTTATTTTACAGTGTAAGGTCGGCTATATTCGAATTGACGGAAAGACGAGCAGTGAACAGCGGAAATTCTTTTGTGACAAATTCCAAAGTCATGAAGATATTAAAATTGCCATTTTATCAATATGTGCGGCTAATGCTGGGTTGAATTTGACTGCAACATCTATGGTTGTATTTGCAGAATTATTCTGGAATCCTGGGGTGAGTTGGAACTATTTTCAGTGTATTTTCATAGTAAAAGTCATTATCCAATCCATTTTCATAGTAAAATCTATTTCATTTTCATAGTAAAATCATTGGCCAATGCATTTTTATAATAAAATAATTGTTCAATGCATTTTCATAGTAAAAAAGAATTGCTCGATGCATTTTTATTGTAAAATCCATTGCATTTTCATAGTTAAATAATTGTCCCACGCATTTTTATAGCAAAAATCATTGTCCAATGCATTGATGATAATAAATGGAATGATGACATCTATTAAACTGCATCTAATGGTGAAGTTCTATTTCTGGAGCTCTAGGTAATGTGGAGTACCCCTTCATCACCATAACTCTCAGGTCCACTCTGACCTAGAGTGGTAGTACATGTTAGGGTCCCATCTGTTGGTTAAATAGAAAATAATGAGTTTTAAAAAAATGTGTTTAAAAAAAATGAGTTTAAAAAATTGAGGACCTATCAAGAGTGAATAAATCAAAACTTTGTTGGGAGACTAAATGAAGTTGTAACAGGGTTTGAAGAACTATTCCATGTCAGGAGTCCCTTTTTGGTCATGTGACATGGGAATCCCAAAGTCTCACACTTTTACAAAGCTGTCTTGAGGAGGTTTTCATTCTTTCTTTCTTTCAATCTATCTTTCTTTCTTTGTTTATTCATTTCTCCTTCTTTATTTCCTTTCTTTCTTATTACTTTATTTTTTGTTCATTTTTTATTTCATTATTTCTTTTTTTTTTTCTTCTCCTTTTCTTCCTTTTTTTTCTTTTTCTGGGATACACTTTCTTTTCTTTTTTTTTTCATTCTTAATTACATTGTCCAATTTTTGTTGCATCTTTTTATTTCTGTCTCTCTTTCTTGAATATTTTATCCCTTTGAAGTCATTTTTAAAACGACTCTTTCCATTTTTCTTTCTCCTTTGCAAAAGTTGTAATTAAACGCATTGTGACTCTTGTATAGCCTAATAACCTATTTCCCTACACATTAAAAATTGAATGTTATATGTTACTAATTGACTTGTCTGTTATTTTCCTACCGATTGTTCTGCATTGGGGACTCTCCTTTAAGTAACTCAATGCTTTATAAGAATGGAGTTTATACCTCTTTGAATTCTTATAATGTCTTCGGCTTAAAATAATCCAACCAACCAACTGTCAGGATATTCTGAGAAATCTAAGAATATCCTGAATAATATTGAACAAGGGTTAACTATTTATTGGGAAAAGATAAAGTATAAAAATTAAAAAAATAAATGGAAAGGTAAGAGTTGCTGCCCTTGGCCAGGAAAAAAGGGGATATTTCTCTTAGGTTTTGTTTTGATTTGAAAAATGACCGGGAAACAAATGGTAATTGGAGAGACGATTAGAAGAGAGTTGACGGTTGAATTAGGATATTAGAAGGAAAAAGATGAATAGTTAAGAGTGGGAAATTTGGATTGAAAAGAACAAAAATTATTGCCAGTAAGTGATTTATCATTTATTTATCAACAAAAGGGTAAAAAGTTTTAGAAATTGGAAAAAGAGATTATTATTTGAAGAAAAACCGAATTGATTTGAAAGAGAAAGAAACGAAAGAAGTGATTGTTTTTGGAATCGGATTTAAAGTAAAGAGAAAAAGGAAGGAACTTATATTTAATGAAAAATAAATAATAACAACAAAAAAAAGGAACTTATGTTTTAACGGACAAAAAGAAAAAGAAAAGAAAGGTATTTATTGGATTGTAAACAATTTTGTTTCATGAAATTTTATGTATTTTACATCTGTCTATTTCAGAAAAAAAGTAAATAATGATTATTTTTTATAAAATAAAATAATTATTTATCACTTATAAATTGTCTTATTGACTGATTTTTTTTTATTTACTTGAAAGAAAAACATTCCATATTTTTCCCCTGAAATATTTTTTCCTTGGAGAGTCAATTGCCTAACCACTTAGGACTCACATGACTCTGCGAAGGCGTTTGAATAAATAGACAGAACACTTTGTGACATCAACCATTCTATTTTTTTTTTTTTAATGAAATTAAGCATTTTTTTTTTCTTTCATTCATTTTGCTTTCCTTTACTTTGCTTTCCTTTACTTTATTTTATAAATTTATTTTTTTCTTTCCAATTTTCAGATTTTAGTCCAAGCAGAAGATCGAGTACATCGAATTGGGCAATTAAATTCCGTCAATATCTATTACTTGGTTGCCCCAGGAACAGCTGATGATTTTATATGGTAAGATGCAGTTCTATCTTAAAACCAAATAGCAGCCTCATTCTGGTCATCTCTACTATGACTGAGAATGAGTGAGCATTGAAAAAAAAGAACTAATTAAGTTTTTCAACACCGTATTTGATCAACAGTCAAACTATTAAAAATGATTTCCCAGGTTATGTCTAATTTTCCTAGGTGGGTGGGGATACAACTTTTTGGAAAAAAATTCATAAGACAAGACTCATTTGTACAGAAAGCAAATAGAATGAGTTAGCTAATATATATATATATATATTATATATATATATATATATATATATATGTGTGGGTGTGTGTGTGTGTGTGGAGAAAGGTAGACATAGTGGATTCTGATAGTGCCACAGGTGTTATGTATGTATGGTGGATGGCATAAGGATTGGTTATGAGTGTATGTGAGTATGTATTTTTATTTTTTTAAATTTATTTAGGGAAGATGGATTTACAATTAACATTGTTTGTTGGAATATTTGTGTAAATTTTGGTTGGAGGTGTTAGAGAGGATGGGGTGATAGTAAGATTTGTTATAATTGTATGTGTGTGTGTGTGTGTATGTTTATTATTAATATTGTGTATCATGTACATTGTAATATATACTGTTATTATCACTCCATCCTCTCTGACACCTACAACCAAAATTTACACAAATATTCCAACAAACAGAATGTTAATTGTAAATATATATCTATACTAGAAAACCCGTGACCCGCTGGGTCACCCATTGAGCTGGGGTTATGTTGTTAAAAAATCACAATAATGTAAAATAAATCGGGGAATTTTCCAATTTTAATGAAATTTTCAGTGTTGATTTATCAATAAATGAATTTTATAATGCATCAGTTATTTTATTTCAAAACTTTCTGACTTAATTAGGTATTTCCGCTATGGTAAATTAATATTTAGAATTCATTTATAACATGAAACGCCTAATTTTAAGTTTCAAATTTCCTATTTTTAGATCCTAAAAACAAATATCTATTTAATAACTACTTTAGTTTATTATTGTTATCTAATAATTTTTTTAGAAACACTATATTGAAAATTTAGGACCCTTTCCTTTTGAACAGAACAAATATTGATGTATATCAATTTTTATTGCTTTCGGTCTGAGACGCTGGTTTAAAGAGGCTTAAAATGGCTTTTTTACAAATTTAATATAACATTTGCGATTGCTTTTTTTTTTTTTTAGATTTCCCTCGATAAATTACCAAAAATCAGGGAATTATTCGATTTTAATGAAAGTTTTGAAATAAATAAATAATGCATTATAAAAATCATTCATTGATAAATAAACACTGAAAATTTCATTAAAATCCAATAATTCCCTGATTTTTGGTAAATTATTTTCTGTAGGGGGGGGGCTAAAGTAATTTTGTCAAAAAGCATTTTAGGCTTCCCTCGATAAATTTATGTAGATAATAAAGAAATATATATAGAGAGAGAGAGAGAAAAGAGAGAGAGAGTGGTAAAACAGTCAGCCACTGCTGATGTTTTTCTCTCCTCATTTTATACTCTATTCTACATATATTGAGAGAGGGTGAGAGAAATAAACTATACCTATGACAGAGATTGGTTGGTCTTTGACTTAATTGTAAATTACGATAATTAGAAGCAAATGAAGTGGGATTTTTTTCAAACAATGGTTAGATTAATGATAAGATAATATTCTGAGATAGTTTTTATATCATTAGTATGCATAGAAAAAAAGCCTTTAGCTGGCAAAGTTGGATTTTCTCAGCTTTAGTATAATAATAATAATATATATATATATATATAATATATATATATATATATATCTATTATTATACTAAAGCTGAGAAAATCCAACTTTGCCAGCTAAAGGCTTTTTTTCTATGCATACTAATGATATAAAAACTATCTCAGAATATTATCTTATCATTAATACACTTAGACAGCTGGTGTTTAAACTATTAAATACATAGGTTTGTTTATATATTTTATGATCACAAAGAGAAAACGATCATTGCTTATATGCTTGGTAGTGAGAGTTAGATGTTGAAAATTGAAGGCAGCATATATATATATATATATATATATATATATATATATACACACCAACCCTCCGCATGAGCAAGATGTGACACAAGTTCAATATTTTAAGCAGAGTTTGGTATATTATTTTTAACCCAAGCAATGCCAGGCTCTTCTGCTAGTTAATTTGATTTTTCTTTTCCAGGCCTTTAGTGCAGGGGAAACTGAATGTTCTTGGAAAAGCAGGCCTCACTAAAGATGACTTTGCGAATACGGACACTCTACATTTTAAGGTATTTTTATTTTTATTTTATTTTATCAATATGATACTTATCCAGAATAGCTACAGCCCTGTTGACTGGGGCTTTAGAATACACCAACTGCACTTCTGTAGATGGGTAAGATCCCTCCAATGAGACTGTGATGCTTAAGGACGGAATCCTGGTGACTGAGCTGTCCATGACATGCAACACTCCACTTTGGCTCATACTTAGGCTAGACAGGTGGTTAGTCACTAGCACCTATATGATTGTCTCAGGTCAGATGATAATAGGTGATAGTCTTACTTTACGTTCTGCTTACTTTGTCTACTTGTCTGCACGCCATGTTCTCTGGTTGGGCTTACTTCTCTGCTGGGGGTTGATTCTTCTTTGTGCAGGGCTGGACATTGTTTGTTTTAACATGTAATTAACACAACAAGACTTGTTTGTTTCTTGATCAAGCTTTATTTTCAACCTTGCCCATTTGATTAGGCCGCGGAGGAAGAAAGTGGTGACCCATAGGTCTACCTGCTCTGAAATCTGCGTCGCATCTGACTAACTAAAGTAAAACTTACAAATTATTTTCCATGACACTTCTTCTAATGAATTACCAGTTAACTTTTGAATTCTACACTTCCTTACATAATAAATAGGCTACCCATTCATTAGTTAGATATGCATTGTTCTTAAAAGTAATGTTTTTCTTTTCTCTGTTTAATTTTGTCTCTGAAATTTCCCACCAACTTGTTTGCAGGAAATTGTTTGATCAACATTTTCATTTTCTTTCAGAACTCAAAACAAACAGAAATTTTGAAGTTCTTCAATGAATCATTCATGGAAGATATCGACATGTCTGAATTTACGGAATCTATGACTGAGACAAGTGATACAAACACATGTGATACAAATACATGTGATATGACCACAAATAAGGAAGCATCATCAGGTAGGATTTTATATTGTTTGTTTTTTTTTTTTATTATTATAATGAAATGAAATCATTGTCCAATGCATTTTTATAGTAAAATCATTGTCCAATGCATTTTTATAATAAAATCATTGTCCAATGAATTTTCATAGTAAAAATCATTGTTCAATACATTTTTATAGTAAAATCATTGTTCAATACATTTTTATCATAAAATCATTGCCCAATGCATTTTTATCATAAAATCATTGTCCAATGCATTTTTATTGTAAAATCATTGTCCAATGCATTTTTATAGTAAAATCATGATCCAATGATAAATGATGTATCATTATGAAAAATCAATCTGCCTTTCTGTGTTGATGAAATGTCAAGTCTGTTTCTTGGAAGATGGAGATTATTTTGAATATTTGCTTAATTTTAATTTTGATTTGTCATAAATTTTATTTTTTGATGAGTATTTCATTCATTTTAAATATCAGAGCAAAAAATTTCACGAGCAAAAAATCAAACTTTTGGTACAAATAATGTTCAATATATATGAAATAATAGAAAAAATTGTTGTCATAGATGCAGTGCCACATCGAGATATTGATCTTGCTATGAAAAAATCTAAAATCATCATTAACATAAAATTGGTTAACTTAAGGATTTTTTAATAGCATTTTTGGATTCCTTGGGCCAAAATGCTTTTATGAACCAATTTTTAGGAGTAGGGAAGCTCTAGAACTCATTTAACAGACAAAAATAGATATTACAAAAAGTTGCTATTTTTCGCGGCCCCTCAAATTTGTAGAGCCAAACATCAACGTAACTCCACCAATATTTGGAATTGGAAGCTCAAATTTTGGGGATTGTCTAACTTTATCATAGTCCACACTTGGACAAATTTCAGAAAAATTGAAGTGTGTGGGTGACATGGCCTGGATGATTTGACATGGAATTACCCATATGCTTATTTTTATATCTTACTAGAAGTGGCTACCCAGCGTCGCCTGGGTAGGGGAGATTTTTAAATGGTTAGTTTTGCAGATCCATTATTACTTATCACAAGTTAAATCCTCACTGAATGCCCCATGAAATCCCCACATAAATACATTACAATATAGTAAGAAATTTTAATACAATAATTTACCATTAAAAAAACCCAATATAAATGAGGCGATTAATTCAATCAATCAACATCATATTTCAATTACCTTCTGTTACTTTACAAATTTTAATTTTAAATATCTTCCCAAATATAAATAAAATCTTCATTATTTTTGCTCAAAAACCAAGCTCTGGTGATAGTGAATGTGTGTGTATATATATATATATATATATATATATATATATATATATATTTACTTTGTCATTAATTGTTTTATTCTTCAAAGTTTCCTCCAGACATACACATAAGCACAACTGCCCTTTATATATGTATAGATGGTATCATTTTTATATTTTTCTTTTAATTTGCAGGTATCCCTATTCATCAGTCTGAGATGACATTGTTCTATGCCAAAGAAAAACCAAAAATTGAAGACAAACTTTCTGTTATCTCAAAATCGGAAACCCTAACCAGCATGACACCCAAAACAGAAGCAGCAGATTCTTTGGCCGAGGATATGGGTTGGCTAATCGATGATGTTGACTGGAACGATGAAGATGAGATGGCGTTTTCTGAGCCAGTGACTAAAAAGAAAAAGGAAGAGGATGTTATGTGATTAAGCCTCGTACTGTGTTCCCTGCTTACCTTTGAGAGTTAAAACAGGAAAATTATGTAAGAAGATATGAAAAGACTGAGATATATATATATAAAGCTGATATGTATATACATATATATATAAGATTGATACAGAAACGACTTAAATATCAGTCATTATAAATATATATATATGGGATTGATATAGAAAAGGCTTAAATATCAGTCATTATATATAAATATATATATAGAGAGAGAGAGAGACACTGATATACACATACACGCACACACACACACATCCTGCATGCTGTGTTGCCCTACTTGACTTGCTGTAGGTAAAGCTCCGTGATTAGAGACAAATGATCTCTAATTTGAACATCAGTGCCTATATTCTGCAGAGTGCAGATTGTTAACCCTTGTAGGTCTACAGACCAAAATGGGATCTGTGGTGTCAAAGGTTATATCTATAGTAATAAATGCATATACAGTACTGCTCAGAACCATTTGAACAAAGAATTTGCTTCCAGTTGTTTGGATTTGAGAGTAAGATATGAAAAAACTGAGACACACACACACACACACATATATATATATATATATAGAGAGAGAGAGAGAGAGAGAGAGAAAGATAAAGAGACTGATATATATATATATATATATATATATATATATATATAGGGAGAGAGAGATTGATATATATCAAGGAGAGAGAGAAGAGAGAGGGACTGAGATATATATATATATGTGATAGAGAGAGAGAGAGAGACTGATATATTGATATAAAGAAACAAATATCAACAAAGTGTGTGTGTGTTTGCATGTGTTCATATATATATATATATGTGTAAGCATGAATGATTTTATGTGTGTGTGTTTTTTTCATTATTGACTTTGGATATTCTCTCAGTCAAATATTCAATATTATGATGAAATCCATGCTGTATGTTAGTAATAATTATTAGTTATAATAACTATAATCATTATGATAATGATTATAATATAATCATTCATATTGCATAATGTTCTTATTTTAACTCTGGAAAAAGAAGCAAATTGTCTGAAATGTTGAAAGACATTTAGTTTTGAATGAAAAACTTCTGGAAAATATTGAAAACATTTCTAGAAAAGTTTTTTTTTAAATTGAATTGTTAATTATTAAAAATAAAAAATGAAAAAAAGATTTTTTAATTCTTTTTATGTATGTATGCTAAATCTTTATATGTACATTTGAGTTCTCAATTTTGGTTGAATCCTAACAAGGAAACACTTCATATTATATATATATATATATATATATATATATATATATATATATATATAAAGGAGCTACATGAGTTAGACACTATCTACCTAGGTTTCACCCAAATGGTTCTTCAGGATAATTCTGATTGTTGTGACAAACATTTTTATTACTGGATCGGGTATCTGATTGGGTAAAAATTAGGTTAAAGAAATTAAAAATTTGTGTTATAATTATTTTTGGGTTTTTATTTTTATTGTCTAAGGAGCTATGCTTTTTTATGTCTACATGCCAGGCCCCAATACTAACTTTTTTCATGACCATCCCAAACAAAAATTATCAACTGTCCCGAATGGGATTTGGACCGTCCTGAAATCAAAATATTATTGTTTAATTCAATAGCATCATCTATACTTGTCAGTCATCAGTAGCATAATAACATGAAATAAAACATTAAGAAAAGCTGAAGCAGTTGACAGAAACATTTATTTATAATCAAGAATAATAAAATAAAAATTTTATAAACTAAAATTTATTCTATTTCGATCTTTATGCAGACATTTTCCAATCATAAAAATATATACTGTGTGACTGTGTCTATTTCTTCAGTGTTGTTGCCATTAGTAATTTTAAGTCTAGAACTAGACAGTTTTTTGAAGTCAGTATTCAGGCAATCACTGGACGGCCAATATTGGAATGTAGTACTAACTTTTAGGAAAATTTTTTACCATCCCCCAAACTGTCCCGGATGACGTATTGATCGTCTCAGATGTCATTTTTATCGTCCCCGGGACGACAAGATGGTGTTAATGTCGAGCCCTGCATTTAAAATTTAAAATTGGAGTAGTATTAGGGTCCAATCTATGAGTTAAATAGATTTAAAAAATGAGTATTAAAAAATACGTTTAAAAGAAATTGAGTTTGTAACAAAAAAAATGAATACCCAACAAGAATGAATAAAACAAAATTTCAGCATAAAATAACCCAACAAGGGTTGACATGCCATAAAATCCAACCAACTAATGATCTTGCAAATTGGTCGGAAAATTAAAACGGAAAGTTTTTTGGTGGTCCCCCATGACAGTTTAACTACAGTCTATGAATGAACTTTTTGCGAATTGGGTTATGGTTTAGGGGTTTGGGGATTAAGGTTGTTTTTAATTACGTATTGCTTTAAAAAATAAAAAAACAAACAAAAACAAATTACTATTCATTTAATTAACTATTGAAATTAATTATTGAACCCAATGGTAGACACATTAGTCTAAGTTGTTTGTGTTAGTATTGCAATGTATAATTTCAATTAAACTTTGTAAAAAAATATTTTTCAACATCAAATGTATAGTAATTTTTTTTTTTTTAAGCATATGTAATTAAAAACAACCTTAATCCCCAAACCCCTAAACTGTAACCCAATTCGCAAAAGTTCATTCATAGACTGTAGTTAAACTGTCATGGGGACCACCATTTATGTTATGCTTAAGTAATAGGTACCAGGTACTTTTTACAATATTACAATTTTTCATTAAGGAACCCCCCCCCTTGGAATACATGTACAGTACCTGAACTTTGACCCCCCCCCCCCCACCGGTCATACTAATATATTTTTCATGAAAGGATACAAGTTTATCTGCCCTTGAAGATCTTTGTGCATACTTTTTGTCCTGTCTGCTATTAAAGTGCCTTGATTGGAGAAAGGAAGGGATCCTTGCTATCATTTGCAAGTTCAGCCCGATCTTGTTTAAAACACATGAACTCTGTTTTATTTGATTTTTACAAAAAGGTCACTGCCACTTGCTGCCTACTCTAAGTTGTATAACCTAAAGAAGGCTATGCAGCAGTGATTCAGCTTGTGCAAATGTGAGAATCAATAGATAATCTGTGTAGTCTGCATCTGTAATAGTTTCTGCAAGATATCACTGGCTTTTTAAAAATGTTTTTTAGCATGAAGTCTTTTTTCATTAGATCTAGTATATATATATATATATATATATATATATATATATATATATATATATAGCTAAAGTACCCGGTCCATAACCGGACTAAAAAAATTAGGAACACCAGAGAGTGTTTTCAGACATATTTACATCCAAAGGTAAATAGTTACGGAAATTTTCGTGAAAATCGGACCATTAGTTGATTTTTCATAGAATTCTTTTAAAATCCTCTTGCCATAAGTTGTTTTTGGCTACATTAAATTTCAGTTGATTTAATGGTGCAAAAATGAAAACATTGTTTTTCAATCATAATTTTTATTATTTCCGTTAACTGAAAAAAATTTTTTTAAATCATCAGGAGTTTGTTTAATGTTTCTTCTTTCGAATGAAAAACATTTTTTCAAGATAATATTAATTTTTATTCAAGTTTCATTGTGTTAAATAGGGGGGGGGGGGGGTAAATTTCACAGGGAAAATTGGTGGTACCTAATATTTGTCGAAGGACCATTTATCTTAACGGTTTTTAGTAAAAAAAGGGGGGGGGGTGACTTAATTTTTTAAAGATCTGTCTATTTATTTATTATTAGAATTATATTCTTTATTAAATAACAAAATTCCTTATTCAAGTTACATACATTAGAATCATTTTTATTTATGTTTGTTTAGTGTTTAAACACTAAACTTCATATAAGTTATTCAACTACCTCATACTTTTACTTTTAAAATTTTATTATTGTTATACATTTACTTGTTATTGTAATTTAAAAAAAAAACTTTTATATAGAGAGATGTTTGTTTAGCATTAAAACATCGTAACAATTGCAGTATATTGTATTTCACATTTAAATGTTAAGCTAAGTGTTACTTAAAAAAATGTAAAGATAAATAAACTTTCGACAACTATATGCATGTATTTATTTAGATATTTCTTTATTTGTTTACTGTTTGACAAACAGTAAAAGAATTTTGTAAATATGTAAACAGTGTTTGTTTACTTATTTATGAAATGTAAGTTAAGTTTCTTCAAATAAATTATATAACTACCTCGTATTTTTTTACTCATGTCTAGATTTTTGTAAAAAAATAATAATCAGTATTTAATTTTTTTCATATGTACAAAAAAGTACATATGAAAAAAATTAAATACTGATTATTATTTTTTTAGTCTGGTCATGGACCAGGTACTTTTGCTAGTAAGTTATTTAACTTAACTATCATATTTTTTAACTCATGTCTAGATTTTTGTAAAAGGCTTTTTAAAAAAAAAATCTTTTGTACATATGAAAAAAATTAAATACTGATTATAAATAAATAGCAGGTACTTTTGCTAGTTAATAATAAAAACAAAGTTGGGTTATTATTAATCATTAAATTAAATGTTTTCATTTATTGTTATTTACTTTGCTGTAAAAAATAATTCAATCTATAAAACCACATACAAATTACATATTTAGAAAGATTATTTTATTTTCTTTCAAGCCAAATAAATATTTTTAAGATTAGGCCGGTGATACGCAAGAAATTCCGAGCTGAAATGATTAGGGCGCAAATTTGTCAACTTCAAATTACCAGCAGCGGCGCCATTTTACTGTTGATACAGACAGCAGTCAGCGGAATTTTTTTTTATATTAGCAGCAGCAGCTATGCCACGATTATCACAAATCATTTGATTTTTGTTTAATTAATTATATCCTTAATCAGTAAAAATCAATAACCAAATTTGGCGTGTTTCTTAGATGTGTGCAAGATTTCGAATCTGAGTAAGATCTGTTTTGGAGTTCTGCATCGACACATAAATACAAAACATCCTTTTTTATATATATAGATGTGTATGTGTAAGTTGAAAAATGGAAATGAATCCGACAATATGTTGAAAGGATAAATAAATAAAGTAAATGTTGAATGGATAAAAATGGTTTAATGAAATACTAACACGTATTTCGGCTGAGAGTTTGTCCATGTATTCTATTTATTACTATTCTATTATTTATTTTTATTTCATATTCATATTATATTTATTTCCTATTCTATTATTATTTCATTTCATATTTAAAATAGTAATAAATAGAATACAATGTATACATGGACAAACTCTTGGCCAAAACATGTGTTGGCATTTCATTAAACCATTTTTATCCATTCAACATTTTCTTTCCTTTATGTATTTATCCTTTCAACATATATATATATATATATAATATATATATATATGTATGTATTTTTTTTTTTCCAACCCATAGTTGTATCAGTTCTGCACAAGAATGCTGTGCACAATCTTAAACAAGATGTGGAAGCAGCACCCCACAAGAAAACAGCAGTATGGCCACCTGCCTCATATCACACAAACCATCCGTGTGAGGCGAACAAGACATGCTCTGCACTGCTAGAGAAGCAAGGATGGACTCATTAGTGACGTTCTTCTGTGGAAGCATGGGCATGCCAGAGTAGGTCGTCTAGCAAAGACGTATATAGACCATCTCTGCGCGGATACTGGATGCTAAACAGAGGACCTTCCAGAAGCAATGAATGATAGAGACAGGTGGCAGGAGATTGTCATGGATATCCGTGCTGCTAGCGCGATATGATGATGATGATGATATATATATATATATATATATATATACAGGGTGTCCCAAAAAGATGTATACACCTTGCTGGAACAGTCTGTCATACCAAGCACTAGTGAACACTTTTAAGAAGAGGATTTTTATTTTCAGCAAGATAGGGCACCCCCACACTACCATCGCAATGTTAGACCCTTCCTTGATGAGATCTTGCCAAACAGGTGGATTGGATGGAGGGGTTTTGTTGAATACCCATCACGTTCACCAGACCTCACACCACTAGACTTCTTTTTATGGGGATACGTAAATGACAAAGTCTACGCAATGAAACCTACAACAATTGCTGAATTGAGAGCAACCATTGAACATGAATGCATGCACAAACCAAGGGAATTGTTTCATGATGTTTGCTATTTCATCACTTCACAGTACCGGTGGTGTCTGAACCAGAACAGACATCAGTTTGAGAACAGGCAGTGACAAAACGAATGATGTTTGTAAATTCTTTTACATGTTGAAAATTAAACAAATAATAATAAACACTGGTTTACAATTATTTAAAATGTGTATACATCCTTTTTGGGACACCCTGTATATATATATATATATATATATATATATATATATATATTATGGACTCTCGTTGATTTCGACACATGAGGGTTCATACAATGAACAACCCACACAGTGTTTTGTTTATAGTGGTGAAAACTTGTGTTGGGCTATCCGCATTTTTTGGCACAGTCGATAGGAAAGAATTGGTGCATGAATGCCACAAACCCAATCAACAACTGACCTCAGGAATTTTGAATTCAGAGTTTCCCCTCTCCTAGACTGGTTACCTACCCAAGGTTAAAAGCCCAGTCTGGCCTACTATTTTATCCATAGCTGGAGGGAGAATATATGGATTCATACCTTACCCAAGGGTATGTGAAATGCAAGCAGCCTTGTCTGGGATTTGAACTCAGGCCGACAAAGTACATTTCCCACGGCTCTAACCAATATGCCATGCATATAAGCGCATGGGAACTGGACTTGTTGATCCGAGCTCAAATCCCAGACAAGGCTGTTAGCATTTCACATAGCGCTAATACCTTTGGGAAAGTTATGAATCCATATATTCTCAAATACTGCCAGCACTATATATATAGTGCTGGCGGTATTTGAGAATGCGTATGCTGTAATTGTGGCATTTAAAGGCTGATCATTGAGATTTAGAAATTGCACGCTTTCTGAAATTCACAAGATCTTTCGAACACAAGATTCGTAATGGCTGACAATCTGTACAATCAACCCCCTCCCCAATAACCCTCTCCAGATTTCAATCCATTGGGCTACTATGTGTGGTGCATTGTTGAGAAGTTAATGAACATCTCTATAACACCAAAACTCTTTAAAGTTCAAGTAATGTCCGACATGAACAAGGATCAGTTATTCAGAGCTTGGAACCAATTTCGACTTCATATAGTCTGAGTTTTTATTTGTAATTAGTATTATTTGTATTATTGGACTATTGTCCTCATCTTCATTGTTATCTGTACAACATTTCGGCCGATGTGCCCTCAGGCCTTCTTCAGGTATTTCTTGTCATAATCGGGAACCTTTTTGTTGTAATCGGGAGCCATCACTCAACTTTGAACCTAACCCTTTATTCAGCCCACGGGGGTATCCTGTTCTCATTCTACTAATTATAGCTGGAGTACAGGTGTTATGCTTTGTTAATTATTATTCTATGTTACCGCCCCTGACCAGGATTGAACCTGCAGTCTAGAGATAACTGTCACTTAGAACTGTCTTAACATAACTCCTTTATCCACTCAACTATGTGTCTAATTTTTATTTGTACCTTATCCGGGGGTGGGGAGGGTCATTGTAAAATATCGAAATTATTTTGCCAATAAAAAGCGAAAAAAAGATGCATGGTAAATATCTAAGGCAGAGTTTTTTTTTAACCTTTTTCATCTCATTTAGGCCACAATCCCAAATCGATTTTCGTTTAGTTCTGTCGGATATAAAAATGGCTCAATAATTTTTACGTAATGATTAAGATAAAATCACAAAAAGAGTATCGTTACTTTTCGCACATAGGTTTCTTGGTTTCATAATTAATTAATTAAGTTTTAAATGAGTAAAATATGTTAAAAAAAAACTACTTAGCTCCGAAAAAAAAATTAGCCAATGAGATTAGTGATTTTATCTGCAATTTTATAATCAACCAATCAGAAAAAAGTTCAATATCTTACAATTTATAGAATAAGTTGATAAATAGAAGAATTTGGAAGGCTGACAAGCCTTAATTGACAATAAATGATCTGCAAACAACTTGTTTTTAGACTAAAAAAATTGTTTTAATGTTTAACTTTAAGATACGAACTACTAAAAATCTATCTCGTTTAATAATTTCAAAAAATCAAAATATTTAAAAACTTGCTGTTGTAATTCAAATTTATTGGAAAATTTTAATAGAAATTAAAATAAAATCACTAATCTCATTGTCTAATTTTTATTTCAGAGGTAAGTAGTTTTTTTTTACGTATTTTACTCATTTAAAACTTAATTAATTAATTATGAAACCAAGAAAACTATGGGTGAAAAGTAAGTATACTCTTTTTGTGATTTTATTTTAATCATTACGTAAAAATTATTCAGCCATCTTTTACATCCGACAGATTTTAAAAAGTAAAGCACTTTTCGCCTCTGGGACTGTAGCCTAATGGCACTGAGCTGGGCAATAAATTTTTCGAGGTACATCATCAGTATATAAACATATAATTATTTTATTTAAATTTTTAAAGGAAAGGAATAGTGAACATGTGCTACAAGTGTAGCATAATTAAAACAAAAAACATTAAATTAAAACAAAAAATATTAAAGTAATAGAATAAAAATATAAGAGGATGATCAACCATCCTCAACACTCACGGCACACCTACGGAAGCTTCACAATACACTAGTGTGCTGTGGCACACCAGTTAAAAAAATCTGATCTAAGGAGTTACGTTTGTGATAAACAGAGTTAAAAACAAGCGCATGGTGGCAAGGAAAAACAAACACAGATTTTAAGCTTCATCAATTGTATTAAAAAAACACGAAAAGGTTGTAAGGTTGAAATGATTTAAGAAGAAAGTCTGGTATTTGGTGATAGTTGTGATGTTATCGAAAATCTGGGTTATCTGCCCCTTAATCAGTTCCTGGAAGTCCAGACACTAGGGGGTAGATAGCCCTAAATCATCAGAACAGTTTCAGCAGGCACTGAGGAGAGAACAGTTTTAGCAGCTGCCGAATTAAGGTCAGCTCCAGCACGAGTCTAGGCACCCACAGGGATAAGACCAGACAAATTCTACGGACAAGGCAGCAGTCCGAAACGAACAACGACAATATTCTTC
Source organism: Doryteuthis pealeii (assembly GCA_023376005.1). NCBI lineage: Eukaryota > Metazoa > Mollusca > Cephalopoda > Myopsida > Loliginidae > Doryteuthis > Doryteuthis pealeii. The sequence continues at coordinate 29,563,443 of CM042180.1, read as the reverse complement.
TAATAAGAAACCATCAAACATTGCTTCTACAGAGCTAAGTAACTTTGTCTCTTACATTCTATAATATTTCCCGCCGAGCAAACGTGTTTGGCAACTTTACTTTGAACTTTTATGAACTCTTTTGCACACTGTAAATGTCCATCCCTCAGGAGTGTTAAATAACCAGTTTGGCTTCCCCGAATACTTTTCAAAAAGGTTATGCAGCACCGTACACACAAAGGACCATCCAGACCACACCGTATATCAAAACAATTCTTTATTTTTCACACAATGTATGCCGTGGAAACTGTGAATTAAATGAAAAGAATTCGTGTAAGTCACAAAATCACACAAAATACAATAAATTTACAGAACAATAACAAAAACAAATTTCACACAAAAAGGATAAAAAACAAAGTTACCAGGAAAGGTTTACGCCTCATAATTTTACCAAAAATTCAAATATAAAAAACATTTAAAGCTAAACTATGAATTACAACTTAAAGAACTTATAACGGGGTTTGGGGCATTTAAACTTATTTGCCACAAAAGGCACAAACAGTGTTTTAACTGGGAGAAAAAAGGATAATTTTCCATTTAGAGAAATTACAAATTAACACAAAAAATAACATATGTAAATTAAATGCAGTTTTAGAGAAGAGAATGGAGAATTTGCCTTCCTTTGTTGGCACGTAGGGACTTGGACATAAACTGGACTATATCTCAGTAATTTTTATACTAAGAATGCGGTTCCAAATATACTGCCAAAAATTGCTCTGTGAGAGAGCCCAAAAGTTGGGACCAAACCAAAACGGTCATCTCAAAGGGAAAGGAAGAATTTTGGTGAAACTCCCTTAGACTGCCTATTCACCAAAATCACTACTCCAAGTCCCAAACCCTACAAACTTTCATTTTTTACTAAAACCTTTTGCTTTTACTGCACAACAGCAGAGATTCTCTTTTACAAGCAACACAAAATAGATACTCCAAACAATCTCAAAAATGCATTTACACATATATAGGGGCTTTTAAAACCCAATAACTATTTCTTCTAAGGGAAATCTTACAAGTGGATGACAGGTCACAGGGTATCTTTTCAGGGGAAGGAAGAAAGTGGAAGGGGAAGGCGTAAATCAGGCCTGATGACCATGAAGACAAAAATACTACTACTATTACAAAGCTGCCTAAACAGTGGCAGCCACACACACAACTTGGAACATACAATTTATGAACACTTCATGTATTGCACCAATAAAAGTTATTAACCCGAATATATAAATATATTCGCCTTGTGTACCTTTCCTTTATAACAGCAATATCTGCAGTCTTATTAGTCTTACTTTTATTTCTGTTAATGTGAGTAGTAATGTCTACAGAAATCCTGATGCTCGTGGGCAGTTGTTGGCAGTAGTATGGGCAGAGAATCTGATTTTAGTGGTCGCATCAGGTGAAGTGTTGGTATAGTGTGGGGAGAAAATCTAATGTTGTTCATGGAGGTTGATGGATGAGAGCTGGTGACTGAGTTGACAGGATTCAGTTTGGTAAATTAATGATAGACAATTTGATAGTTGTTTGCCCCTTTAAGACTTGCCGGTCAGTCAGGTTAGGAGGGGAGATGAGAGGTTGAGGTCGGCTGTCTTGGGTGTAATGTTTCGCATCCGTGCCTTCGCTTCTTGTGATCTCGACAGTTCTGCAGATGGGTTATCTCTGCCCCTGGTCCTTCAAAAGCTGCGTTTAAATACCTTATCGCTTGCCGATTTCGGATAAACTCAAACATTTTTTATTTTTACCGGGAATGTTTTAGATTGGACGAAAAATGCGAATTCTGGTTTTATTTATAATTTTATTTTTTAAGATTTCCTTATGCGTGGAGCCATCTGCGCACAGACGAGTTTTTTTATTTGTTTGAATGCCATGGCTCTGTCCACACCCGGTTAGCATTTTTTCCATTGTGGTGTGTGGGTGAATTGAATTTAGTGAATTTTTGTGAATCGGGAGATATCTTTATTTGTGTATATAACACGTTTTTACACATGTAATGGTCAAGGAAAAACATAGCATAGATCCTTCAGTGTAAGTGGCAAAGAATCACCTGTGCTGTGCACGAAAGACTCAGACAGTAATTTGGATGGCGTAATAAAAACTGGCAGTCACTCACACTGGGGCAGAATGAACCTAGCGGTGGATGGAGAGAGTGGCGTATAGTGTTCATTTGAGCAAGGACTTGATTTTTTGAATATTGGATTTTTTACACAAATGATCAAAGGTTGAAACACCCTCTATAATTATAATTGATAAAAACATTTTTTCAAGTATTTTTCCTCCCTGTCGGTGGGGCATTAGAAAGCACCGATTGCACCTCTGCAGAGGGGTAAGATTCCCTCAAATGGGGCCACCTGTTGGCCGTGGGTGGCAACCCGTGATGCTTAAGGATGGAGTCTTGGTGGATGAGCAGTCCATGACCTGCAAAACTCTACTTAGAACCTTACTTAGGCTAGACGGGCGGTCGGAGAGGCCCCCTCCATTCATTCGGTTGGTCACGTCAAGCCCTAGCATCTATATGATTGCCCTAACCCTATTGCTCTTATAGCAAGCCCCAACCCCTTTTTATTATTGGGTGCTAGAAGGCGGTGGCTGAGGGTCTACATGTCCTGGGAATGATGTTAAACTGTATCTGATGGTGAGGTTCCAGTTTTGGAGGTTTGGGGAATGTGGAGCACCCCATCACCATTGCTCCCTGGTCCACTCTGACCCGGAGTGGTAGTACCTGTTAGGGTCCCATCTATGGGTTAAATAGAAAAATGTATATATAAAAAAATTGTATTATCCATTAAGAATTGATTTATTTCAAAACTTTATCGGCATTAAATGACCCACTGAGGTTGATATGCTGTAAAACAAACCAAACCAAAGCAAACAATGTGTTTTTAATAAGATAAGCCATTGATAATAAAATCAAGTCATCAATGAATAAAGTGCTAAAAATGTCATTGAATAATTCCCTGAATTCCTTTTCAGCACAACCACCAAATAAGATGGGGCTAAAAGCAAAGCCTAGTACCAAGAATAACAAGCTACTTTTTTAACCTAAAACATTAAACCTCTTTTAACCCCACAAATTCAAAGAGAAATATTGTTTTTATAACCATGAAAAGAGAAAACATGCTACAAAAATTATTTTTTGAGTTTTAAGGAAATAACTTTTAAATTTTCAAATAACTTTTTTAATTAGTATTATTTGGATTATTTGGACTATCATCCACATCTTCATTGCCATCTGTACAACGTTTTGGCCGATATGCCCTCCAGCTTTCTTCAGGTATTTCTTGTTGGACTTGGGAACCTTCTTAGATTCGGGAACCTTCTTGTCATTATTGGGAACCTTCTTGTCATAATTGGGAGCCAGATGGCAATGAATATGAGGACGATAGTTCGAATAATCCAAATAATACTAATTATCAAGCCTCATCTCAAAAATTCCGAGAAACTTTTTTAAAGTTTGAAAATTTTTTATTTATTTAAAAAAATTTTATGTAGTCTTCTGGATTTGATCTTTCTAAAAATGTAAAACTAGGGACTGGAAATTTTTTTTTCAAATGAGTAAAAGTTGAAACCCCTTCCATAATTTATAAAAAACATTTTTTCAAGTATTTTTAATAAGCCATTCAGTATAAAATTAAGTCATTAAGGAATAAAATGCTGAAAATGTCATTAATATTGGACAATTCCCTGATTTTTGGTGTTGTTTTAAAATTTTAAAAATTAAAAAAAAATTTATTACCTCCCTTGATCAATAAAGCACATACCTAGTAAATACTATTTCTCTGAATTTTTGAGATGAGGCTTGATAATTATTATAATTTGGATTATTAGGACAATTGTCCTCATCTTTATTGTTATCTGTACAATATTTCGGCCGATGTGCCTTCCGGCCTTCTTCAGGTATTTCCTGTCAGATTCGGTAACCTTCTCGAATCCCGGGACCTTCTTTTCGAACTCAGGAACCTTCTTGTCATAATCGGGAGCCATCATGGAATTTTGAACCCAACCCTTTATTCAATCCACTGGGGTATCCTGTTCTCATTCCACTAACTATAACTGGGGTTCTGGTATTAAGCTGTGTTAATTATTATTAGGAGGCTGGAGGGCACATCGGCCGAAACTTTGTACAGATATAATATATAAGGACAATAGTCCAAATAATATCTAGTAAATAATTTTGCAGACTTTTTTTTAGAAAGGCAACCAGTCTAGGAGAAGGATAAACTCTGAATTTTCAAAAAAAATCTATCCTGAATAAATCTTCATTCATATTTTTTTTTAATTTTAAGATTAAAATTTGTCTTAAAAAAAAACCAATTATTCTTTAAAAGAATGAGGATGAATGCCAACGGGATCAACATATTTTTTGCATCCACCTCCCATGAGCTTCGGTTCATGGGTGGTCCCATTAATAGGGCCTTGTGCCTAACCCATACATGTGGGGTATGTGGTAAATACAAATCCAAAGTTTGTTTTAAATCCTGCCATGTGTGTATCACTAAGAAATAAAGGTTTAAATAATATATGGTGTGGTTAATTTGCATATGGGTTTTAACAAAACCAGGTTTAATAAATAATTACTTGTATTATGGATCTCTAAATATTATTGTTTTATTCTCCAACGTATTAAAATCAATCCTATGAATGATTTTTATCTAGAAATCAATTATAATATTATTAAAATAAGTGTAATCTTTTTATATGTGTTCTTATTTAATTTTCTTTAGTCTTTCTCATTTAATATAGGTATTGCCAAAGTTGCCGAAAAATCTGTGTTTTACAAAAGAAATTGCCCCCCCCCCATTTCAAAAACATTTACCAAAAATCAGGGTATTATCAGATTTTAATGAAATGTTGATTTATCAATGAATGAATTTTATAATCAGGGGGAGGGGTTAAACTTATTTTGTAAACACGGATTTTACGGAAACCCTGGTGGCTGTTTAAGATAAATTTGAGCAAAATTGACAAAAAAGATAGTTGAAAATGTATTAAAAATAAATTACATGTGTAATATTATTTTGCTTTTTTTTTTAAAAACTGATGCTCATTATGTTACTACTTTTCGAATTTGACCTTAAATAATCGATTTAATTAATTTCAATTCGTTTTTAGAATGAAAAGCAGACGAAAAATTGGGTATACCTATTATATAGAAACCAATTAAAATAAGTGTAATCTTTTTATATGCGTTTTTATTTAATTTTGATAGTCTTTCTCATTTAATATGTTTCATTTCATTAAAACTTAAATACTTACACCCGGATAGCGCATATTTTTGCTAGTGAAATATAATGTTTCATTTAAATTATGAGTGAAATAATTATACATCGATATTTGAAAATTATGAACTCGCACAGATCACATTAAAATTTAATATGGTCTGTGCGTAATGTGATCTGTGCGTGTTCATATTTTTCATTCTGCTATTCTCATTGCGGAACACTTTTCTCTCCTTTTTCAATTAGAGAGCATCACTTTTCAATTGGCGGGAAATATAGTCGCACGCCTCGTTACGAAATGAACACACTAACTTGTCACGCTAAGAAAAGAAAAAAGAAAAACAAGTAGTGCCCTCTTTTCTAAGCATGAACCCAAATAATTTAACTCTTGATAATTTAAGGACTAACAAATTTCAATGATAAAGATTTCTTATATCTCAAATATAAATATTTATTTACCAAGGAAAACTTGGTTTAAAAAATACAACAAAAAACTAATGAATACTTACGACCGATTTTGTCTAAAAATTAAATCAGAAGAAAACAAAAACTAGGTTAAATAAAACGATAAACAAAAGTATTGTTTAATCTTTAGTTTATTTATTAATGTATAGTTATTATTATTAATTATTATTAACCTGTTATAGTAAACATGAATTGGTTAGACGTACAATTACTCATTGAATCCATGCAAAAAACTATGGACTGTCCGATTTGGTAAGTTTGTATTTTTTTGTTTTTGTGCTTTTATTGTTTTAAAATTTGATTTTTAAAAATTAAGAAATTTGATATGAATTCTTTATAACTTAATTAAATATATTCATTGATTTATTTTCTCTCGTTTTGCTTCGGACATTTTAAAATTAGTCTTGTTTAAAAGTTTTGACAACATTATTATTGTTGTTGTTTTTAGTTAGTGGTGGTCTGAAAGTCTTGTCACCCCTACATTTTAACTTTCGTTCTGTTTTGTTTGTTTGAATAATGTAATGAATAAGTTATGTAAATATTTTACATCTAAAAATTAAATTATTTTCTAGAATTTCGGGTTGTACTATGTTGTTATTATTTTACCTCTAAAAAAAACTATGTAGGGGTGACAAGACTTTCGGACCACCCTGTACAATAATCTGCATGTTGGTCCAAAAGTCTTGTCACCCTGCATATTGTTCTAATTTTCATTAATTTTTTGTTTTAATTATATAATATAGAAGTCAATTATTTTAGCTCTAAAAAAATCTTTAGAAATTAAATTATTTTCTAGAATTTCGGGTTATATTATGCTATTTTGCTAAAAAAAATAAAAATATATAGCTATGTGCAGAACACGCTCTTTAATACGCACGGGGATTGTTAAAAAATATTTTAAAACGTCAATAAAAAATTGAAAATTAACTTTTTAATGTTTTCTTTTACGTAGGCATGTAAAATTAATCGCTGGCTCTAAAAAAGGGTGATCACAGGAAATTCTTCTAAAAATCATATAAAATAAACTAACTATCCGATTTTAATAAAACGTTCGGTATATGAAGTAATAAAAGACGAACCTTTATTGTATATAAAGGCTTACTAAATTGAAAAGGCTAATAATTTTTTACGTCAAAAAAACAAAAAAGATTTTTGTACGGGGGATCAATGCACGAAACAAAAACTAACAAAAAATTATCTTCAATTTAGTAAACATTTATTTACAATAAAAGTTCGTCTTTTATTACTTCATATACCGAAAGTTTTATTAAAATCGGATAGTTAGTTTATTTATATGATTTTTAGAAATATTTCCTGTGATCACCCTTTTTTAGAGCCAGCGAGAAAATGCACATCCCTATTAATATATATATATTTAGATAACAAGACTTTGGGATCAAATACTTAAATCTAAAGGGTGGTCCAAAAGTCTTGTCACCCTACGTATTGTTTCATTATTTTTTGTTTTAATATAACACATGTAATATAACACGTTATTACATAACAATAACAGTTATTGTTATGTAATTATTTTACGTTAAAAGCATATTTTGGGGTGACAAGACTTTCGGACTACGCTGTACATTATTCTACAGGGTGTTCCAAAAGTCTTGTCACCTTTAATATTGTTTGTTTTTGTTTTTTTAAATAATAGTAATACGTTATGTAATTAGTTAACCTTAAAAACATAGGGGTGACAAGACTTTCGGACCACCTGTACATTAATCAATAGGGTGGTCCGAAAGTCTTGTCACCCCTATATCTTTTTTTTAACGTTTTGATTATATATGTTACGTAATTTATTTTACTTCTAAAAATATATATAGGAGTGACAAGATTTCAGACCATGATGTACATTCCCATTTATCTACATGGTGGTCCTAAAGTCTTGTCACCCCTATGTTATTGTTTTTTTACGTTTTGTTTTGTTTTGTATATAATAGAAGTTATGTAATTATTTTACCTCTAAAAAGATCTTTGAAAATTAAATTATTTTCAAGTTATATTATGCAATTATTTTACTAAATTTTTTTTTCTCGATAGGGATTTAAAAGCAAACTTTTTACCGTTCATTTTCCGTAAGAAAATCTAAATAAAAAATAAATAAAGAAGGTATACTATAAATCAATGATATTAAAAAAAATTGATTAAAAAATAAAACCAGTCAATAAACCGGATAAAACACAATAAAAAGCAAATTTTTTAAAAAAGACAAAAATACAAACAAGCAAGAATAATAATAAAAATAAACAACTTTAAAACAAGGCTATATAATATTAGGCATGCCCAATTTGTCTGCTTTTCATTTTAAAAACGAATTAAAATTACTCAATCTAAGGTCAAATTTTTGTCTAAGTCGAAAAGTAGTAACAGTAAAAAAAGGCAAAATAATATTACACATATATTTATTTTTAATACATTTAAAACTATTTTTTCGGTCAATTTTGCTCAAATATATCGTAAACATGGCAGTCAAAGTTGCCCGTGTTTACAAAATAATTTTAACACTCTTGATTGAAAAAAAAATTTACCAAAAATCAATGAATTATCCGATTTTAATGAAATTTTCACTTTTGATTATTTATCAATAAATGAATTTTATAATGCATCAGTTATTTTATTTCAAAACTTTCTGATTGAATTAGATATTTCTGCTATGGTAAAAAAAAAAACTAGATAACTAAACAAATGTATAGAAAAATAATTTTTATCAAATATAAATAAGAAATTTATTATTATTATTATTTACTCCTTTTGAGTTTTCACATCAGCATTAGCTGATGGTCTTTCACTGGAGTCTGAGTGACAGCAAGTCTCCTCAGGTCTCCAGGACTCTTCTGAGTATTCTGGCAGATTGCAGCAGTGCAGTGTTCTGGATGGTATCAATCCTTCCTCTGATTTCCAGACTTTCCAAACCCTTTTGGGACCGTTCCAAGTGCAACAACTACAATTGGTATCACTTTGACAATCCACCATCCACCAGTTGACAAGTTCTTTCTTTTTTATTAATCAACACTAGGTCTGGTCTTCTTGCTGGGATAAGGGGATCCGTTTTATTTCAAAGTCCCAGAGAATTTTATGCGTTTCGTTCTCAAGAACAGATTCTAGTTTATGCATATACCATTTTGTTGTATGGTACTAACTTTTAAAATCCAACACCAGATCGGTTTGCTATTTTTTATTAAACAAAACAAAGAAATAAATAAACAATATTTTGACTGGTGTTTAGTGTTTACAAAATCTTACTAGGATTTATCCGGTTTAGTTGAGTGTTTGTTTTGAATAAATGGGTGTTTGTTGCAGGAAAATATTTATATTATTATTATTATTATTATTTTCACTTCTTTTGAGTTTTTCACATCAGCATTAGCCAATGGTATTTCACTGGAGTCTCCTCAGGTGTCCAGGACTCTTCTGAGTATTCTAGCCGATTGCAGCAGTGCAGTAGTCTGGATGGTCTCAATTCTTCCTCTGATTTCTAGATCCTCCAGTCTTTTTTCCAAGTTTATTGGGACCGTTCCCAGTGCACCAACTACATTCACTCTCATATTCCACAGCTTTTTCAATTCTCTGGCAAGTCCCAGAGAATTTTATGTTTCATTCTCTAGAACAGATTGCAGCAGCCAACACTGGAAAGTAGTATTCTTATGCAGTAGTCTCTCATTCTTCCTCTGATTTCTAGATCCTCCAGTCTTTTTTCCAAGTTTATTGGGACCGTTCCCAGTGCACCAACTACATTCACTCTCATATTCCACAGCTTTTTCAATTCTCTGGCAAGTCCCAGAGAATTTTATGTTTCATTCTCTAGAACAGATTCTGGTTTATGCATATACCATTTTGTTGTATGGACAAAGTTTCATTTTTTGCATAATTCCCAGTGGATCACCTTTCCAACCCAGTTGTGCCTAGCTTTGTATTCCCGTTGTGCTAGTTTGCTACATTCACTTACTACATGGTTTACACTCTCATCTCTGTCACCGCACAGTCTATGTAATTTTGTTTTTAATCAATTGGCTGGTTTTTATTTTTTTTTTTTTAATATGAAAAAATGAATTGGCTTTACAAAATCAGTTTCATGTTTTTTTGATACATAATTTTTAATTTACACTTTAATCGTTTTCCAAAAATATTTAAAAAAAAAAAAGTGTGTGTGTTTATATATGTATATAAACACATACATATGTACAGAAATGTATACTATAGGGTGTGTATGTGTTTATATATGTATAAGTGTGTGTTTACATAGGTACAAGTGTGTGTGTGTGTGTGCACGCGTTTATATACGCATATAAGTGTGTGTGTGTGTGTGTGTTTATATATGTATAACTGAATTTATTTCTGTACATATGTATGTGTTTATATATATATGCGTGTATATATGTATGCTGTTTCAACATGCAGAGATGCTGATAGGTAAGCGTCCTGCATCCCTAAATCTATAAGGATGCAGTAAAATCATATCCATGCGTCCCAGTGTTTTTCTTTTTCTTCTCCCACCATTTCAAGCTAACTGTAAATACATTCTAATAGTTTCTTAGAAATGAATTACATGGGATAGGTTACAAGATCAGAGTTTTTATTTACCACATACCCCACGTGTACGGGTTAGGCACAAGGCCTTATTAATGTGGGACTGTTAATTGGTGATGAATTTCAATCAGTTGAATGTTTTTTTGCATTCTAAAACCAAATAACTGTCCAAACTTAAGACTTGGCAGTTATGTTAATCAGAGGCTCCGTCAGAAACAACTGCCAAGCCAAAACTGAGTGAGTCATGTGCAGGGACAGATCCAACACAACAATATTGCCAATAGTAGCACAAACAGTTTCCTGTGTCCCCAACACTTTGGAGACCTTACTTTTAGGTACCCTCTTATAAATAATTTAATTATAAAACGAATTGCAGCGTGAACAAGGTATTGTCATTGGTCAGGAATTAAGTGAATTATTTTTTACTAGCAAGAATATGTGCCCTCTGCTGGGCGTAAGTATTTAAGTTTTAATGTAATGAAATATATTAAATTAGAAAGACTAAAAATTTATAAATTAAATAAGAACACAGATTACACTTATTTTAATTATGTTTTAATTGGTTTCTATATAAAATCTACCAATTTAAAGATCTCTGCAGGAGAGCTATGAGGAGATGTGTCAACATAAACACGTGGGAGGTAAATGCAAAAAATAGAGCGGCCTGGCGCCTCAACGCAAGGCATAGAGAGGGGTGAGGCAGAGAGGAGAGTAGCCTCGACAGAAATGAGAGCCAGAAAGAGAGAGAAAAGCCAGCAGCCCCAGAAAGCATCACAGTTTGTATGCATTCAGTGCACCAAAGACTGTCACTCAAGAATTGGCCTGCAGAGTCACTTGCGCAGATGCAGATAGATTTTAATTTTTTTTTTTTTTTTTTGACACTACGCCATCGTCCTTAGTGGACGGAAAGGATCCAATAATAATAATAATAATAATAATAATAATAAAATAATATATAAATCATTCATAGTATTGATTTTAATAAAACAGATCAATAACACTAAATAATTATTTATTAAACCTGGTTTTATTAAAACCAGTATGCAAATTAAATACACCATATATTATGTAAACCTTTATTTCTTAGTGATAGTGAAGAAGGCCAGAGGGCACATCAGCCAAAACGTTGTACAGATAACAATAAAGATGAAGACAATAGTCTGAATAATCCAAATAATACTAAATAAATATTTTTTCCTTTTCGTTCTTCATTCTTTTCATTCAATTGAAGCAGATGATAAGCAGATGATAAGCATAGCATTATTCATGTCTTTTTCTATTAATATTTAGATTATTAATTTGACTTGTATTTTCTTTGATCCTTTAAGTAAGATTTTAAATTTATATCTTAAAATTGTTTTCTTTTCTGTATTGAACAGTTTGGAAATGATGAAAAATCCAGTGTCAACCACCTGCAACCACAATTTCTGCAAGTAAGGATTTTGGGGTCTTTAGTTCAATGATATAATACTTTTTTATAATCTTATTATTTTTCTTTCATTTTTTTGCTTTGTTTTTTCTTCTTTGTTTTTCTTTCTCTGATGTTATTTTCACAAACTGTTAATCCATAGCAGAATGTTCCAAGCAAAAATCTATTAGGATCTAAGTCATGTCCTTTCTTTCTTTCTTTATTACTTTCTTGTTTTTTTTTTCTTTCTCATTCTTTTTTCTTTCTCATTCTTTTTCTTTTTCCTTTTTTCTTTTTCCTTTTTTTCTTTTTCCTTTTTTTCTTTCTTTTTTTTCTTGTTTCTTGTTCTTTTTTTTCTTGTTTTTTTTTCTTGTTTTTTCTTTCTTTTTTTCTTGTTTTTTCTTTCTTTTTTTTCTTTCTTGTTTTCTTTTGTTTTTCTTTTTTTCCCCTCTATCCACTATTATGTTCACTTTTGGATTAATACCATTAGGAAAGGTATGAACCCCCAGCTATGGATTAAATAGTTCCACTACAAGGATGGCTTTGACATTAAATAACACACAAAGGTTGATATGCCATTAAACAAAGAAACAAAATATAATTTCAATTGAAACCTTTAATGTTTAGTAAACATTAAAATCTTAGAAATTTAATAAAATTAAAACGTCTTTTTGACTTCTCCTAATTTTTTAATGATTTGAATCTCTGTTGTTTGAATAATATATATATATATATATATATATATATATCCACAGATGCTGATAGGTATGTGTCCTGTGTCCCTGACGCATAAGATTCTAAAAGGACGCAAAAAATCATATCCATGCATCCCAGTGTTTCCCCCCCACACACACACCATTTCCAGTTAACTGCAAATACATTTCAATATTTTTTTGGAAACGAATTACACTATATGGGGTACAAGGTAAGGGTTAGATGGCTTTAATTGTTCATAGATAAAAAACTCTGCAATTTTTTAAGAAACTTAAGTTGGGACCCATCAAATTTCCTGGGGACTCATTCAAATCAAATCCGAGCAATCCCAGGACACACTAAATCAAAAAGCTGTCAGCATCACTGTGTGTGTGTGTGTGTGTGTGTGTATTGTTAGATCTGCGCATTCGTTGGGATCGACCAGCACGCGTGCGCAACAAGCAACAATAAAAAAAAAAAGTAAAAATATACAAAATAAGTTCCAGTTATAAAAATAGTTGGTATTAAATAAAAGGGAAGTGGGATTTCAGACACTCCCCTCTCTCTCTCTCTGCTCGCAGTAGGTGAGTGAGAACCGGGTAAATGAGACAGCACAATAACGACAACAACTGAATTGATGACAACACTGGACGCCTTGATTAACAATATAAAAATTTATTTACATTAGAAAAAACCAAAGGGGATGGGGTAGATACAGATATAAGGACGGCCGGACAAACATGCATGCAAACATATAGTCGAGGGTTTCCACAACAGGTAGAGGAACTTATAATTACAATCATTAGAAAAAGGAAAAAAAGAAAATAAACATATCATGCAATATATATAATAACACCGTGATAGGGTTTACATAAACACAAAGTACAATCGAAAAAAGGTTAATGCAAATACAGAAATATGACAGCAACATTTCACTTCTCTTTTCCTTTCCCTAGATTGGCTTCCTAACCAAAGTTAAATAGCCCAGTCTGCCCTACTATTTACCCATAGCTGGATCGAGAATAGTTGGATTCATATCTTTCCCAAGGGTATTTATGCTATATGAAATGCAAACAGCCTTGTTCAGGATTTGAACTCCATTCAAAATAAAGAACATATACAGCCACAACTTCACATGAAAAATTTAGATTTGAAAAAACAATTTTCTTTTTCAGTTTTTGTATATCCAAATTCATAAAGAGCAGCAGATATGTGCCATGTCCGTTGTGTAAGACGCCGTTGTCAAGAAGGTAAGTCTTTTTTTATGTTGAGCCATTATACTTGTAACTAGTGGTACCATGTAACCCAGTACTACCTGTTTCAAAATTGGATCATCGGCGACTAAACCAGTAAACCAACAGAATTTTTTTGGCGAGACCAAAAAAACCGAGACCTGTAAAAGGGCGGAAGAAGCTCTTTGCTCAACAGCCATTTAGCAGCCCTTTCAGCTGGGGCTTTAAAATACACCGACTGTACCTCTGCAGAGGGGTAAGACTGGTCAATAGGGCCACCTGTTGACAACCTATGATGCTTAAGGATGGAACCCTGGTGGCTGAGCAGTCCATGACATGCAACACTCCACTTACTAAGGCTAGACAGGTGGTTGGAGAGGCCCCCTCCAATCAATCGGCTGTTCATGTCAAGCCCTAGCACATATGATTGTCAACCCTTATGGCAAGCCCCAACCCTTTTTTATCATATATGTGCTAGAAGGCAGTGGCTGAGGGTCTTCATGTCCTAGGAATGATGTTAAACTCTATGTGATGGTGAGGTTCCAGTTCTTGAGGACTGTGGCGCACCCATTCATGACCATTTCTCTCTGGTTCACTCTGACCCGGAGTGGTAGTATCTTTTAGAGTCCCATCTATGGATTAAATAGAAAAATGTGTTTATAAAAACATTAGGTATCCATTAAGAATGAATTTATTTCAAAACTTTGTTTGCATTAAATGACCCACCAAGGTTGATAAAAACAAACCAAACTGAACAGCCATCTAGCACATTATTTCTAAAGTGTAATACCTCCTCATTGTGGCAGGGCCATGTAAATTTGGTAGTATCAGAGCCATGCTGTCAGGAACTTATGTTCCTGATAGGGTCATCCAAGGTGGACAGGTCTGGTAACCTGTGGTATTAGGGCTACAATCTGGCCAAAGGGCCTCTGGCAAAAACCCAAAGGGTGTCTCCATCATCCTCGGGAATTACAGTTGAATTTGTTGGATGGAGCTGACTCAACCGATCCAGGACAGGAATATGGTGGCTGAGCAGACCGCTAGGACTCTAGAATAGGCTGACTGCACCTTTCCAGAGGAGTTAGATTCACAACACTTCATTGGAGTCATCTGTTGGCCATGGGTAGCAACCCGTAAAGATACTGATAGGTACACGTCCTACATCCCTGATGCACAAAAATCTAAAAGGACACAGTAAAATCATATCCCTGCATCCTAGTTTTTTTGTTTTCTTCCCTCACCATTTCAAACTAACTAAATACATTTCAATAATTTCTTAGAAATAAATTACACTGGATAGGTTACAAGGGTGGGGTTAGATGGCTTTAATTGCTTCCCCAGATCATAAATAAAAACCCTACAATCTATTAAAGATTTTTTTAGTTGGGACCCATAAATTTTCCTGGGGACTCATTCAATGAAAATCCTTCATTGAATGAGAATTGAAAAGACTTAATAAATTTTGACCATCCCTCATAATTTACTACTTGGCATAAAATGACCCTGGATCAGCTTAAAATCAATTAATTTATTTTTCCAGGTGTTTTCGAGAGAACACAAAACTTCAAAATATCATTGACAAAGTAAAGAAATTGGTTGCGGCCATTGAAACTGATACCGGTTGGAAATGTAAGTGTTTTATTTCATTTCTTTCTCTGAATTTTTGAGATGAGGCTTGATAATTTGTATTATTTGAATTTGAATATCATGTTAAGCTTACTAAATCCTCATGGACTTGACTAAAGAATCAACCCATCGAACAAAATTAATTGATAAACATTTAAAAGCCATTCTCTTGATTGGATGTAGTAATTCCAAACCAAACATTGACATAAATTTTGTTTTACGTCTTTTTCTCAGAGCTTTCGTTCTGGCTAGATAATATTGAACAAAATAATAATGTGACCCGTGCTCATTATTTTTTCAATTATCCAGCGCATAGTGAAAAAGTTTGGTGATATCTGCATTACATTAAAACTTAAATACTTATTCTTGCTAGTTCTTCTAAAAAAATGTTAGCAAAGATGTTTTCTATTTCTTGGAATCTTTGAGATGAGGCTTGATGATTAGTATTATTTGGACTATTGTCCTCATCTTCATTGTTATCTATACAACATTTCGGCTGATGTGCCCTCCGGTCTTCTTCAAGTATTTCTTTTCAGACTGGGGAAATTTCTCAGACTGGGGAACCTTCTTTTCGTAATCAAGAGCCATCATGGAACTTTGAACCCAACCCTTTATTCAGTCCACGGGGTATCATATTCTCATTCTGCTAACCATAGCTGGGGTACAGGTGTTAAGCTGTGTTAATTATTATTCTATGTTACTGCTGCCTAACTCCATTATCCACTAGGCTATGTGTCCAATTGAGTTAGGTTAAGACAGTTCTAAGTGACAGTTACCTCTAGATGGCAGGTTCAATCCTGGTCAGGGGCAGCAGTAACATAAAATAATAATTAACACAGCTTAACACTTGTACCCCAGCTATGGTTAGTGGAATGAGAACAGGATACCCCCATGGACTTAATAAAGGGATAGTTCAAAGTTCCGTGATGGCTCCCGATTATGACAAAAGGTTCCCAAGTCTGACAAGAAATACCTGAGGAAAGCTGGAGGCACATCGGCCAAAATGTTGTACAAATAACAATGAAGATGGGGACAATAGTCCGAATAATCCAAATAATACTAAAATGTTTTCCTAAAAATCTTTTGCTTGATCTTGAATTCTGGTATTGCTCAATTATGTGTTGTTTTTTATTTATTTATTTACAGACACCACTCCCACTAAACACAAGGCTTTACCAAAGTCTGGCAAAAAGCAAAAACCGAGCAGTACCAGTGTGAAACGGAAGATATCATTAACGGATAATGTTGAGGTAAGTTTTTGTTTCATAGAGTGTTATTAAAAAAAATCAGCCAAAATATGAGGAAATATATTGGAAAGATAATAACAAACACAAACAATCAATTCAATTAATATTTCGTCTCTTGATTTCAGAACTGAAATCAACAAATGAAATATTTATTGAATTGATTGATTGACCAGGTCATTCTTTTAAAAAATTTCCATATCATCTTCCTGCCATAATGTATCACACACACACACATACACACATCTGTGTGTATGTATGTATATATATATATATATATATATATATATATATATATATATATGTTTCGTTAAACTGTACTGACGATTCTTATCGGACGAGTTTTTGTTCGATCCTTTCTAATTTTCTGGCCATCTTTTTAATGTCAGGGTGGAACTGATGTAGCAATCCACCAAAGGTTTCATTACGAGCACTTTTGACATGTCCATCTACCATCTTCAGGTATGAAACTGATGGGATGTTCAGGTGTCTCGTTTTTAAAAACAACGAGCAGTAACGTAGGAATTGATAGTGGGTGGTAGTAAGAATTCTTACTACCTCCCACTATCAATACCTACATTACTGCTCGTTGTTTTAAAAAACAAGACACCTGAAACATCCCATCAGTTTCATACCTGAAGATGGCAGATGGACATGTCAAAAGCGCCCGTAGTAATGACATCTTTGGTGGATTGCTACACCAGTTCCATATGTTAGTTTTTGTTTAACAAATGATATGAGAATGAATATTCATGCATAAGAAATAGCCTCATAACAGCATTTAAAAAAACAAACTAGTGTTCCTCGTTGAAGAACGTGATTGTTTAATGTTTAAGACGCTGTATGTGATTAGAAATTTGAAAAAATTATGAAGGAAATGTATGTGACTGAGAAATTATGTCAAGTAATTTATATATATATATATATATATACACACACACAGTGATGCTGATAGCTTTTTAATTTAGTGCGTCTTGGGATGTATGTATTGGATTTGAATGAGTCCACAGGAAATTTGATGGGTCGCAACTAAAGTTTCTTAATAAATTATCGAGTTATTCATTTATGAATAACTAACCATCTAACCCCTACCTTGTACCCCATACAGTGTAATTCATTTCCAAGAAAATATTAAAATGTGTTTACAGTTAGCTGGAAATTGTGGGAGAAGAAAAGAAAACACTGGGACGTATTTTTCTGCATCCTATTAGATTTTTATGTGTCAGTGATGCAGGATGCATACCTATCAGCATCTCCATATATATATATATATATATATATATATATATATAGGCAGCATCTTTTCATTCAAACAAATTTGTTTTAGAATAATGGAATCCTTATCTTTTTTGAGTTTTTTATGCTTTCATTCAATTTTTCTAATGTTCTGATCATGTAAGGAATTAATGAATTGTCTGAAAGATTTTTCTTTGTCTTTTCAAATTTTAAATTGATTAAACATTTAATTAAAAAAACTGCATTTCAGGATCTGGATGAGAGTGAAATCCGGAAGTCCCGTTTTGGAAAAAGGAAAAAATCCACAGATGATGAAGGTATTTCTATTATTTTTTATTTTTCTTTCCTATTCCTATCCTGAGCAGTGTTGCCTTAATCCTCTTTAGGGTACTCTCTTTAGGACTTGTAACTTTTCCAAAAAGTTAGTTCCTATGGTATTAATGTATAGATCATTTAGAACATTTTCCTAGTGCCAGGACATCCAGAAATAAGGAAGATGCTTATTTTAAATTTTCCAAATAGTTATTATGATTTTGAGGTATAGTTATTATGGTTGTGGAGTATGTTTTACTCAGCTTAGAACAGATGCCAAATCCTGAAAATGAGGTTTGGTAAGTAGTTACAATGGTTTTAATGTATAGATCATTTAAAACATTTTCCTAGTGCCATGACATTCAGAAATAAGGAAGATGCCTATTTTAAATTTCCCAGAAAGTTAGTTCCTATGGTATTAAGGTATAGATCATTTAGAACATTTTCCTAGTGCCTGGACATCCAAAAATGAAGATGCCTATTTTAAATTTTCCAAAAAGTTAGTTCAAGAAGAAGAAGATAATAGTTTATTTTCACACATTACAGAATATAAACAATGTCACACAAAACAAAAAAAACATAATGTTGGTTGTTGTATTAATGTGTGGAGGATGATCACTAATTAGGACTGAGTCTATTCTAGTAGTGACCACCTTAGTTGTTTTTTTATTTAAAAATTTTTTTTTACATAGTTTGAAAATTTATTATAGTAATATTGTGTTATAAGTTTATTTATATGTATTAAAATTTCTATTATGATAACTAATTGGGTTGGTGTGCAGACATTTTGGTGAAATCAATGTTTGGAAATGTTTTTGTTAGTGTATTCCAATCGTTGATGCAGGATCTTGTGATAGATTTAAGGCCATAGGTTTTAGTGTTGGCAAATGGTTTGAAGAGTCCACCTGCAGTTCCTATGGTATTAATGTACAGATCATTAAAAACATTTCCTAGTGTCAGGACATCCAGAAATAAGGAGGATGCCTATTTTAAATTTTCCTTGTGCCAGGACATCCAGAAATAAGCAACTTGTCTATTTTAAATTTTCCTAGTGCCAGGACATCCAGAAATAAGGAAGATGCCTGTTTTAAATTTCCTAGTGCCAGGACATCCAGAATTAAGGAAGATGCCTATTTAGAATTTTCCTAGTGCCAAGATATACAGAAATTAAGAAGATGCCTATTTTAAATTTTCTAAAAAGTTACTATAGTATTGATGTATAGATCATTTACAACATTTTCCTAGTGCCAGGATATCCAGAAATAAGGAAGATGCCTAATTTAAATTTTCCAAAAAGTTAGTTCCAATGTTATTAATGTATACATCATTTAGAAGATTTTCCTAGTGCCAGGACATCCAGAAATAAGGAAGATACCTATGGTATAAGTCTATAGATCATTTAAAACATTTTCCTAGGAAGGAAGATGCCTATTTTAAATTTCAGCTTTAAATTTATTTATTTTTAACCAATGGCATTCAGTGGATTATAATAATCCAAATGATCTGCCATCTTTGATTTTTGGTAAGTTTTTCTGGTTCTTTAAACTTTATTTTCAGATAAAGACAGTCATTGCAATGATTCACTAACCAGCTTAGATGTGTCTAACTTGTCTAAAGAGCTCAGCCAGAGCCATGTTTTGGGGACAGACAGGAGACTGTCAACTGTGTGGCTCCTCCAGTCATTCAAAAAGACAAATCTATCGCTAAAGACGATTCCATCAGTGAAGAATCAAAACCAAAGATAGAGCCGTCTGGAAATCTGAGACTGACTACTGTCCGTTCATTTGATGACAGTGTAAGAAATAATTCTGACGATACATCCATTTTGGACAACGAAAAGCCAAATAACGGAATTCTATGACTGTCAAACGGTTCCTCCTGAAATCATAAACACCAATTGTTTGACCCCTGTACCAAGCACCTCTACTGTCAGGCAAAACAATGAAAATTCTAGAACTGAAATTTTAGATTATGAGGAACGTTCAGCAGTGGAAGTGTCCCGAGTGAAAAATCTCAGTCAAAACAAAGAAAATTCTAAAACTGAAATTTCAGATTTTGAGGAATGTCCAGCAGCGGAAGTGTCCAGAGTGGAAAATCTCACAGGACGTTACAATTTCAGAAGAAGCAGTAGATGTTCTACAGATGGCAGTGTTACTCAGAACGAACCCTCTGGGTCTGTTCAAAGACTTCATGTACAGAAAGAAGTGTTGAAGAATATAAAGAACCTTACCAAGGCATCTGAAAGTCTAAGAAAATTTGATAATCGAACTGTTTTTGAAAGCGCCAACCAAGACCTCCCTGAAAATAAGAGGATTATGGCATCTCCGGTGAAAACAAGAAACCGAATGAAGCATCAGCCAAGTCCTGAAGGGTGTGTTGCTTTTGGGCAGGGTGTGATAAGGCATTCTACCAATGATGATGACTGTGTGGATGCTTGCAATGAGTTAAGAAAAAAAGAAGGGTTGATTCTAGACACATCTCGAGGGACATTGAGAACCAGCATTGAAAACGTGCCAGAAATGGTTTCCACAAATTCTAAAAGAAACGAACATTGTCCTTCTTCTCAGTCTACTTTGAATGATGCTAGTGACTGCGACAATAATCATGCCAATGGTAACGATTCAAAAAAGACAAATTCAGAAACTGCTTCTTCTTGCACCTTCCGGAAAGTTGAAAAGGATCCGTTTGACCGTATAGCTAACGGTCCTGCTAATAAAAATGGACAAAGTGTTTTGGTTTGGTCTTCCGATTCCGAAGACGACCAGGTGATCGGTAAGAAATCCGATAAGAAACATTCCTTCAAGTGGTCTGTGGAACCGAGTAAGATGAAGACCTACAGTCGAAAACACAGTTCCCACAAGAACCGCGCCAAGATAACCAAATGGCTTCGTCTCTTACCGAATAATTTTGATAACACAGAAGATCCGACTTTAAACGAAGATGGGGAATTAAGCCTCTCTTTGGTGGAATTTTCTTTACAAGATCCTGAAAGTGGTAATATCGACTCCAAGAGGATATCCAAAACCGACCAAAGAAAAGAACACATGGATTGTTCCATAGATTCTGGTCCGGATATATCCGTTTCTCAGTTGGAGAACAATACAAGTGTACTTGGAAATGAACACAAAACTAAACACCAGAAAATAAGCTCATCTATGGAGATGGACAACAATGGCAGCCCAAGATGGTCAGAATGTGTCCGCAACACAAATGAAATGAATGTTACACTTAAAGACAAAAATTCGGACTCTTCTCAAATCGATGTTGAAATTGACTTGCGAATTACATCCGATAAAAAAGACTTAAGATGTACCGAAATTCCCAACCATCTTACTCTTGAGAATATTTCTGTGAGTGAACTGTCTGAAGAAATAAGTAATAAAAATACATTTGCTGAATCTGTAGGTGCAGTTGATGGTAATACCCTTCCAGGAAATTTAAACCCTTATGAATTTGTTGATAGCCCTAAAATTGTTAAGCAGCAAAAGTGCCACAAGAGAAAGAACTCCAGAAAGTCTTTGTGCAAAATGCCAGAATTGTCGTTTGAAAATCGGTTGACTAGGTCTTTTCAAAAACGTCTTAGTGGTAAGAATTTATCTCTAGATATGTTGCCTTCTGTTCAAGATGAACCCAACAATCAAGAAGAGCTTAAAGATAAAAATCAAACTGGGAAGAAACAGCTTACCAAAGTGCAAGGTAATTATGGAACCTTGATAGCTCAGAAGAATTATTCTACAAGAATCTCACAAGAAAAATCTACTGAATGTTTGGAATTGAGTAAGAAAGAAATGGAAACTACAAATGCTAAAAAAGGTTTTGGTTCAGTTTCTACTCAGGATAATTGTGCAAGTCAAAGATTTTTAGAAAATTCTTTAAAAAGTAAAAATCCAGAAGGAATCCGCTTGGATGTCTGCGATAGTTCCAAAGAAAAAGTAGCCTCTCGAGAGAATTCCATTTTGGAGGACCAAAATACCAATAACTGCCGAACCTCAAGAACAAGGAAAAAACCAGAAGGAATTATCTTGGATACTTGTGAAAGTTCCAAAGAACTCGTGGCCTCTAGAAACAATTCCAGTTTGGACAGTCAAAATACTGATAATAGAAACTCCAAAACAGGGAAAGAGGGAAGTGAGAAACTTCCAGATTTTAAATTTGGGGATCCTCTTGCTAGTGAAAACAGTCGGAAAAAATCTGGCCAACGGAGACGTTCCAGACATTCTTCAAAGGGGGGTGAAAAAATGGATGTTGAACGAGAAATCTTGGAACTTGCGAATCAAATCAGCTCGGCCGAAGAACACAGTTTCTTATTTAACAGTCAAGATGTATGTCGGTCATTTGATGTGCCAGTTGATGACCAAGTTGTAAATGACCATGTCGCAAGTAATGATGATTGTAATGTATTGTGTAACAGGCCAGGTGAACATGACAATGTTACTTGCAGTGTTACAGTCAATGAAAATACTAATGAAGATATTAGTACAATACAAAATAATAACAACAAAATACTGATTACTGGTAAATCAAAGAATACAAACATATCAGATAGAAATATTGACCTTAATTGTCCTCATGACAATGTCTACAGAAACGGTAAATTTCCTGGAACTGGAACCGCCAAAAATTTCTCTGCTCACATATCAAAACCTATCCAAAAGACTCTCTCAAGACCTCAGCAGAATAAGGATACTACAGTGAGTTTGTCAATTGAATCCTCCAAGAACAGTGTCTACAGAAATGGTAAAATTCCTGCAACTGGAACTGCCAAAAATTCTGAATCAAAACCTATCCAAAACTTACTCAAGACCTCAGCAGAATAATGATACTGCAACTAGGGATAATTTCCTTAAGCCGGCGCAGAAAAGCACCCTACGTATAAATAAAATTGGTATCGATTCGTTAAAAAAGGATTCTCAAGTCTCGGCATTATCCCTTACCGAAAAAGACAAATTAACTGACGCTAAAACCATAAAATCCATATCCTCAACAGGGAATTTGTATCAAAGAAAGAATTCTAAATCTGACAATCATCTTGTGGCGCTGGCATCTCTAAAAGAGTCTCAAACTAAACAGCTAGAAACTAAATATGGTAAGGATGAATTCCTTAAACCTGCGAATAAAATTGTCTCGTGCAAAAGTGAGCTTGGTATCAGTTCATCAAAAAGTGTTCCTCAAATCTCTGCTTCCATGTCTTCTGTTGCAAGTTTAGAAAAGAACGAGTTGGTCAATTCTAAATTAACGACTGCATCATCAGAGAAGAATTTTGGTCCAAAAGCTTCTCTCGAGTCACCACCATCTCTAACAAGAGGTACCAGTGTGTGCCAGACTGTTGAAACGGTTCCATCTGCTGCAATCCTGGCAAAACCCAGTACCGATTCCAAGATCCATACCAACGACAAACAAAAGAGAAATATAGCCAATCTTAATATAAATACTACAAAATCTGAATCCACAAATTCTAAGATTGAAACTCCACCATCTCTAACAAGAGATACCAGTCTTTGTCAGACTCTGAAAACATCAAGCACCGATTCCAAGATCAGTATCAACAAACAAAAGAGGAACATATCCAAACTTAATATAAATTCTGCAAAATCCGAATCCACTAATTCCAAGATCGAAGCTCCCGTTACTGTTCATGGTATTACAATAACAGATCCAAGTACTCCATCATTATTCGACGAACAGTTGAGAAATTCTCCGAAATCGGATCAGCATCCAGATCAGCGGATGAGTACGCCTGTAATGGATCGAAATGCCACAGATGCGATCAACTGGTCAAATGCCCAGAAATCTGTGCCACAAGAGTCAAAAAATGCCCATGTCTTCAATATAACCATTCCTATCACTCCTATCACTGTAATACCAGAATCACCGTTTTCTGAAGTGCCATCAACTCCCGGAATGAATACCCTGGGAACTCCTGCTTTGCATCAAGCTGAACAAAAAAACAGAATCATTCAATTATCAAACCAGAGGTCTTTTATTTACAAAACACCAAATTTAGATAAAGAAGCACTAAAGAACGGTAAAGGAATAGTTCCTGAAATTTTTATCCCTGTGGAAATAGTTGGAAGTTTTCCGAATTCTGATTCTGCTGATCTTGAAAAGAATGGTGAAGGTCTAAAAGAATGTGATGGTGAGGAGTCAAAGACTGATGGTGCAAAAAGTAAGCACATAGCCATCAATTCCAAGCTTAGATACTTCTCGGATGTTGGTGACATGAATTCCACTCTTTGCAGTTCTCGTATTGAACGAGGAACCATGACAGATAGCCCATCTCATCCCCCGCAGTTTCTGAATGACAAAGAAGATCTTAGCATAAAAGTTTGGAAAAGAAAGAATTTCAGTGTCGGCGATATGCATTCCACTCTTTGTAGCTCTCGTACCGAACGAGGAACCCTGACAGATAGTTCATCCCATCCAACACAGTTTCAGAACAACGAGAAAAATGTTAGCAAAAAAGTTTGGAAAAGAATGGATGGCAATAAGAAAAAAGCTGAAGAATTTGGTAAAGGCATCGCCATAATTTCTCCATCCGCAGCAGCAGAAATTGAAACGAAACCCAATCTGCGTTATTGCGGATCTAACCTCTCCTCTCTTAAAGACGACACTGAACTAAGCTCGGAGAATTGTGCTTGTGTCAATGCAAAGCCAATTGAAAGTAGCAGTCAACGATGGATGGACGAAGACCTCTTGCCATTGGTTGACAATTCAGCCAATCAGAATCAAGATCAATCACAGTCTGCTGCTACATCCGAGGAGAGCAGCGAGAACCCAGAAATGAATGGTGACTGGAATTTATCCACTGCAACCCAGCAACCCCAATCCCTAAAGATAGGCAAGGAAGATCTGTCATTGCAGGATCGAGACAAGAGGACCCAAGGTTTGGTTACCCATGAACATGTGGCTCACCTGCCCGGCAACTTTCACCACCTGAGCGGTAAGTGCTTTTACCTTTCAGTCAAGTGTGGGGTGTTAGTTAGTCGGTCGGTGGGCCACATAGTATCTGTGGAAGGCTAGGCAAATAATCTTTGTTTGAATCTCTCGGATAAGAACTTAGGTAATCTGAACATTAGCTACATAAATGAGAGTAACCTCCCCTAGTTTTTTTCACTTTGAGGAAGCCGTTTGTTTTGGTCGGCCATTTTCATTTCACTGTAAATCTACATTGAAAACAAATTTGTTCAAATCAATACAAGTGCATGTTTTAAAACAAAAATATCATAAAATGTGTTCTTGTGCTTTTTATTTGAAATGAACTTAATTGTTATTAAGAACACATTTTATGATATTTCGTGCTAAAACATGCAGTTGTATTGATTCGAACAAATTTGTATTTTCAGTCTACATTTACAGTGAAAGGAAAATGGCCGAGCAAAACAAACAGCTTCCTCAAAGTAAAACAAACAAGGGGAGATTACTCTCATTTATGTAACTAATGTTCAGATTACCAGAACTTATTAATGAAAGTTAATTTATTCAGACCTCCATCCTCGTCAAATTTAAGAAAGAACATATATCTTTTATAAATTACTTAGTTGTACTAGCAAATATATGCACCCTCTGAGTGTAAGTATTTAAGTTTTAATGTAATAAAATATTATATTGAATTAGAAAAGATAATGAAATTAAATAAGAATGCAGATAAAAAGATTTAAAACAGATGAGGTATAATAAAAAAATAGAACAACTGTATGTAACTTACTCTTCCATCACTCCTGTCTTTCATTGCTAAATTTTCCTGATTTAACTATTTTGTTAAAATAGGAAGTAAAGAATAAAATTACTGTTATTTCTTTTTGTTAATGGATTTCTTTCAAGATTAATCACTGAGATTTTTGCTCATATTCATTAAGATAAAACCAAACAAATAGAAATCAATAATACCAAGCACATATTTATTAAAATCAAATTTTTAATATCAATATGCAAATTAGCCTTCCCATTCACATTGTAAACTGCTATTTTGTTGTATATATAAATACAATTGCATGTTATTAGTTATGTAGATATGGCAAACAGTATTAATAATGTAAAACAATTTTATTACTTGAGGTTTAAATAAAAATAAAATCATGGAGATGTGATGTAAATAACAAAGTGAATTATAACTTGAGTAGTAATATAGTTTTGGTTATAGACAGATAAACACACAATCTCCATTATAATAATAAGATAAGATATACTAGCAAAAGTCTGTGCCCACTGGGTGCAAGTATTTAAATTTTGATGTAATAAAATGATCATTAAATTAGAAAGACTAATGAAACTAAATAAAGACTATCTGCTTACAATTTTAACAGATATTATTAAATATTATTTCTTACCAAACTCTGCAGCATTGAGACTGTAACCTAAAATATAATGCCCTGTCCGCTGTGGATGTAGAATAGCCCTCTGTTGGCTGTGGGTGGCAACCTATGATGTTTAAGGATGAATCCTGGTGGATGATAGCCCTGTTGACTGGAACTTTAGAATACACAAACTGCTCCCTTGCAGAGGGGTAAGACTCCCCCAATGGGGCCATCTGTTGGCCGTGGGTGGTGAACCGTAATGCTTAAGGATGGAACCCTGGTAGATGAGCAGTCAATGACATACAACACTTCACTTAGACCCTTACTTAGGCGAGACAGGCAGTTGGAGAGGCTCCCTCCAATCAATCGACTGGTTACGTCAAGCCCTAGCCCCAATATGATTGCCCCAACCCTATTGTCTTTGTGGCAAGCCCCATCCCTTTTTATCATATGGGTGCTAGAAGGTGGTGGCTGGGGTTCTTCATGTCCTGGGAATGATATTAAACTCTCTCTCTGATGGTGAGGTTCCAATTCTGGAGGTTTGGGGAATGTGGAGCACCCCTTCATCATTATTGTTCCCAGGCCCACTCTGACCTGGAGTGGTAGTACCTGTTAGGGTCCCATGTATGGGTTAAATAGAAAAACATGAGTTTATTAAAAAAAATCGACTATCCATTAAGAATGAATTTATTTCAAAACTTTGTTGGCATTAAATGACCACTGAGGTTAATATGCTGTAAAACAAAACAAACCAAAATATGATACCCTGTCTGCTGGGGATGTAGAATACCTCTCTCACTGTTTGGTTTTGTTTTACGGCATATCAACCTCAGTGGGTCATTTAATGCAGATAAAGTTTTGAAATAAATCAATTCTTAATGGATAATACAATTTTTTTATAAATACATTTTTCTATTTAACCAATAGATGGGACCCTAACAGGGAGCAATGGTGATGAAGGGGTGCTCCACATTCGTCATTCTCAGTTTAACGTCATTCTCAGGACATGTAACCCTCGCCTACTAGCACCCATAGGATAAAAAGGGGTTGGGGCAATAGGGTCGGGAAAATCATATAAGTGCTAGGGCTTGACGTGACCAGCCGATTGATCGGAGGGGGCCTCTCCAACCGCCCTTCTAGCCCAAAGATAGGGTCTAAGTGGAATGTTGCATGTCATGGACTGCTCATCCATTCTTAAGCATCATGGGTCGCCATATACGGCCAACAGGTGGCCCCATTGGGGAGTCTTACCCCTCTGCAGAGGTGCAGACGCCCCAGCCAACAGGATGGTCTCTTACTGTTGGCTGTAGGTGTCAACCTATGATGCTTAAGGATGGAATCCTGTTGGCTGAACAGTCCATAACATGCAGCACTCCACTTTTGCCTTACTTATGCTAAATGGGCAGTCAGAGAGGCCCTCTCTGATCAGTCAGCTGCTCATGTCAAGCCCTAGTACCTATATGATTGTCCTGACCATATTGGTTTTATGGCAAACCCCCAACCCTTTTTATCATACATATATTTACCAACCCCTCCGCACGAGCAGGATGCAACACAAGGTCAATTTCTTTAGCAGAGTTTAACAGATTTGAAATAAAAACTAGAAGAATAAAATGGTGATAAGCATTAATACAATTTCCAAGAAACTGATCCTCTGAATTTGTAATTCAAGGGAGGCCACTCATGACAATACCAATCGAATCAACGCGAGTTGTCTCTCTTACTTGTAATTGGTGCTTATGAAACAGCTTCTGTGTAAAGTGCTGAGTTAGAGGGAAATAACTCATGTTTTTCATCAGTTTACAATTGGGGCAAATTTACGTATAAAAAGAAGATACTACAAAAAATTATTTTTTTAAGAAAATAACTTTTAAATTGTCAAATAACTTTTTTCAAGTGTTGAGATTTATATATAGTGGAGGGGGTGTGTGGACCAAATATTCGTACACATACAAATTTTTAATGTCTACCAGACTGCACAAAAAAGGAAAAAAATATTAAAAAAGAAAAAAAACGAACTCTGGCCGCTATTTTTCTATTTACATTAGTACAAATTAAATTTCATTTAAAAATAAAATTTTTTTTATTATTTTTCCTTTTCTTTTTCTTTTTTTTTTCCCCCCTCTTAGTTTTCTTTGATTTTTTTTTACATCTATACAAATTGTCTCTGATTTTGTTAATGGGGGAAATTTTGACTGTCTTAAGGGACAGTATAAGTATGGGTGAGCAAAAAGAAAAAAATCTGATTTTTAACCTTATGTATATATGTGTATAAGTACACACAAGAACACATAATGCACTCACAAATCTCCTTCCCCCCTTTCTCTCTCTCTCCCTATATATATATATATATATATATATATATATATATATATATATATATTATATATAGTTTAAAGTTTTGATAAAACAACAAATAAAAGTCAAAGATTGATTCATAGACAGCCGACGCTAAAGCGTTTTGGTTTTAATCAAACCATCAACGGGATTCAACTTGGTAAATAATTTAAAATCATATTTTTGTATAAAACAAGCAAAATCTTGTGAGCCTTAGTTTGTGATGTTAGAAGGTTCAACTTGGCAACTGAAATGCAAGAAAAATTTTAAAACAAGACGTCATGCAGTGTAAGCGTTTCCTTTCAAATAGTTGATGTTTGGAAAAATTGTTAAAAGCCCTACTGATGGTTTGATTAAAACCGAGACGCTTTATCGCAGCTATCTATAAGTCAATTTTGTTGTTTTTTCAAAACTTTATTACACTGTATTTTTATATCCATTTTTCTTCTCTCTCTCTCTTTATCTCTCTCTCTCTCTCTCTCTCTCTATATATATATATATATATATATATATATATATATAAGTGCTTAATTGGAGTCGGACCTAATTTTTTTTTATTATTATTATTTTTATTAGGTCCGACTCCAATTAAGCACTTATTCTCCCAAAAATTATCGGCAAAAAGCCATTCTAAAACAAACCTTGTTTACATATATATATATATATACAGTGATGCTGATAGCTTTTATATATATTTTATATTTTATCAATGTGTATGGTTGGCACTATTATACTTGAAGAAGCGGTAGTAATCCAACGTACAGTGTTATTAGAAGAGTGCTCAATATCTGTGATAGAGCATTAATAGATAAATAAAAGGTTTAGTCTTCAGGCAACGAAAGTGTTTTTAAAAACACTTTCATTGCCTGAAGACTGCCTCAGAGCAAGAAACCATGGTAGCAAAATTGTTCTAATGATAATTAATATAAGCTAAATCTTTTATTAATTTATTTATTTATTATTTTATATATATATGGGTAATCTTCAACTTGTTCCTCATAAATTCCTACTATAAAATAAACTGAACCCTCATTTTATGTCCGTATTTTTGCAATAAATGTTTTAAATATGTTTGCAATAAATGTTTTTAAATAAAAGAAAATATATATGTTTGCAATAAATGTTTTTAAATAAAGAAAATATATTCAGTATTGTAAAATAACGGGTGCAAGAAAAATAAAACATTTATTGCAAAAACACGGACATGAAATGAAGGTTCAGTTTATTTTATGGTAGGAATTTATGAGGAACAAGTTAAGGATTACCTATATATATATATATATATATATATATATATACACAAACACAAACACACACATATTTAGTATGCATTGCATATTTTATATTTATAAGTATGGTTGTTTTCTTTGTTTAATAGCATATCATCCTTGTAACTGAGGGATGAGGGGTTTGTCCAATGAGTAATAGTCCGAAAGTAAATCTTATAGTGTGACTACAATATCAACCTTCATGGTTAATTCCGAACCTTCCTAATGTTATTGAATAAGTATAATCCAAAAATAAAATAATTATATGAATCTAACTTAATATTCTACTAGAAAAATCTCTTTTTTATTTCTCCACCTGTTTTTTGTTTATTTTTAGACAATTATTGCCACAATGATCCAAGTGGGATCAGGATGGAAAAAGGATCCCCTAAAAAGAATGACATCAGTGAAATGGATGAAGACAGTGAAGGTCATAGTAGTGGGACAGAAGACCTCAACGTAGATCCTGACCCTTCTGAATTTGAACCCCCAAACCTTGGTAAGGCTTTGCACTCCTAGATTTAGAATGATGCTCTTTAAGTTCTTTTATATATCTACTTATAAAATCATATTGTGTTTATATATATATTTACCAAAACCTCTGCATGAGCAGGATGTGACACAAGGTCAATTTAAAAAAATCAAATAAAATATCCCTTTTTTACCAACATGGCATTGGAAGCTACAGACTTTTTTGTTTCCACAGCAGCTACACACATGAGGGCCTGTTTTTGTTTTTTGTTACCAGACCTCCTGAAAAATAGCAATCTCTTCATGTTCCTTGGGTCACCTAGTGTTTGTTTTATGGTTTGGGATGGGAACTATGTTCCCTCCTTGTATGTTGTGTAATTAGATGTGATATTGTATAAATTGACTTGTCTTTTTCCTACCAAATATTCTGTGTTTGGTTTCCCTCTTTTGTATAACCTAATGATATATAAGAGTATGGCTAAAACAAATTTTTTAGATGAGACTTGATAATTTGTATTATTTGGACTTTTACTGGCCAAAGCGATAACAACATAGAATACTTAACAGCCAGAGGCGACTGATCTGTCACTAGCCAAATGAAAGTTCCACATTGAGGACATCCAGCAAAACAAATATAATGGTTGAGTTAATACAGTTTTAAGTGACAGTCATATGTAGTTTGCAGGGATTCCCAACCTCAGTTGATAATAAGATAGAATACTTAACATGGCTTAACACTTAATATTTGAAGTGAGTGCTCTCAGGCACTCTCTCCAAATCTTTTTATTGATTTTAAAGAAAAATACATGAGTGTACATTCACCACTCGGCATAGAGACGCAGGTTTTGTTGGGGGAGGGGTGACAAAACTGGTCATACCACTAGATGAGTCTATTTAGCTAGGTTCATTCGCTGATCGATCCATACTAAAATAAACTCTTGCATTCTCGCCTTACAATCAGCTTACTTACACTAAAATACCTCTTTCGCTCTGTGACTTCATTCTACTTAATTTTGTCTCATTATCGAATGAATGATTATGATTAAGTATAAAGTTTGTACTTCGTGTGATTGGTGGGAGATGGAGGGGGTGGGGTAAAATCAAAACAAAATTCCCAAGAAACAGAAATATGTAACAAAAGATAAAATTGTGGGCCATTTTGGTTGCCCCCTTTCCCTCAGCTAGTTAACATGGCTTAACACTTGTACCCGGTCATTGTTAATGGAATGAGAACAGTCTACCCCCGTGGATTGAATAAAGGGTTCAATTCAAAGTTCTGTGAAGTCTCCCAATTATGACATGAAGGCTTCTGAGTTTGAAGATGGTCGGAGGGCACTAAATAATACAAATAGATACGGGTGTTAGCTATGAATGAACGCCCTGAGAATTCGTATAACCCTATCCTCCTAGCTATGGATTAAATAGTACCACTACTGTTCTTCTACAAGGATGGCTTTGGCATTAAATAACACGTGTAGGTTGATATGCCATTAAGCAAACCAAACTAATTAATCTGTCGGCTGTGGATTTAGAATACTGCACCTCTGCAGAGGGGTAAGACCCCCCCCCAATGGGGCCACCTGTTGGCCATGGGGTTGTGACCTGTGATGTTTAAGGACATAATCATAGTGGCTGAGCAGTCCATATCATGCAACACCCCACTTAGACCCTTAGGCTAGACGGGAGTCGGAGAGGCCCCCTCCGATCAATCAGCTGGTCATGTCAAGCCCTAGGACCTATATGATTATCTCAACCCTATTGCCCAAATGGCAAGCCTCAACCTTTTTTATCATATATGTGCTAAAAGGCAGTGGCTGAGGGTTTTCATGTCCTGGGAATGATGTTAAACTCTATCTGATAGTGAGGTTTCAGTTCTGGGGTTTGGCAAATGT
This sequence comes from Doryteuthis pealeii, assembly GCA_023376005.1. Taxonomy (NCBI): domain Eukaryota; kingdom Metazoa; phylum Mollusca; class Cephalopoda; order Myopsida; family Loliginidae; genus Doryteuthis; species Doryteuthis pealeii. The sequence goes on along the minus strand of CM042180.1, from coordinate 29,531,192 downwards.
AGAGCACCCCTTCATCACCATTGCTTCCTGGTCCACTCTGACCCAGAGTGGTAGTACCTGTTAGGGTCCAATCTATGGGTTAAATAGTAAAATGTGTTGATCAAAAAAAATTGAGTACCCATTAAAAATGAATTTATTTCAAAACTATGTTGGCATTAAATAGCATTCCCAGTTGATTTTTTTATTTGATGTTATTGTTGTTTAATCACATTAGTTATATAGAGCTGTGTAAATGTAGTTCAGAACCGTTTGAATTATGCAAATATCCCCAGTGGTTCAAAAGTTATGAGAATTTAAAGCCCCGAAATTGGGGGTACAAATGTGGACAAGATTTTGTTTCAAAAATATGTCAAATCACGGACCATTAAAAAAAAAGAAATTCAGTGATTTCTTCACCGTTTCTTTATTTTTGGAGCAATTTTGAAAAAATTTGGTATTCTTATGTAAAATTGTATATTCTTTCTGATTATGCACTCAAATTGTATGTATCTCTATGCTTTAACCCATTATTTAGAGAATAAGAGATAATAAGCGATTTTTTTAATTTTAATTTTAATTTTTTATTTTTTTAAAGTTTAACACCCAATTATTCAACATTTTCATTATAATACTGCATGTATATACATGTATAGTATTAATTCAAATAAATAACATCACTTTGAAGAAAAATAAAACATTTATTGCAAAAACACAGACATAAAATGAGGGTTCAGTTTATTTTATGGTAGGAATTTACAAGGAAAAAGTTAAGGATTACTGACTTTAAAACATAGCTAAAAAAAGTTCAGAAAAAAAATAGTAATTTCGTTGTTGCAGAAATTACCATAAAATATGATAATTATCAAATTTTTTTACGTGTGAATCTGAAAATTCTCATTCCAAAAATAAATGTTAAGTAACTATTGGGTAAAACTTGCAAATCATACTCAAAATTCCATGATATTACGGCTAAATTCTCATCGAAATCCCAATTTATTACAGGGTGACCCAGAAAAAACAGAACTCAAATTATTTATTTTCCCATTAAACTAACCCTACCTAGTTAAAATTAATAGTTTTATTACAAAATTTGTGGGTTCTGTTTTTTCTGGGTCATAGTTTATTTTGAAATATACAATGTACATTTCAAAGAAATGTACATTGTCGTACGTTTACGAATTTTGCACTGGTTGATTTTTCAAAAGTAAATATTTGAAATTTTCAAAGGTAAATATTTAAAAAAAAAATTTTTTTCTAATTTTATTTTAATTTTGTCTTATTTATTTATTTTAAAACTTACTTTTGATCATATCTATATTTACATATATATCAAGCACAATTGTATATCTAATAATACAAACAGACCACCATGAATATTTTTTATTTAAGTTGAATATCGAACTTCATTTATTTAAAATAAAAATATCATTTTTCAAAATAAAAGTCTGACAAAATTCCTTTCAAAATGGAATATTATTTTTTAACAATTCAATGTTCTTTAAAACCATTTAGTATGAAAATATTCTTAATATTTATGCAACGTAAAAAAACAAAAACAAACAACTACTACTACTACGCAAGCTGTTTGTTTTTCAAATCGGATAAATTCATGTTCGCTGTAAAAACTAATTCAATGAATAAAAACATATACAAATTACATATTTAGGAAGATTATTTTCTTTTCTTTACAACCATAAAAATATCTTTTAACTTTGAACCATAAATTATGATTTTAAATCAATAAGGTCCGATTTTGTGACACTAGTTGAATGCACATTCTAAACTGTTGACAGGGTGCTTTTACGCTCTTTTTTACGTTTTTTTCTTCAAAATCATAACTTTCGGAGCAAATCCCAAAGCATCTAGCAATCTTTAAATTTCACAAATTTTATAGGAAAATAATTTTGAAAGTCTTAGAGACTTTCGAAATTTGTTATGGACAAAGTGCGTCTTTTTTGCGTCTTTCATATTTTTTAAACAAATAGCCTTCAACTTTGTCCTCTCATATTTTCGTTTCCATGGATCCTAGAAACAAAAACAAAGACCCCGTTTGTACTTCCAGGTGTCTTCTATTTGAGTGCAAAATTTCAAGAATATTGATAAAGATTAGCCACTTTCATTTTGAAAAACAAACAGCATGTAAAATTTATCCTTAAAAAAAAAAAGGTCATATTTTTGTTTTCAGCTGTTCAACCGAAAATACGGTTTTAACTCGCTGTAAAAAATAATTCAATTGATGAAAACCGATAAAAATTACATATTTAGAAAGATTATTCTATTCTCTTTCCAACCATATAAATCATTTAAAGATTGGTTAAGAAATACTCGAGAAATTACAAATTTAACTGATTAAGGTCGCAAATTTGAAAATGTCAGCGTTTTTCAGCTAAATGCTTGTAATGCTACATTAAATGACCCACTGAGGTTGATATGCCGTAAAACAAACCCAACCAAACCAATTAATCATAATTCTTTTATCTTTTCCAGACATCCAACCAGAAACTGTAAAGAAATTACTCTCAGACATTGGAACCACAAATCTGATTAAAAATGGTTCTCCAAGATATTCTGGGCATGCTACAAAACTTGACAAAAATGCAAGAATTCCTGCTAACCTTAATGACTATAACATGGAATCGTCTCTTGGAACTTTAGTGTTAACTTGTTCCAAAACATCTGTCCATGCCAATGTATCCATTTCTTCTACAGATTCATATCATTTGGAGAATTCTTCAAAAAAGAAATCTTCAAAAATTTCTTCAAAAAACACAGCCAAATTGGTCAGCACTTTGAAACCCCAAAATGCAGTGTCAATTTTGGAAAGTGAAAGTATTTTGTCAATCGACCCTATGGCAAACAGTGCATCCACTTCGTCCAGTTCTGGTCATTCAAGTCTAAAACAAAATCTGGAACCGCAAGATGAAAAACTCTGCGAGTCTTTGATTTCTCCATGTCAGATTCTTTGCTACTCATCTGACGATACTGCCAAAGACAGTCCCAAGACAAAAGAATTATCTTCAATGCCTGGAGAGCCAAAAGTGCACATCTCAAAAGCTTCTGACAATGTCGAGGTTCTTGCAAATGTTCGACTTGTAGATTATGAGATTTCGCAAAGTTCGCTTCTTTCTGAGACTGATTCTGATTCTGTTGCATCCTTTACACCGCTTGTTGGCAGGAGGACACGTTCCAGCTCTCGTCTGCAGAAACAGTCTCAGAATAACGCCAAAACTTGTAAATCGGAACTCAAAAAATCTTCCTTAATAGCAAAATCGACAAATTCCAATTCTTTGAAGAATTTCCGGGTGGATTCCACTGATTTTGGAGAATGTAACAAAGTTGGCATCCGTGATCCGGACACAGAAAAAGAATCCTTAGTAGATGCAGTCTCTTTGGTAACAATAACGGACAATTTAGATTCTGCGACAATTTTAAAGTCACAAGGTTCATCTCCAAGCAAAATCAACGAAACTGTTGCCGAGCAATCATTTTTACCAAAATATGGTGCCACCAAAAAAGAATCGGATGATTTAACAATAACAAAATCGAATCTCATAAAATCTTCCCCAAAAGCAAGATTGAGGAATTCTGATTTATCAAAGAATTCCAATCTCGCAGTTCACGACGAACGTAACAAACTCGACATCCTTGATCCGGACACGGAAAAAGAATCCTTAACCCCTACAAACTCCTGGATAACAGTAATAGACAATTTAGATTCCGCGACAATCTTAAAGTCACCAGGTTCTCCTCAAAGCAAAACCAACAAAGCTGTTGCTGAGGAATTAGTTCTTCCAAAGTCTGGCATCACCGAAAAAGAAACAAAGAATTTAACAATAACCGAAAGCGAGAACTTCATCTCTTCGGCTGAAAGGAAATTCCTCAGATCAGGATTTTGTGAAACTGAGGAATTTTCAGACCAAGTTGAAGAGATGGATCAAAGTGCCGTTGTAAACCAAAAAAAAATCGATGATTTAAATTCAGGGGTGGAAGCTGCCACTGTTTCTCCCAAGAGAAAAACAGAAGCATTGTCAGATTGCTCGTCAGAAGATTTGGATGAAGTAAATTCGGAAAAGGGAAGAAAATCTGCTTCACGGAATATAAATAGTTTTGTGGCGCCACATTTGGTCCAAAATTCTGAAAACATAATAGACGAAGATTGCCAAAGTGAAAACACTCTGGAACCGACCCAAATGTCTCTTTCAAATTCTCTTCAGTCTGCTAGTCAGTCGGATTTCATTTTGGAAAACCAAGACATTGTCACTGTCTCCAAGAAGCAGTCAGTTCCACCTCCTGAAATAGTTAAGATTGATTCTTTAAAAGTAGATATTCCTGACACAGAGATTGAAGACCTACCCCCTGTGGCATCTTTTAGTGAATCGGTCATTCCTGAATCACTGGAACAAGTTCTTGGAGAGCAGCAAGAATTACCTAATGAAGACGTTCCAAAGTTATTAACAGCCAATCAAAATGCCTCTCAATATTCCCTTTCTGGTTTCGTGCCTTGCAGCGTTGAACAAGACGGTACTTTGGTGCATGTTTTAGAACCATTCCATGAAGTTTATACTAAGAATTGGAAATCGGTCTCAGAAAATGTCTGTGATGATACCAACTCCCAAAATAATGATATTCCTGAAAATGGTGAAATTTCCGAAAGATCTAAGATGTTGATTATGGAGGATGCTGTTGAGAAAATTGCTGCACCATGTCAAGTTAGAGCTGAGAGTTCTCTTGTAGATGGAACATTCCATAAACCTGACAATAATCCTCCGGAAGGTTGTGGAAACATTACTGAAAAATCGCCCCTCTTTTCTGCGACTACTTCTTCACTTTCAAATACTTCTAAAATTGCGTATTCAACTGAGTGTCATCTTATGATCGATTCACAGAATTTTATCCCAGTGAAAAGGTCTAAGAGAAAATGTTTTTCATTGGGGACCAGTGTGCCGAAGTCACCCCAGAAACCGAATGAGGGAGACAAAACAGCAGTATCTTGTGCCTCGTCGACAGTGACATCAGATCCAGCCAATGCTGAGTGTCTAGAGGAAAAATCAGAGACTAAAGTTTTGCCACTTTCTCCAGTTGGTACTGAAACAAGCGACCAATCATGTAGAAACCCTCTGTCTCCCTCTAAAGAGGCTGAAAAAGATGTAAGAAATTTATCAGGCACGTCCAGTGTTCAGGAAATGGTTCTGAAAGAAACTAACTCCTTTGAAAGCTGCGTACTAATTCCAGCTTCAGAAATTGGAGAATTTACCCAAGCATTGACCAAAGAGAGCTGTTCTCTTTCCCACCTAAAACAGACACTTCCATTATTGGAAGAGGAACCTCGATCTGTTCCAGAAGAGCAGATGCTTGATTTGGTTCCAAAGCGAATGAGATCGGGTAACAAATCTTCTAGTCCGAAATTTGTTAACAGTTCTGGCACCAAAGAATCGGTCAATAATCAGCAATCTCTTAGTTCTTGGATTTCTTCTGCAAATGATGTTTCAAGTCTAAGATCGTCTCCAAGACTTCGAGGAAGGAACAAAACTGTTGCCAAAAAGCAAAACAAAAAGAAATCTCTTCAGAGAGAAAATCAGGAATCGATTTCCGCAAAACTGCAAAGAAAAATTCCCTTCAAGACTTCACAATCTCCCAAGGTAGATCCGGAATCTTTACATCTATCCCCAACTGACAGCGACACTCAACAACCATCCTATCCTCTTTCATTTGCCGAGGAATTAGAGGGGGAAAGCACGGTCGCCTGTGACCCTGCAGACAATGACAACAATACAGCGCCTACACAAGCACCAAGTTTGGACTTTTCAGAACCTGACAGGATAATGGAGTCTCCTCAAAGAATACCTGTGGAACCGATGCTTGAACCGGATTCAGATCAGAATGACCCCCAAGAATTCCCAATGAACAGTGAAAGCAATTCTCACAGTAAGGAATTGAACGAGAAAGATGACCCCCAAGAATTCCTTAAAAACAGTGAAAAGAAGTTTGACTCTAAGGAATCGGACGAGAAAGATGACGCAAAAGATGCGGTGGAATTAAGCAAGGGACAAGACGTTGAATTGCAAGATGATTCCCAGTGTACTGCTTTAAGTTCCGCGTCCACAAAATGTCCATCTCATTTTTCGGATAGTTCTGTAAGCGCTCCCAGCTCGCAGAAAGTGCTGTCAAATCTAGGTGATAAAGACAGCTCAAAGAATGTAAAACCAAAGACGAGCAGTGGACAAAAAATTTTGAGCCAAAATGCAAGAATAGAGATTTCTGAAAGGAAAGGGCAAAGTTCCAATGATGAGACCAAAACGGTTACAGAAGCAAAAGAATTAAGAATTGAAGAACGGTCAGTTGACAATGGTTTCACTTCTGAAGTAACGAATGAGCCCTTGGCGGCAGAATTGAAAACTAGTCAGAGACAAGACGAAGGTGATCCGCTGGACGATATAAACTTCTTGCCAGATATCCAATCTTCATTTCCTCAGGTAAGTAACATTTGATACAATGTTGGACTATATATGTATGTATGTATATATATATATATATGTATGTATGTATGTACGTGTATATCTATTATTATACTAAAGCTGAGATTTTGAGCTTTCAATCCCTAAAGGATTTTTTCCTGTTAAGTTTAATCAATAAAATTAAATACTAACTTATTCCTTATTTGTGTGTTTACTTAATGTTTGAAAAAATAATTAATTTTCATCGTTTTAATTAGCAGTAATTTGCAATTAACTCACAAAGCAATCCATCTCTGTCTTATCTTCTAATCTATCAATTTCCATTCCTCTCTCTATTAAACTCTTATTGTATCTATTGAGAAGAATAAGCAAGAATAAGCAAGAATAAGCCACTCCTGCGCCCACCACCCAAAACCAGCAGTCAGTTTTTACTACCCTCTCTTTAGCCAATAGCAACCCCCAACTCCTCTGCTTCTCTTTCACTTGTCATTGTAAAAATTGTCAATTTGTTTTTGTTATCTTCAATTTTTCTCTCTATCCGCTCGTATTTACTTTGTTTTTAATTTAATTCGCTTTGCAAACTAACTTTTGATCACAATTATCTAAAAACACTTATTTTTATTATGAATGCAAGTAATTTTAAAAATGATACAGATTTAATACAAAAGTCTATCTATATTCATTTATATTTTGTGAAAGATAAAAATACAAAAAATTCTTCTAAATGAAAAATATAGATACCATTAATGACTTTGTGATCAAACATGTGAATTTTTACAAATTTAAAAAAAATATGAAAGGACATGATAAAGGTAAATTTGACTATCATGATTTCCTTTCCTAAGTGGAAAATGGCATTTTCCACTATCAATTGTTAAAAGATAAAATTGTTAAACTAATTGTAACAATATATCATTTTAAGAAATTAGCTTTTAGATAGATTGGTTTAAAGTTTGTATCACAGTATTGAACAGCAACTACTTTTTAAGCCATATTTATTTGCAAAAAATTAAATTTGCTTTACAAATACACTTTTCCCTAATCCCAATTATCTACCCAGAGCTCAATGAGTAATGCAACAGGTCATGTTTTGTCTAGTCATTTACTAAGCCTTGTCTAGAGTTTTTGGAACAAAATCATGTCCACATTTGTACCCCCAATTTTGCGGCTTTAAATTCTCACAACTTTTGAACCACTGGGAAAATTTGCATAATTCAAACAGGTTTGAATCCCATTTACAGAGCTCTATATAGTTATTTACTCAGCTTAACTGTGGCACAAGGCCTGAAGTGGGGTGGGAGGCAGTGAGAATTGAACTCACTAACAGTGGGTTGCGAATCTAGCTTGCTAACCACTACACCATGTGATATAACTAAGGTGATTAAATAGCTATAAACTCAAATAAAAAAATCAGCTGGGAATGCTACTCCCAGTGAAAAATTCACTTGTAGTCATTTACCAAGTTTAGCTTGGTACAAAACCAGAAGTATGGTGCACCCAGTGAGAATCAATCTCACTAGTACTCATATACTGGACTTTGTCCAGAATTCAATTAACAATGTCATTTGAAAAATCGACAAAAGCCCAATTTTATTTTTATTTCTGAACTGAATAATCTTTACTTTTCCTTTCTTTCTTTGCAGGAGTTTTATCCTGAAATTGATACTGATAAAGGCCAGGATAACACATTGGTTCAGCTGGAACATCCTGAAGAAGTCTCTGATATTACTGAAACCTCACTGACTAAAAAAAAATCGCAAGATAAGCATTTGGAATGTGACTCTAGTGAGGAGAATAGCCAAGAAATTGCAGACAAGGAACAAACGATGGCAAAAACTCAAATTAATAATACTGATACTAAACAGGCAGATGGGGAGAATTCTTTTACAGGTGGATATAAAAGAGATTCACAGAGTTTTGATTCTTAGTCAAGAATTCTGCAGAATTTGGGTTTATTTATTCATTTTTTTCCAGGTCATTTTTTAGTAGATTATTTTCCAAGTTTAGCATTGTTTGGTACAAGGTCAGATGTATTGAGCACTCACCATAGTTTTGCAGGTGGATATAAAAAGATTTACAGTTTTGGTTCTTAATCAAGAATTCTGCAGAATTTTGGTTTATTTATTTATTCCTTAATTTTTTCAGATCATTTTTAGTAGGTTATTTACCAGGTTTAGCATTGTTTGGTACAAGGTTAAATGAATTGAGCACTCATAGTTTTACAGGTGGATATAAAAAGAGATTCAGTTTTGGTTCTTAGTAAAGAATTCTGCAGATTTAAAAAAAAAATTTTATTTTCTGATAATTTTTTAGTAGTTTATTTACCAAGTTTACCATTGTTTGGTACAAGGTCACTGTAGTGAATTTCCTATTCCCTTGTTACTTCTTCCATGAATTCACTATAGGTGAATTTGTTGATCAGAGCTGTCTCAACTGACCCAGGATGAATGCCATAGCAGTAACAGTAAACCCTGTCAGCTAAGGCTTTAGAATACACCGACTGCACCACTGCAATGGGGCCACCTGTTGACCATGAGTGGCGACCTGTGATGCTTAAGGACGAAATCCTGGTGGAGGAGCAGTCATGACATGCAATACTCCTTTTAGACCATTACTTAGGCTAGACGGGTGGTCGGAGAGGCCTCCTCCAATCAATCAGTGGGTCACGGCAAGCCCTAGCATCTATATGATTGCCCCAACCCTGTTGCCCTTAGGTCAAGCCCCAACCCTTTTTATTATATATGTGCTAGAAGGTGGTGGCTGAGGGTCTTCATGTCCTAGGAATGACGTTAAACTCTATGATGATGAGGTTCCAGTTATGGAGGTCTAGGAATTATGGAGCACCCCTTCATCGCTATTACTCCCAGGTCCACTCTGACCTGGAGTGGTAGTACCTTTTAGGGTCACATCTATAGGTTAGGCCCTTACTTAGGCAAGGCAGGTGGTTGGAGAGGCCCCTCCGATCAATCAGCTGGTGATGTCAAGCCCTAGCACCTATATGATTGTCTCAACCCTGTTGCCCTTATGGCAAGCCCCAACCCTCTTTATCATATATGTGCTAGAAAGCAGTGGCTTCATGTCCTGGGAATAATGTTAAACTCTATCTGATGGTGAGGTTCCAGTTCTGGAGGTCTGGAGAATGTGGGGCACCCCTTCATAGCCATTACTCCCAGGTCCACTCTGAACTGGAGTGGTAGTACCTGTTAATGTCACATCTATGGGTTAAATAGAAAAATGTGTCTATGAAAAAATTAAGTATCCATTAAGAATGAATTTATTTCAAAACTTTGTTTGCATTAAATGTCCCACCGAGGTTGATATGCCACAAACTAAACCAAACCATTTCTCTGAATGTTTGAGATGAGGCTTGATGATTATTATTATCTGCGTTATTTGGACTATTGTCCTCTTCATTGTTATCTGTACAACGTTTCGGCTGATATGCCCTCCGGCCTTCTTCAGGTATTTCTTGTCGGACTCTGCAACCTTGTCGGACTCGGGAACCTTCTTAGTTAAGACAGTTCTAAGTAACAGTTATTTCTGGATTCCAAGTTCATCCTGAGTGGCGGCAGTAACATAGAAAAATAATTAACACAACTCCTATCCCAGCTATTGTTAGCGGAATGAGAACAGGATACCCCTGTGGACTGAATAAAAGGTTAGGTTCAAGTTCTGTGATGTCTCCCGATTACGACAAGAAGGTTCCCGAGTTTGAAAAGGTTTCCGAGTCCAAGAAGAAATACCTGAAGAAGAACCAAACCATTGAAAAATTGAAAATTCAAACAAAAATTAACAGGTCTTCTTACTTACCTTTTTGAAATTGTATCTAATTCTGTCTGTTGTGTTTCTGGTTTAAATGTGATTTAGGATATGTATGTATTGAGGTTTGGGGACCGCTTGTGAATTTCATAATTCCTTGATACTCCTTCTATGAATTCACCACAGGTGAATTCATTGGTTGGAGCTGGCTTAACCGGCCAAGGGTGAATGTCATTAGAGTAACTAATTATCTTGTTTATGAAACATTGAATTTTACAATTATTTTTTATTCTATTTTTATTTTTTTAGTGACTGAAGATGTTATTGTGATTGATGAATTGCCCAAGGGGCTAGATAGCGATGGAATGCCGAGGTCCCGCACGAAAAGCAAGGACCCAGTGATTATCGTTCCAGCAGAAGCTAGAGAGATTACCGAACAGAATGTGGTGTCTGATGAGAACCCAGTTGATAAAAATCTCAGTATAAATAAAGGGAAGGCAACCACAAAGGATGAAGACCTTGAAAGTTCAGAAGAATTTTCTCTGCAACGTACGAAGAAGCCAAAATACCAGGTTATCAATGATGATTCTGATGGTAGGTGATGCCTTAACCTTCTTTCTATCCAGTTTGGATTAGACTGTAGTACCTGTTCTGTTTAGCTTGTTTTTATTTATTTATTTAGCAGTAAATAAACTAATAACAAATTTGAATTATTTAAACTAGCAAAAATATATTATTTGAGTTTTAATTTAATTAAATATCACTAGAAATGAAATAAAACTTAAAAAGCATCATAATCACAATTTTTTTTTGCCATGCTCAAATTTAAACTACTGACATGCGCAAAACTACAATGGATATACATTACACTTGAATTAAAAAAAGCTGTTCCTCCGTAGCGGTGTTGAGAGTTTCTGGACCCATAAAATCGAATAACAACCTGTTTAACTCTGGGGTGCAAGTAACACGAAGCTCATTTCTGATTACCACCGGGTCCATCATGTCGCACATCTCTTTGTAGCGGCTACATGCGTCTAGAAACACCGCCAAGTCACCGTCGGTTGATTGAAGTTCTATTACTGGTTGTTCTGGTTTTTTGCCGTAACACTTGTTTGGTTGTTTATAAAGCATTTCCATGCGTAGTGCATTGTTTTCTCTCTGTAACTCTACCAGCTGCTGTGTGAGCTGTAGATACTGTTGGTTCATGCCTTCCTTGGTCTCCATCTCTCGAGTTGTATCAATAATTCCTTGCAAAAACGAAACTCCTTATCGACGCACCATGTAAAGAGCTCTACGACGAAACGTGAATTGCTGGCTTCTAGTAGGAAGCCTGCTTATATTACTTCCTCCCATGCCCCGCATGTGCATGGTAGAGTCTATTATTGCAGGTGACTACTGGTGACTGTCCAAGGGCGTCCCGGTCCAATATCTAGTCCGTTGTACTACTCTACAAAAACTATATAAAAATCAATAATATCAGACATTTATTTATCAAAACTTAAAAAAAAAAAACACATGGGACCATCTTTTGTGCATTCTTAATCCTGAGTTTATATGTAATTCAATTGTTCTATTGTTTTATGTAGTTCTTAATACTGACTATAAATTAATTATAAGTTCAGAAGAGTTTTCTCAGTGAAGACAAAGAAGGCTAAAATACCAGGTTATCAATGATAATTCTGATGGTAGGTGGTGCCTTAACCTTCTTTCTATCCAGTATCATTAAAAAATGGCAAAATCATTTGGAATGCACCATTAATAACAAACTCCAAAACATTAAACCTGCCATTGGAGAATGGAACTTAAAATACAACAACAATAGAAGAGAACAGATTGTGCTGACCCGTCTTCACATAGGCCACACCTACATCACCCATCTTCATTTACTAGTGGGCACAGAATCCCCAATATACACTACATGCCAAGAGAGATTTACAGTGAAACATATGCTGCTAGAGTGTGTAGACTTTGATCTAGTGCGAACAAAATACTACCAAGCAAATAATTTGAAACATCTTTTCAAAAAATAAGACCATCCAGGATTTTACATTTCCTAAAAGAAGATTGTACTCAAAAATATGAGTAATTGAACAATAGTTAAAATCTATACATATATACATTTGTTTTCTACCAAACTACCACTATGAACCCAAAACTTAGTCGGCATTAAATGACCCTCCGAAGTTGATATGCCATAAAACAAACCAACCAAACCAAATGTTCTGATTGTTTTAGTATTATCTTCATTATTCGGACTATTGTCCTCATCTTCATTGTGTTCTGTACAACGTTTCGGCCGATATGCCCTCCGGCCTTCTGGTATTTCTTGTCGAACTCGGGAACCTTCTTGGACTCGGGAACCTTCTTTTCAAACTAGGGAACTTTCTTGTCATAGTCGGGAACCTTCTTGTTGTAATCAGGAGCCATCATGGAACTTTGTACCTAACCCTTTATTCAGTCCATGGGGGTATCCTGTTCTCATTCCGCTAACCATAGCTGGGGTAGGAGCTGTGTTAATTATTTTTCTATGTTACTGCCGCCGGTCAGGATTGAACCTGGAATCCAGAGATAACTGTCACTTAGAACTGTCTTAACCTAACTACCTTATCCACTAGGCCACGTGTCCAAAGATGAGGACAATAGTCCGAATAACGCAGATGATACTAATTATCAAGCCTCATCTCAAACATTCAGAGAAATAGATGGTTTTTATTTATTTATTTATTTAGCAGTAAATAAAATAATAACAAATTTGAATTATTTGAACTAAATATACACAAGTATTTAAGTTTTAATATAATTAAATATTACTTGAAATGAAATAAAATATAATAAAATATTCAATAAATCGAAAATGAATTAAAGAATAGATGAAATAACATTAATTCAAATCACAATAACATTTGAAACAATTAATTACTTACTTAAAAAGCATCATAATCTCATTATTTTTTTGCCACACTCAAATTCAAACTTATGACATGTGCAAAATTACAATGGATATACATTACACTTGAATACAAAAAAATCTTCCAATTTAAGTTTGGAAAAGTTTAAGTGACTATTTCTTGTATGCAGATAATTTTCTAGTAAAACTTTAAACATTAGATAACTTTAAATATATATCAAAGTGCAAAAAAATTATATATAGATCAATAATATTGGGCATGTATTTATCAAAACTTTTTTTAAAAAACACATGGGACCATCTTTTGTGCGTTCTTAATCCTGAGTTTATATGTAATTCAGTTCTATTGTTTTTATGTAGTTCTTAATACTGACTATAAATTAAATAATCATCGATAAACTTACATAATTCTTGAAGTTACTGTGATATAGATTTAGTTACAGACAAAAATAAACCAAATCTTCATTATGTATAGATTAATGTTTTTCCCAAACTGTGCAGAGGAAAATATGGAATAACCCAATATTGATGGGTAGCTAGTTTAGCTCAGTCGGTAGAGCGTCTGACTTAGAACCACAAGGTTCCGTGTTTAATACTGGGTTCCATCTATGGTTTAAATGGAAAAATGTGTTTATAAAAAAAAATTGTGAATCCATTGATTTCAAAACTTTGTCAGCATTAAGTGACCCACCGAGGTTGATATGCTGTAAAACAAAACAACCAAACAAAAAGAAAAATAACTTATATTTATTAAAATCAAATTTCAAAGATTATTATGCTCTATTCAATAAAATGTTTAACAACAAGATCAGTCAAGTTTTGAAAGAATTAAAACAAAAAATTTAAAAAAGAAAAATCGATTAATTTCTTATTGAAAATTACATTAAAAATCCCAGATTCTGTTTCAGATTAATGATTCCGTTGGTGGGGTTCCAGTTCTGGAGAATTTGTAGCACCACTTCATCACCATTGCTCCCAGGTCCACTCTGACCCCGAGTGGTAGTTATGGGTTAAATAGAAAATCTGTTTAGAAAAAAAATTGGCTTTAAAGAATTTTCTTCCAAACTATGAATCTTTCAAAATGTTGCTGGCATTAAATGACCCACCATGGTTGATATGCCATAAAACAAAACAAACCAAATTAATGATTCCATACGATTCTTTTATTCAAGGTTTTTTTTTTTTTTTGAATTTCAGATGATGACAAAAAAGTTTATGCTGTAAGTGTCTCGGCCTCTTCACCAAGCGCATTATCAACTCAGAGTGAAAAATTCAGCACACAGGTAGGGACATACAAATTCTTCTCTTTCTCTGAATTTTTCTTTCTCTGAAATAATTTGTATTATTTGCATTATTCGGACTATTGTCCTCATCTTGTTATCTACACTATTTCTCTGTACTTTTTAGATGAGACTTGATAATTAGGATTATTTGGACTATTGTCCTCATCTTTATTGTTATCTACAATATTTCTTTGAATTTTTTTAGATGAGACTTGATAATTTGTATTATTTGCATTATTTGGACTATTGTCCTCATCTTTATTGTTATCTGTACAACATGAAGATGTGCCCTTCCAGCCTTCTTATTTCTTGTTGAACTCGGGAATCTTCTCGAACTTGGGAACCTTCTTTTCAAACTCAGTAACCTTCTTTGTAGTTCAAAGTTCCGTGATGACTACCGATTGCGACAAGAAGTTTCCCAAGTTCGACATGAAATACTTGAAGAAGGTCAGAGGGCACATCAGCCGAAACGTTGTTCAGATAACAATAAAGATGAGGACAATAGTCTGAATAATTCAAATAATACAAATTATTGAGTCAATTCTATTATTCAAAAGATTTTTCTTATCTGGAAATCTAATTATTGTTAATTTTTCATGCAGACATAAGAAATGTATATCTTATTATAATGGAGATTATATAATTGTCTAACTGAAACTGCATCACTACTGACATCACGATTTCCTTAGTTATTTAAGTTATGAATTAGTCATTACGAATTATGAATTATGAAATAATCATGAATTAGTCATTATTTAATCTTAATTAGTATCTTATCTATTAATGGTATCTCTATTAAAGTCTAATTGACTTAGATTTGCTCCAAAATTGCCCATATTATTAATGGATTTAAATTTCAGAAATATGTGTTATATATCTCTAAGAAATAGAGATTTACATAGTATATAGTGGGAATAATTTGCATAATGATTTTAACAAAATTGGGCTTAGTAAATAATCATTTGCTGTTATAGATTTCTAATACTATCATATTATATTCAAACGTATTAAAAGCAATTCTAATATAGAAATATATATATATATATATATATAATCAATCAATAATGGAAGCGCGTGGTACAATGGTTAAAGTCATGGGAAATGGACTCATCGCCCCGAGTTCAAATCCTAGACGTGGTAATTGCATTTCACTTAGCGCTAATACCCTTGTGAAAAGTATGAATCCTACTCAAACCTGTTGAACTCTGCTTAAGAAATTGACCTTGTGTCACATCCTGCTCGTGCTGAGGGGTTGGTAAATATATATATATATATATATAGAAATCGATCAAAATAACATTGAAATAAGTGTAATATTTTTATCTGCATTCTTATTTAGTTTCATTAGTCTTTCTAATTTAATGTAATATTTTATTACATTAAAACTTAAATACTTGTGCCCAAGAGCCCATATTTTAACTAGTATATTTAAGGAAACAAAAGCTTCTCAAAATGGATCTTTCAGGAAACTGCTATGCGCATCATACGTCATTTTCAAAACATGTCTGGGACATTAAAAACAAATATGGCATCAACCCAAATCTTGAAGATCATTTTTAATTTAAATCTGTTGAATTGTTAAGTCGTTAGCCATTTTTTAGTTTGATCTTGTAGAGATAAATTTGGTTGGTTGGTACTAATGCACAATAGCGCGCAAGAGATAAATATCATTAGAATCACATTTTACGTATAGATAGTATTAGATGTTGGAAACTCCTGAAGTAGCCTAACACTAACTCTAACTCCAACGTTTTAAAGGTTTCTGGTATTTCGATGAAATGTACTGAAATATAATGCTTTTTATACATAAATTAATGATTAATTCTTCAAATAAATTGTACGTTTTTTTTTTTAGGACAAAATAAATATGGCGTCAACCAGAATATTGAAATGTTGTTAATTGGTCAGATGGGAAGGTTTTTATTAAGACAACAAAACCTTAATTAAAGCTTCTCTGATAAAACATACACTACTAATTAATGTTCTGTTTCTCTAAATTTTTGAGATGAGGGTTGATAATTTGTATTATTTTGATTGTTCGCACTATTGTCCCCATCTTTATTGTTAACTGTACAATGTTTTGGTCAAGGGCAACTGTAACATGGAATAGTAATTAACACAGCTTAACACTTGTACCCAGTCATGGTTAACAGAACGAGATTAAATTAAGGGTTGGGTACAAAGTTCTGTGATGACTTCTGATTATGGCAAGAAGTTTCATGAGTTCAAAATGCTCCCGAGTTCAACAAGAAATACCTAAAGAAGGCCAGAGGGTACATCGACCGAAACGTTGGGCAGATAACAATAAAGATGAGGACGATAGTCTGAATAATCCAAATAATCAAGCCTCATCTAAAAAATTCAGAGTAATAAATGTATGCATTGTAAAACATTCTCTAAAGAAAGAAAACGAAAAGATAGACAAATACCTGGACCTTGCTAGAGATATGAAAAAACTGGAATATGAGGGTGAAGGTGATACTAATTGTAGTTGGTGCATTTGGAACGGTCCCCAAAAGTTTAGAAAACAGATTAGAGGAACTGGAAATCAGAGGAAGAATTGAAACCCAACAGCATTGTTGAAATCAGCTAGAATGCTTAGGAGAGTCTTGGAGACCTGAGGAGACTTGTTGTCACTGCTGAAATGTTCTTCAAATAAATCTATGCATTGTATGTTGTTCTCTAAATATGTTTGGGACATTAAAAACAAATATGGCGTCAATCGGAATCTTGGAATGTCATTAATTGGTCAGATTAGTTTACTAATGAGAAGCACCTGCCTTACTAAGACAACAAAACCTTAATTAAAACTTTTCTGATGAAAACATACATTACTAATTAATGTTCTTTTGAGAAAATATAGACCAGAAACCACTCATCAATTTGTTGTTTATCTTAAACGTTCAATAGACAAATAACCAATGTGTAATGCCCTGTTGCTGGGGCGTTAGAATGAACCTCTTGGCCGTGGGTGGCGACCCGTGATGCTTAAGGACAAAGTCTTGGTGGATGAGCAGCGCATGACCTGCAACACTCCACTTAGATCCTTACTTAGGCTAGTCAGAGCAGTCAGAGAGGCCCCCTCCTATCAATCGGCTGGTCACATCAAACCCTCGCACCTATATGATTGCCCCAACCCTATTGCCCTTATGGCAAGCCCCAATGCTTTTTATCATATGGGTGCTAGAAGGTGGTGGCTGAGGGTCTACATGTCCTGGGAATGACGTTAAACTCTATCTGATGGCCAGTTTTGGAGGTTTGGGGAATGTGGAGCACCCCTTCATCACTATTGCTCCCTGATCCACTCTGACCCGGAGTGGTAGTACATGTTAGGGTCCCATCTATGGGTTAAATAGAAAATGTATTTATAAAAAATTGTGTATCCATTAAGAATTAATTTATTTCAAAACTTAATCAGCATTAAATGACCCACTGAGGTTGATATGTCGTAAAACAAAACAAACCAAATCAATGTTTAATGTGTATGTATTATTTGTAAGAAATTTTGTGGTGAGGCTTGATAATTTGTATTATGAAGAGCACTAAGCAAAACTTTTAGTAGGTATATCTGACATTAGATTTATCTTTATTATTTGCTCTATTTAGGAATTGAGCACTCTTTACTTATTAGCTTTAGTGTATCCTGGTGGTTTTTATATGAATATATATTTTTCATATATATATACATATAAATTGTTTTTTCTTTTGGCCAAGTATTATAGTATCAACCGATTATTTTCGGTTAGTACAACTATCTTCGTCTTTTCTTTTCTTTTCAAAAATTTTTTTCTTCCCAGGTAATGTTTGGTAGTATATTTTTACAATCAAACTATTTGCCGTGTTTTTTCTTACTGCAAGGGTTTACCAACAAGTTTGGTATATTATATATATATATATATATATATATATATATATATAGTTTTTTTTACATTTCACATAGCGCTAATACCCTTGGGTAAGGTGTGAATCCAATTGCATGTGGGGTATCTAATTAGGCATAGTAAAAAGAGGAGGAGGAGGTATCAAAATAATTTTAACTAACGAGAAGAGAGTCCCATTGGAGTGCATTTAGAGTTTTCCTTCTCTTAGACTAATTGCCATACCAAGGTTAAAAAGCCCAGTCTGCCCAACTATTTACCCATAGTTGGAAGGAGAACATTTTGATTGGTACCTATCTACATGTATATATTTCCCCTACACTTCAGCCATGAGTGGCACAAGTTTAACTATTATATTCATCTCCACCAACTAGCCATCTTAACGAGGCTAATGTGGTATATAAATTCAAATGTCCTGCAGGAGACTGCCTCTCCAAACTTGAAAGCACATGCAACCCTTAAAATCACATTCATGCCCCCCTATAATTACCGGAAAATTCTAACTGAAAACCCACATATACTGCACAAAGAAAAAAACAAACAAATTCTCAAAGCCCTATACATTAAAAAACACACAAAAAATACCTTAAACAAGATCAACTTCGAATACAGCAATCACATTCTCAAATGCCTATAATTTCCTGATAATTCTCGTCCCCGCATTCCCCTTAACATTTCTTATAAACTTGTGAGTCCCTCCTCCTACTTATTCCTACTGCTACTCTGTTTGTTTGAAAAAGAACCATGGAAACACTCACCACTTTACACCTGATGATGGCAGTTAGTAGTGCCGAAAGTACTAGTGTAAAAACCTTTGTTGGATTCATTCACCAATTCCACCCGGACATAAAAAAGATGGCCAGACAACTGGAAAAGATCGAAAAGAAACTCGTCAGACAAGAAATGTCATTCAACCGAACATGTAGAAAGGAAAAAATGCTGCCAAAATATATATATATCTATATCTTATTATAATGGAGATTGTGTGTTTTTCTGTCTGTAACTGAAACTATATTACTACTCAAGTCACAATTCCCTTAATTATTTACGTCAAATTCTCCATGATTTCATTCTTTTAAACCTTCAGTTATTAATAAAAATTGTTTTACACGACGTACTAATAACATGCAATTGTATTTATTATACAAAAAATAGCGGTTTACAGTTTGAATGAGAAGGCTAATTTGCATATTGATATTTAAAATTTTATTTTAATAAATATGCTTGGTATTATTGATTTCTAATTGTTTGGTTTTATCTTAAGAAATATAAACAAAAATCTCGTGGATAAATCTTAAAAGAAATTTATTTACAAGAAGAAATAACTGTAATATTATCCTTTACTTCCTATTTTAACTAAATAGTTAAATTAGGAAAATTTACCAATGAAAGAGGGGAGTAACGGAAAATGATGGAAGAGTTAGTTTCAAAGTTGTTCTATTTTTCAATCATACCCCCTCTGTTCAAAATCTTTTTATCTACATTCTTATTCAGTTTCATTAGCCTTTCTAATTTAATATGATATTTTATTATAAAATTTAACTAAAATACTTGCACCCGGAGGGTGCATATATTTGCTAGTATATAAAAGGAAGTTTGGTATGTACGTGTCGACATATAACTCCAAAATGGGAGGTCACTCAGATTCGAAATCTTGCATACACATTAATATCCGTCCAACTAAGAAACACGCCAAATTTGGTTATTGATTTTTACTGATTAAGGGATATAATTGATTAATTAAACAAAAAAAATGATTTGCGATAATTGTGGCATAGATGCAGCTGATAATATAAAAAAAAATTCTGCTGACTGCTGTCTGTATCAACAGTAAAATGGCGCCGCTGCTGGTAATTTGAAGTTTACAAATTTGTGCCCTAATCGTTTCAGCTCGGAATTTCTTGCGTATCTCCGGCCTAATCTTAGAAATACTTATTTTTCTAAATATGTAATTTGTATGTGGTTTTATTGATGGAATTAGTTTTACAGCGAAGTAAATAACAATAATAAACGAAAACATTTAATTTAACGATTAATAATAATCTATCTTTGTTTTTATCATTAACTAGCAAAAGTACCCAGTATTTAATTATAATCAGTATTTAATTTTTTTCGTATGTACAAAAGAGTTTTAGAAAAAAAAAAGCTTTTACAAAAATCTAGACATGAATTAAAAAATACAAGGTAGTTATAACTTATTTGAAGAAACTTACATTTCGTAAATAACAAACACTGTTTACTTATTTACAAAATTCTTTTACTGTTTGTCAAACAGTAAAAAAATAATAAAGAAATTTCTAATTTAATACATACATATAGTTGAAGAAAGTTTATTTATCTTACATTTTTTTAGTAACACTTACCTTAACATTTAAATGTGAAATACAATATACTGCAATTGTTACAATATTTTAATAATAAACAAACATCTCTATATAAAAGTTTAAAAAAAAATACAATAACAAGTAAATATAACAATAATAAATTTAAAAGTAAAAATAGGAGGTAGTTGAATAACTTATATGAAGTTTAGTGTTTAAACACTAAACATAAAATAAACATGATAATAATGTATGTAACTTGAATAAGAAAATTTGTTATTTAATAAATAAATAGACAGATTTAAAAAAAAATTAAGTCACCACTTTTTTTCTTTTTTTTCTTTTTAACTAAAAACTGTAAAGATAAATGGTCTTTCGACAAATATAAGGTACCACCAATTTTCCCTGTGAAATTTACACCTCCCCCTATATTTAACACAATGAAACTTGCATAAAAATTAATATTATCTTGAAAAATTTTTTTTCCATTTGAAAGAAGAAACATTAAACAAACTCCTGATGATTTTTTAAGAAAATTTTCAGTTTACGGAAATAATGAAAATTATGATTGAAAAAAAAATGTTTTCATTTTTGCACCGTTAAATCAACTTAAATTTAACGTAGCCAAAAACAAGTCACGACAAGAGGATTTTTAAAAAATTCTATGAAAAATCAATTAATGGTTTGATTTTCATTAAACTTTCCATAACTTTTGGATGTAATATGTCTGAAAACACTCTCTGGTGTTCCTAATGTTTTTTAGTTCGGTCATGGACCGGGTACTTTAGCTAGTATATATATATATATATATATGAGAGATAGATAGATACCTTGCAAAAGAGGAATGAAAGGGAAGGGCAAGTATTACCAATGCTAAAGGTATTTAGAAAAATATTTTTTGTGAACTTTTTCAATTTCACAAGCAGAGAACCTTCTTTTTTTTATAATTCTTAGTTGATGATGTAGTCAGCTTAAAAGCTTTTATACTGTACATTTTACAGCAATGCACTCATCTTGAACAAGATTTGGAGATGATGAAGAAGCAAATAGCCCAGCTGGAGGCCCAACTCGGACTAAATGACTCGGCTGTCGATCTTCCGGGTGCAGAAGAGGAGGAAGAAGTGAAATCGCCGGTGAATGAGGAAGATCAAAAGTTACCCGCCCTTTACGAGCAGAACTTGCTGCCACCAGATGGCGATTGTAAAATAAGCAGAGAGGCTACAAAAGAAAAACTTAGTGATGATAAATACGCGAGAATAAGCAGCAGTAGTGATGAGGATGATGATGATGATGATGATGATATGTGCAGGAAAGTAATTCCGGATTCGGATCCAGGTGAGTGTTTTTTTTAGCTCAATCCAAGTGTGGTGTGTCATCTATTCACTCAAATGTGTTAAAATATGTTAATTAGCAATACCATAAAATAAGTAAGTAATGTCAGCCAGACAGCGAGGGAGTCTATCCCCCTTTTCACTAGCGCTGGACCAAGGATCCAGATGAGTTGTTTTGAGCTCCGATCCAAATGTGGTGTATCATCTATTCACTCATCTGTTAAAGAATTAAATCATTAAGAATGTGTTAAAATATGTTAATCATTAAAATGTGTTAATTAAGAATGCCATAAAACACATTAACTCATTAAAATGTGTTGATTACCACATTAAAAAATGTTAAGAATTACCTCATTAAAATGTATTAACTATACCATGAAATGCGTTAATTACCACATTAAAATATTAACTATATAATGAAATATGTTAATTACCTCATTAAAATGTGTTAATTAACTAAAATGTGTTAATTACCCCATTAGAATGTGTTAATTACCATAAAATATGTTAATTAAAGTATAAAAAATGGATTAATTTATAAAAATGGGATAGTTACTACTACTACTACTTGCTGCCCATTGTACCCGATGATGACACCACGCAAATCATTTTCCTCCAATTTAATCGGTCTCTGGTTGCATCTTGCCAACTGCCTATGGGGATATTCAAGTCCTTCAGGTTTCTTTTGATGTTGTCTTTGTACCTGAGCTTTGGTGATCCCTCTCTCAGTTGAGAGTACAGAATCTGCTTTGGTAGTCTGTCATCCCCAAGTTTGTTTAAGTGGCCAGCCCATCTCAGGTTGCGTTGGACAAGTATTTCATACATGCCAGGAAGTCCAGTTCTCTTCAGGATGGTCCTGTTTGAAACGTGTTGCCACCACCTAACATTTAATATGCTGCAAGTGACGCATGTAGTAGACATGTAGTCTATGGACATCTGCTTTGTATATCCTCCTGGCTTCTGCACCGTACAGGAGGGTTGAGAGAACTATGTGTTAGTTAACCATCATATAAAAGTAAAGTAAGTAAAGTCATCGGGGCGGCCTAATGTCGGTATGAGCTATACAGCAAGTGAGTCTATCCCCTTTTCACTAGCGCTAGACCAAGGAGATTGTTTTTTTGCGTCTGAGGTGTAGCACCATACCTACCATCAGCTCCTTACTTTACCACACAGATCCCTGTGCTACTCATACACTGATTTGGCAAGGGCCGGTTTTGAACTAGGAATCTTGTGGTTTCTAGCTGAACGCTCTACCGACTGAGCTAACCTGACCCTAACCATCATACAAAATTCTGAGTTCGTTATCGGTCCCCACCAACTCAGCATATGAGTAGCACAGATTGGGAATTCGGATCTGTGTGGTAAAGTGGGGAGCTGACGGTAGGTGTGGCGCTCCACCTCAGCAAAAATAAAAAAATCTCCCAGGTCTAGCGCTACCAAAAAGGGGATAGACTCCCTCGTCCGGCTGATACCGAAAATAGGCCACTCCTCCAACTTTACATTACTTAACCGCAATTATATGAATTAAATCATTAAAATGTTTTAATTCAACATACTATAAGATGGGTTAATTACCTCATTAAAATGTATTAATTAACAATACCATAAAATGCATTAATTAACTATACTATAAAATGTGTTAACTATTAAAATTGTATTAAATATAATGTGTAAATTAAATCATAAAAATGTGTTACTTAAATCACTGATACCGTGTTAACTCATTAGAAAATGTGTTGCCTCATTAAATATTGTATTAACCAGATTGTTAATTGAATCCTAAAAAATGTGTTACCACATTAAATATTGTATTAACCAGACTGTTAAATAAATCCTAAAAAATGTGTTACCGCATTAAAATTGTATTAAATCATTAAAAAAAGGTGTTACCTCATTAAAATTGTATTAACTAGACTGTTAATTAAATCATTAAAAAAAGGTGTTACCTCATTAAATTTTGAATGATACCATAAAATGTGTTAATTATGTTATTAAAATTGTATTAACCAATTAATGTGTTAATTAAATAATTAAAAATATGTTAATTAACCATAAAACTAGGAAGATAATTATTTTCCAGTTTTCAATTATTTTTCCTTTTTTCAAGCAGAAAAAATTGGATTCTTTTTATTTGTCTAATCTTTTTTAGACTAGACTGTTGTCCTCAACTTTATTATATGCACAACGTTTCGGCTGATGTGCCCTCCGACCTTCAGGTGATTCTTGTTGAACTCAGGAACCATCATATCATTGGACACATACCATAACAGATATAAGGATTAAGTTAAGAGTTCTAAGTGACCATCATCTCTAGGTTGTAGGTTCAATTCTGGCTAAAGGTGATGTTGATATAGAATACTTAACATAGCTTAACACTTGTACCTGGTCACGGAATGAGAACAGTCTACCCCCATGGATTGAATAAGGGTTCAATTCAAAGTTCCATGAAGTCTCCCGAGTTTGACAAGAGGGTCCATGAATTCAACAAGAAACACCTGAAGAAGGCCGGAGGGCACATTGGCTGAAACGTGCATATAACAATGATTTTTTTTTTTTTTTACTTTGTTAGTTTTTTTTATTTTTAACTTATTCTATTTTTTTATTTTTAACCTTTTTTTACCTTATTTTTCATTTTTAACTTGTTTATTTTATTTTAAATTTTTAACATTTTTGATTTTATTTTAAATTTTTAACTTTATTTTATTTTATTTTTTAACTTTTTTATTTCATGTTATTTTTCATTTTTAACATCTTTTATTTTATCTTTAATTTATAACATTTTTTTATTTTATTTTTTTATTTTTAACTTTTTGTATTTTATTTTTTCTTTATTCTTAATAATTTTTTATTCAGATGAGAAAAATATTGAGCAGAACATATCAACTGTTTTCCCCTTCCAAAAAAAGAAAATCCCAGATGTGCTCTCTTCAGGTGAAGAAAGTGAGGATCTTTTTTGCACTCCAGGATCCTCACCTGTGGCGCCCAAGTTAGCTGCTCTGAATCTCCCTCGTCAAAGACAATCCAAGAAAGGTGCAGACAAAGAGGAGGAGGAGGAGGAGGAGCCCCTCGCTGATTTACCAGTCAACAAAAATAGGGGTAAAAGAAAGAGAGGCACTAAAGATGGAGCCAGTAAGCCTTCAAGATTGAGAATTGCCTCATCTTCGTCATCGGAAGACGATATGGAAGTTGTTATAGCTGAGAGTCCCAAACTCAAGGTCAAGGCCAAGGAAAACAAGAAAGCGAAAATTGCGGAAAATAAGAAAGTGGAAAGTCCAAGGAATTTAGAAGAGTCCCTTTGGTAAGATATGTTTTTGCATCATTAATTTCTTTTTCTTCATAATTGATCACATCACATTACATATCATATTTCAGGATTTTAAATGCATTAACTTTTAACATCCTATACCACCTCATTCCGCCCGGCTGGAAGTCATATTTGTTTTTCTAATCCACCTCTAATGATAGCTTTTGTTTAAATGTAATATTAAACATCATTAGAAGTCTTTATTTTAAGGGAAATAACAGGTAACCAGTCGGTTGAGCGTTCGGCTAGAAATCACAAGGTTCCTAGGTCAATACTGGCCCTCACCAACTCAGCGTATGAGTAGCACAGGGATATGTGCGGTAAACTAAGGAACTGATGGTAGGTGTGGCACTCCACCTCAGACGCTAAAATAATCTCCTTGGTCTAGCGCTAGTGAAAAGGGGATAGACTCCCTCGCTGTATGGCTCATACCGACATTAGGCCGCCCCGATGACTTTACTTTTACTTACTTTTAGCATTTTTGATAGATCCCTATAGGAATGGAACTCTGGACTTGAAAAATTCTCAACAGGATGTTAATAGTTAATAATATGAGCAGTTTTGCGGCAAATTTAACTCAGCTAGACTTTAATAGAGACATTATTAATAAATAATATACTAATTAAGATTAAATAATAACTATTTCATAATCATTGAAAATATAACATAAAAACTAAGGAAATTGTGATGTCACTGGTGACATAGTTTTGGTTACAGACAATTACATATGTAATGTTTCCTATGTCTACATGAAAAATTAACTATAATTTAATTTCAAGGTAAGAAAAATCTTTTAAGTAATAGAATTGACTCAAATAGGTAATTTTAGACATGGGTTGAACTGGTCACTAAAATATTATGAAAATTACATTATATATTTATAAATAAACAGTATTGAATATTATTGATAGAGCTATTTCTCTGAAAGTTTGAGATGAGGCTTGATGATTAGTATTATCTGCATTATTCGGACTATTGTCCCCATCTTCATTGTTATTTGTACGTTTCGGCCGATATGCCCTCCGGCATAAATTCAGGTATGGCTGTGCAAATGGTGGAGCAAGTGCAAATATAGAAGTACTTATTTCCATCTAGCCTCACCCCCATCCCACCCGGCTGTTTTTCCTCCCACTCCCGCCACATGTTAATGGTTAGGTTCTCTTATATGATGGCTTTCTTTTCTCCAATCAAGGCACTTTAATAGCAGACAGTACAAAGAGTACACACGAAGATCTTCAAGAAAAATATATTAGTATGACCAGTTGGGGGGGGGTGCAAAGTTTAGTACTGCACATGTATGTAAAAAAAAAAAAATTAATAAAAAAATTGCGATATTGTGAATCACCCTTGGTACCTAATACATTTATTATCTAGATGTCTATTAATAATGGAGATTCGATTCCGGTTTTTGTCTGTAACAAAAACTACGTCACTGCTTACGTCACATTACCCGAAATTGTCATAACAGAATAAATACACTCAAAATTTGAACATGCAACATTAGACAGTCCTCATTGTTTTTTAAAACAAGTCTTAATAAATACATGACTGGTATTATATATCTATATATAGTTTGTTTTATTTAATACATATTTAAAGTTTACATTTCAAATTGTTTTATTTTTTGATCCTTTAATGAATTTGATGATTTTACTTACTTAGGGTACAAATTCGCTGACATTGAATTTTTTACTCCCACCCCTCAGGCAATATGTTTCAAAAATCTATTTTTACATTGCCCGGAGGCCGTTTTTTATTTTGCTAGTATATATAATATAAATAATTCATTTGTATATGAAGATAATAGATTAAGATAATTTATAATAACTATTTCAATTTTTTTAAATGCATATCACAATGTCATTGTTTCAATTAAATTTAACTAATCAAGTCATTTCATAAAGATACACAGCTCATTCAACTGTGACATATTGACATATAATAGATTGCAATGGAGTTATCAGAATAATAATTGATTAGAATCATTTTATTCATTTTGTTATTGTCAAAAAGAACTACAATGGTTAAAATTCAAAAATACTGTTGGATTCAAAGGTATATAAAGTTATTTATAATTTGTTGAACAAACAACTCCGACTAAGAGTGTTAAATACACAATGGACTTTAATATATGGACAGCATGTAGAGAAGATACATATAACAAGAAATACGTATACAAAATACATAAGAAACACATATAAGGGAGAAGATACAATAATGAAGTATAAAGGAGATACCTAAATGTACATGTAAAAGATCCAAAGAGTTCATCACTTACTGACGTAGTCTGTGTGGGGGTGAAAACTCCCACACATGAAGGGAGTCGACCAAAGACTCTAACCCATGTGTGTTCGTTGAGTTACCGAGAAGAAAGAAAATTCAAACTTGGTACTTGCCTGCTTAAATAGTCAAGACGCCTGGTGAGGAAAAACAGAAACACGAGGGAAGACAACTCTTCGAGCCAAAAGGGGCAGACAATCCCACAATACTAATAGAATTAATAAAAAGTACTAGTAATAAAAGTATGCACAAAGATTTTCAAAGGCAGATAAACTTGTATCCCTTCATGAAAAGTATATTAGTATGACCGTGGGTGGGGGTCAAAGTTTATGTACCAGACATGTATTCCAAAAAGCAAGGTTCCCTTAATGAAAGATTGTAATATTGTGAAAAGTACCTGGTACCTTAAGCATAACATTTATTATCTAGGTGTAAATATGTCTATCTATCTATACATATATAAAAGGCAGTTCTGTCTATATGTATGTCCGGGGGAAACTCCGAAATAAAACAATTAACGCCAAAGTAAATATATATACACATTAAATATCACCAGGGCTTGGTTTAAGAGCAAAAATAATAAAGATTTGATTTATATTAGTGAAGATAATTAAAAAATAAAATTTTACTGATAACAACATGGAATTCTTTTTGCGTTTGATATTTTAAATAGTAGACATTAACGTTTCTTTGCAGAGTGGTGGTCAATACAAGGAATTATTTTACGTAGAGATTTTAATTGGGCATTCTACGAGGATCCAACTCACAATTCAGTGATGATGGATCTGCAGGACTAACTTTTAAAAAATCCCCCTCTAGTGAGGCGACGCCAGGTAGCCGCTTCTAGTACATATATAAAGGGCAGTTGTGTGTATGTGTATGTCCAGAGGAAACCTCGAAAATAAAACAATTAACGACAAAGTAAATATATATACATATTAAATATCACCAGGGCTTGGTTTTTGAGTAAAAATAATAGAGATTTGATTTATATTTGTGAAAATAATTAAAAAATAAAATTTAAATTATAACAGCATGGTTTTTTTTTTTCATTTAATATTTTAGATAGTAGACATTAACATTTCTTTTCAGGGAAGCTGGATCAATGCAAGGTCTATTTTTTTTATTCTGTAGTAATGGATCTGCGGGATTAACTTAAAAAAATGCCCCTCTACGCAGGCGATGCTGGGTAGCCACTTGTAGTATTATATAAAGGGCAGTTGGTGTGTATTTATGTATGTCCAGATGAAACTACGAAAATAAAATAAGTATTATCTGCGTTATTCGGACTATTGAATAACGCAGATAATACTAATCTTCAAGCCTCATCTCAAACATTCAGAGAGAAAATAAAATAGTTAACGACAAAGTAAATATAAAATTTATATATATATATATATATATATATATATATACACACACATCCACTGTTACTGAGGCTAACTTTTGTGCAAAATTTATAAAGATTTCATCTATATTCACAAAAATATTTTAAAAAGCTAGGCACGGAGAGGGGTTAGGCAGAAAGGAGAGTAGCATCAACATAAAAGAGAGCCAGAGAGAAAAGCCAGTAGCCCCAGAAAGCATCACAGTTTGTATGCATTCAGTGCACCAAAAAAAGAATTGGCCTACAGAATCACTTGCGCAGACGCAGATAATTTTTTTTTGTTTTTTTTTTGGACACTACGCCATCATCCTTAATAGAAGGAAAGGATCCAATTTCAATTTTAAAAATGAAAATAGTATTAAAATTCTACTTAAAGATGTCTGTGAATCTCAAAGTTAAACAAATCGATATGGAAACGCAAAACAATCAATTTTTTCTTTTTAATTATTTTATTTCAGGCCGGTCTTTTTACGTGGGATTTTATGGGGCATCCAGCAAGGATTGAACTTGCTATTCATTAGTCACAGATATGCAAAACTAGCTTGCTAACTTTTACGACACTTTTTAAAAATTCTTTTTTTTTTTTTTTTTTTTTTCCCTCTATCTAGGCAGAGACAAATAGCCACTTCTAGTTATAAATAATTCATTTATATATGTAGATAAGAAATTAAAATAATCTATCATAAACTATTTCATTTATTTTTTCAAATGCATATCACGATGTCATTGTTTCAATTAAATTTAACTTTTAAATTAACTAATCAAGTCATTTCATAATTTAATAAAGATACACAGCTCATTCAACTGTAACATATGGAAATCTAATAAATTGCAATGGAGTTATCAGAATAATAATTGATTAGAATAATTTTATTCCTTTTGCTATTGCCAAAAAGGTTATTTCCTATAAGTCTAACATAAACAAAGGGGAACCACTTTTGACTGATAAATTATTTATTTTCCCATTAAACTAACCCTAAACCCTAACTCCGTCTTCTTTTTTCCTAGTAGATCAATAAATAAATAAATAATTTATAAGTCAAGAGTGGTTCTCCTTTGTTTATGTTAGTCTTATAGTAAATAATCGCCAAAAATAACTGAAATGGTTGAATTACAAAAATACTAAAATACTTGTTTGGTTACCTCATTTCAGGAATGAAGCCGCCTCCTTTAGAGGTACTAGATATCTTTTACAATATCACAATTTTTTTTAATGGGACCCCACTTTTCCACATAAATGTCCAGTACCTAAACCTTGTGCCCCCCCCCCCCTCCAATTCCATCTATATCATGAGGATTCAATTTCTGTATTGTAATGTTGGTCTCGAAAAACTGGGGATGATGAAAGAATTCTGTTTTTCATTTCTTCTTAATTTCTTTCTTTCCTTCTTCTTTGTCCTTCTATTTTTTACTTCCTTCTCTGATTGCTTTTTTTCTTTTTTACTTGTTTCTTTTTTCCTTCATCTTTATTTCTTTTGTTTTTTGTTCTCTTTCTTTTTTCTCAGCTTGGTTTTTATTTCTTTTTTTTCTTTTTATTCTTTCTTTCTTTTTAGTTTCTCTTTTCTTTCTTTTTAGTTTCTCTTTCTTTTTCTTTCCTTTTTTTCCTGTTTTCTTTTTACTTCTTTTTTTCTTTTCTACTTTTCTTCTTCCACCTCCTCTCTTACTTTTTTCCATCTCCTTCTCCTCCTCTCTTCTTTTTCTTCATTCTCCTTTTCCCTTTACTTTTTCCTCGACTTCCTTCTTTTCACCCTTCCTTCCTCATTGCCTTCCTTTGTTCTTGCATATTGTTGAATAGTACACACACACACATATATAACCATGATATCTCTTACCAGATGTTTTATCTTCGTTGTCATATGCTGTTATCTTTAAAATGTCTGGCATGATAAATAGTATCATTAAGTATGATTTTACAAGTTCATAAAACATACCTTTTTGCTTAATCTGAGAAAATATTTAACCTATATTTGCGGATATCACCCCCTTAAACAATCTCCATACTTTTGACATCATGTCAAAAGATTTGAGACATGACCAGCACTTGTGTGTATATCACATTCACTCTCTACGCTAGGTATGCCAGGTTAGTCCACAACAGTTATTTAATGACAAAGCCATCCTTGTAGAAGAACAGTAGTGGGACTATTTAACACATAGCTGGGTTCCCATCTGGGATTTCTCTAATACCTCAAATGTACCTATTCACTGGTGTTATATATATATATATATATATATATATATATATATATAATAGCAGGGTTAGCTCAGTCAGTAGATCATTTGGCTAGAAACCATAAGGCTCCTAGTTCAATACCAGCCCTAGCCAACTCGATGTACGAGTAGCACAGGGATCTGTGCTGTAAAGTAATCAGTTGGTGGTAGGTGTGGCGCTCCACCTCAAATGCAAAAACAATCTCCTTGGTCTAGCGCTAGTGAAAAGGGGATAGACTCCCTCACTGATTGACTGATACTAACTTTTGATTGCTCCAATGACTATATATATATATATATATATATATATATATATAGTCAAGTGGTCTACGAGCAATCCCTCGTCTCACGCTCCACGGGGGGTTCGAAACAAGACGGCGACTGCAAAATCCTGCCTGTCGCGGATGTCAAGTCGGTTGACCCATTCGCGCCTGCTGCGACGACAAGCCATGCCCAACGGAGACGGCGAACTGCCCTGCTGAACGCAACAGCCTCTGCTACTAGCGACAGATGACCGCTATGGCAGGCTCCAGCGGAACGAAAAGAGACGCCTTTCGGAGCTTGGCACCACCGCTCGTTTGAGTGAGCATGCGAACCTGTGCTACTCGTACATCGAGTTGGCTAGGGCTGGTATCGAACTAGGAGCCTTATGGTTTCTAGCCAAACGCATGCGCGAACTGGCCAACTGACTTGACATCCGCGCCAGGCGGGATTTTGCCGTCGCCGTCTTGTTTCGAACCCCCCGTGGAGCGTGAGACGAGGGATCGCTCGTAGACCACTTGACTTGACTATATATATATAGGCATTGGAGCGATCAAAAGTTAGTATCAGTCAATCAGTGAGGGAGTTTATCCTCTGTTGCGAGTTACTATATGTCTGGTGCACATGTAGTCTGAATGTACTAGTACAGCGGTCCCCAACCTTTTTTGCACCACGGACTGGCCTTCATATGCTCTGGCCAAAGATGTTTGTTTTTCACTCATTTTTGCTAGCTTTTGTGGTAACGGCTGGTGACCTATCATGTGACCAAGACCTGTCAAGAGGCCCAGAAGTCACTTTTCAAAATAAACCATCTAGACTGATGATCAATAAAAGAAATAAAAATTCAAACTTTCTGCGGCCTGGTACCGGATCACGAACCTGGTGGTTGCGGACCGCTGTACTAGTATACTGAATACTGTATGATCCAGTATACAACAATAACCAATGAAGGTTGACATGCCATTAAACAAAGAAACCAAACCAAACCAGATGGGAAGTATCTTGTATGAACGAGAGATAGGTAGTAACCCTGAATGTCCGTGTCTGAACGAGTACCCTGGAATTGTATTACACCCCCCTTCTTCTGTCTGTTAAAAGATACAAGCCAGAAGGATTACAAATGTTTCTCTCTGTATGACCTTGAACTGCAAACGGTGGTGGAGGTCTGAGAAGTAAGGACTACAGAAGACTCCCCCCTCCCAATGGGGGGGGGGCATCTGTTGGCTGTGGGTGGCAACCCCATAATGCTTAATGATGTAACCTAGATGAATGAGCAGTCCACTTCATGCAACACTCCACTTTGGCCCTTACTTGGGCTAGATGGCTGGTCGAAGAGGCCCCCCCTCTGATCAATTGATTGATCACGTCAAGCCCTAACACCTATATGATTGCCCCAACACTATTGACCTTATGGTTAGCTCCAACCCTTTTTATCATATATGTGCTATATATATTTACCAACCCCTCCACACGAGCAGGATGTGACACAAGTTCAATTTTTTTAAGTTCAACAGGTTTGAATTCAGAGTTTTCCTTCTCCTAGACTGGTTGCCTAACCAAGGGTAAAGAGCCCAGTCTGCCCTACTGTTTATCCATAGCTGGAGGGAGAGTAGGATTCATACCTTTCCCAAAGGTATTAGCGCTAAGTGAAATGCAATTACCACATCCAGGATTTGAACTCGGGGCGACGAATCCATTTCCCATGACTTTAACCATTACACCAGGCACTTCCATATATGTGCTATAAGACGGTGGCTAAGGGTCATCATGTCCTGAGAATGATGTTAAACTCTATCTGATGGTGAGGTTCCAGTTCTGGAGGTTTGGGAATGTAGAGCACCCCTTCATCACCATTGCTCCCAGGTCTACTCTGACCTGGAGTGGTGGTACCTGTTATTGTCCCATCTATGGGTTAAATAGAAACATGTGTTTATAAAAAAAAATTGAAATGAATTTATTTCAAAACTTTGTCAGCATTAAATGACCCACCAAGGTTGATATGCTGTAAACCAAACCAAACTGTCCTGGTGTGATAGTACTTATTAAGGTCCAAACAGTGAGTTGAATATATCTGTTATAAATAAGTGAAGTTGCTGGGGTGGCCTAAAGATGGTATCAGCTAGACAATCAGGGAGTCTATCCCCTTTTCACTAGTGCTAGACTAAGGAGGTTGTTTTTAGCATTTGAGGTAGTTGCCACACCTACCATCAGCTCCTCACTTTACTGCACTGATCTCTGTGCTACTCATACGCTGAATTGGTGAGGGCTGGTATCAAACCAAGAGCCTTGTGGTTCTCAGGTGTATGCTCTACTGACTAAGCTAAACCAGTAATATTTATTTTATCAATACATAGGATCTTAAAACATTGATATTGCAACTAAGTACTAGAAAAAATGTGACCTGTTGGGTCACCCATTGAGCTCAGGTTAGATTGTTGGAAAAATCCACTGTGTTAGGGTTTTAGGTAGGAATGCAACCGGGAAAAGAAAAACGAATTTAAAATTTTTAAAATTTTCAAACAATTACTGAAAATCATGAAAATATCCTATGTTAATAAAATTTTCAGCACTTTATTTGGTTATTTCCTAGTTGAGTAACATGAGTGACCCAGAAAAAACAGAACCCAAATTATTTACTTATTTTCCCATTAAACTAAACCGAAACCCTAACCCTTGTTGGACTTTTAAAAAAAATAAAAATAAAAATTAACAGTTTTATTACAAAATTCGTGGGTTCTGTTTTTTCTGGGTCACCCTGTAATATCATGTTACTCAACTAGGAAATAAACCTTTATTCTTATCTATTAGTTTTATAATAAATAGTTTGTTTTATTTTTGAAGAAAAAAAAACTTCAGAAAACCTTTTTTTCACTTTTGAATAAAAATCCATAATTTTTACATATCTAGAAAGAGTCAGGAACTATCATTGCCTAACATGAAATTTTTTTTTTTATTTGTGTATGTTTGTATAACAATAAAGATGAAGACAACAGTTCAAAAACTCAATCATTAAGCTATGTCTAAAAAATTCAGACAAATGACCCAATCAATCTAGGAGAAGGAAAATTAAAACTCTGAATTCAAACCTGTTAATCTCTGCTTAGGGTGGTCAGTACTAGAATAGGCTCAGTCCTAATTAGTGATCTATTTCACTGTCTCTATGTCTATGCCTCATAACACATGTAAGACATTTAATACAATGATACCTTGACATATAAGTTTAATTCCTTCAACTCAATTTATAACTGATATTTTTTTATAATTTTTTATGACATGATATATTTTTGTACCATAATTCCATAATTATCAAACTGACTTTGGCATAAAATAACCCAACAAGGGTTGACATATATTTCTTTACTCTATATAATTGGAGACCATAATTGGTAAACTGACTTTGGCATAAAATAACCCAACAAGGGTTGATATGCCATAAAACCAACCAACCAACCAACCTACAGAATGTTTTTTTATCCTCCCAAAGTCATTCGGATTGAGATTTTTTTTTTCTCTCAATTATCCTAAAAGCTTTTTTGTGAATTGGAAGAACCCTTTTCTTTAATCATCAATGCAACATTTTTCTAATTACTTTCTAGGCCGCAGAATGTCAATAGCTTTCAAGCATCCTGTAGATGTACCTGTCTATATCTAACGATTATATATATATATATATATATATATATATATAAAGTATATTTTGACAGCATTTTTTCCTTTAAACATGTTTTGTTAAACTCAATGGACAATTCTTGTCGGACGAGTTTTTGATCAATCCTTTCTAACAGTCTGGCCATCTTTTTAATATCTGGGTGGAATTGGTGTATGAATCCACCAAAGGTTTTACCACAAGCGCTACTGTTTGTTTAAAAAAACTTGTGAGCTCCTCCTCATATGAATTCCTACTGCTACTGTTTGATTAAAAAGAGACAATGGAAACATCTCACCAGTTCCATACCTGATGATGGCACTAAGTTGTGCAGAAAGCGCTCGTGGTAAAACATTTGGTGGATTCATACACCAATTTCACCCGGATATTAAAAAAATGGCCAGACAGAAAAGATCGAACAAAAACTTATCCAACAAGAATCGTCTGTTGAGTTTAACAAAAGATATATATATATATATAGATATATATATATAAAATAGGAGAACAGGAAGTATTGCTCTCAAGCTTTCTTTATCAGAGAATACCTGTACAAGTGCCTATTCATACACTAATTCCACCCAGATATTAAAAAGATGGCCAGACAGTTAGAAAGGATCGAACAAAAACCCGTCGACAAGAATCGTCAGTAGAGTTTAACAAAACATATATATATATGGAGGTGCATGGTCTAATGGTTAGAGTCTTAGGAAATGGACTCGTTGACTCGAGTTCAATTCTTTGACGAAGCTAAACTTCACATAGTGCTAATACTCATGGGAAAGGTATGAATCCAATTCTCCCTCCAGCTATGGGTAAATAGCAGGGCAGACTGGGCTCTTTAACCTTGGCTAGGTAACCAGTCTAGGAGAAGGAAAACTCTGACTTCAAACCTGTTAAACTCCGCTTAATAAATTGACCTTGTGTCACATCCTGCTCGTGCGGAGGGGTTGGTAAATATATAAAATAGAAGAATAGGAAGTATTGCTCTCAAGCTTTCTTTGTCAGAGAATACCTGTACAAGTGCCTATATCTAGCAATTATTTATTCATATATATAATGTTTTTCAATATTTAACTGTCTGAAGATTGCATAATACGTATGAAACTATAATTACAGAAAATTGATACCATAATATTTTATTCAGGATTTTAAATCTGCTCTGCTATTTTAGCATGGAGCACCTTTATATGCTAAAACTTTTCATATTCATTCTCCATTGTATTATAATTTTAAAAAATGCCCCCGGTGGTGTAAAAATAAATTTTTGAAAGATATTGCCTGAAGAAGGGTGAATTAAATAAATAGAATAAAACATTTCATATTTAAAAAAAAAATATTTACTTACTTAAAAAGCATTATATTCACTCCACTGAAAAATTTGTTTTACAACAGTGGGGACCTCAAAATTATTAAGAGCCAAGATGTTAGCCAGACAGGCTGCTTATGAAACTTAACATACAAATACGTTTCAAACTCTCCAGTCTCTCTCTACACTCACTGAGAAACTAACATATATAACGAGGAGGTAATCAAGATATACATAGAGAGGGGAAAGTGACAGGCAGAATAAGTAACAGACTGGCAAGTTTTTGACTTATTTGCAAATTACAACTAATTAGAACCAATTAAAATTGATTTTTTTTTTCAGACATAACTCAATCCTAAAACTAAGGAATATTTTAATTTTGAATTTTGTGTCATTAAACTAAACAGGAAAAAAGCCTTTAGAAAACAATCATTGATTCACTCAGCTTTAGTTTAATAATAGATACACACACACACACACACACACACACACATAGAAGAAGTTCCTGTATGACAAAGCCTGTATTTATGAAGCAACATTTCTAAATCCTCTTATTCATAGAGTCAAATTACACACAATGAAAGATATTGACAAACAGTCTACTGTGCAAGATGCTCCAAACATAACTCAATCCTAAAACTAAGGAATATTTTAGTTTGAATTTTGTGTCATTAAACTAAACAGGAAAAAAGCCTTTAGAAAACAATCATTGATTCACTCAGCTTTAGTTTAATAATAGATACACACACACACACACACACACACATAGAAGAAGTTCCTGTATGACAAAGCCTGTATTTATGAAGCAACATTTCTAAATCCTCTTATTCATAAAGAGTCGAATTACACACAATGAAAGATATTAACAAACAGTCTACTGTGCAAGACGCTCCAAACATTGCATTTAAAGCGATTTGTTTGCCCGAGGGAAAACAATCATGCCATTGTCGTCCTCGTCATTTCATGTCAGATCACACAAACATTGTTGTGTCCGTTGTGTTGTGTTTTGACTTAAACCACAAAATCCGGGTGGCCAGGATTTGTGTAGGACTGGTTTAGCTCAGTCAGTAGAGTATCCACCTGGGAACCACAAAGTTCCTGTTAGGGTCCGATCTATCGTTTAAATAGAAAAAATGAGTTTTAAAAAATGTTTTTAATAAATTAAGTTTTTAAAAAAAGAATTAAATACCTATCAAAAATGAATTAAAAAGAATGTATTCAGCATAAAATAACCCAACAAGGGTTGACATGCCATAAATT
Organism: Doryteuthis pealeii; assembly: GCA_023376005.1. Lineage (NCBI taxonomy): Eukaryota > Metazoa > Mollusca > Cephalopoda > Myopsida > Loliginidae > Doryteuthis > Doryteuthis pealeii. The sequence goes on along the minus strand of CM042180.1, from coordinate 29,493,623 downwards.
CCAACCAACTAAACCAAACCAAAGGTTCTCAAAGTTCTGGATTCAATTTTTCATGGCATAAGTCTGTTACTGGTATGAATTGCAATGAATGAATTTATAGCCAATTCAGTAGAACATTATATAATAAAAAACGGATATCATTAGGTATTATCTACTACCAAACTCTATAGCCCTGAAAATCTGTGACCCAAGATAAAATTGCAATGAATGAATTTATAGCCAATTCAGTAGAACATTATACACTAAAAAAACGTATATCATTAGGTATTATCTACTACCAAACTCTATAGCCCTGAAACTCTAACCAAAGATAAAATTGCAATGAATAAATTTATAGCCAATTCAGTAGAACATTATACACTAAAAAAACGTATATCATTAGGTATTATCTACTACCAAACTCTATAGCCCTGAAAATCTGTGACCCAAGATAAAATTGCAATGAATGAATTTATAGCCAATTCAGTAGAACATTATACACTAAAAAAACATATATCATTAGGTATTATCTACTACCAAACTCTATAGCCCTGAAAATCTGTGACCCAAGATAAAATTGCAATGAATGAATTTATAGCCAATTCAGTAGAACATTATACACTAAAAAAACGTATATCATTAGGTATTATCTACTACCAAACTCTATAGCCCTGAAACTCTAACCAAAGATAAAATTGCAATGAATGAATTTATAGCCAATTCAGTAGAACATTATACACTAAAAAAACGTATATCATTAGGTATTATCTACTACCAAACTCTATAGCCCTGAAACTCTAACCAAAGATAAAATTGCAATGAATGAATTTATAGCCAATTCAGTAGAACATTATACACTAAAAAAACGTATATCATTAGGTATTATCTACTACCAAACTCTATAGCCCTGAAAATCTGTGACCCAAGATAAAATTGCAATGAATGAATTTATAGCCAATTCAGTAGAACATTATACACTAAAAAAACGTATATCATTAGGTATTATCTACTACCAAACTCTATAGCCCTGAAAATCTGTGACCCAAGATAAAATTGCAATGAATGAATTTATAGCCAATTCAGTAGAACATTATACACTAAAAAAACGTATATCATTAGGTATTATCTACTACCAAACTCTATAGCACTGAAACTCTAACCAAAGATGAAATTGCAATGAATGAATTTATAGCCAATTCAGTAGAACATTATACACTAAAAAAACGTATATCATTAGGTATTATCTACTACCAAACTCTATAGCCCTGAAACTCTAACCAAAGATAAAATTGCAATGAATAAATTTATACCCAATTCAGTAGAACATTATACACTAAAAAAACGTATATCATTAGGTATTATCTACTACCAAACTCTATAGCACTGAAACTCTAACCAAAGATGAAATTGCAATGAATGAATTTATAGCCAATTCAGTAGAAAATTATACACTAAAAAAACGTATATCATTAGGTATTATCAAACTCTATAGCACTGAAAATCTGTAACCCATGATGCTGATAGGTATATGTCCTGCATCCCTGATGCACAAAAATTTAAAAGGACGCAGTAAAATTGTATCCATGTGTCCCAGTGTTTTTCTTTTTTCTTTTATCACCATTTCAAGCTAACTGTAAATACATTTCAATTGTTTCTTAGAAATGAATTACACAGGATAGGTTACAAGGTAGGAGTTAGACAGTTTTAGTTGTTTCTCCAGATCATAAATAAAAACCCTACAATCTATTAAGAAATTGTAGTTGGAACCCATAAATTTACCTGGGGACCCATTCAAAGCAAATATGTGTGTCCTAGGACTCACAAAATTAAAAAGCTATCAACATCACTGCCCAAGATAAAATTGCAATGAATGAATTTATAGTCAATTCAGTAGAACATTATACAATAAAAAACGGATATCATTACTACCAAACTCTATAGCACTGAAACTCTGTAACCCTAGATAAAATTGGAATGAATGAATTTATAGTCAATTCAGTAGAACATTATACAATAAAAAAATGGATATCATTACTACCAAACTCTGTAGCACTAGATAAAATTGGAATGAATGAATTTATAGCCGATAACCAGAAGAGAAGGAAGATTTTTAATTTGTTTGTAGAAAAGAAATCATATTTGTTTTTAAATTTTAAATTCCACCTCATCACTTTTTAAAAACACCGTAGAAGCTTAGTGTCATATGTCATAACGTATTGATTGAATTGACCTCAAAACCTTTTGAAAATTCTTTAAGTAAATTTTTTCAAATCCAAAATAAATGTTAATTCTCAATAATTCTGTGTTTTATGAATTTTTAAGAATCGTCGACAAGATACAATTTAACGGATAAAATTTGAAAATATTTCGAATAAAAGAAAAAGATTTTTATTTTTTTGTTGAAAAGTTGTCAATCATCATTGCTGTTAATTCTGACTCGTTTTTTCTTTCATCATTCTTAGTTGCTTTTTTGAAAAAACAAAAAGAAAATTCGCTCATGGTGTAATGGTTATAATAAAAGGAAATAGACTCGTCAACTTGGGTTCAAATCCTGAATGGAGCAGTTTAAATTTGTCAATCATTATTGCTGTTAATTCTGACTCATGTTTTCTTTCATCATTTTTATTTGATGTTTTGAAAAAAAAAAAAAAAAAGAAAATTCACTCATGGTGTAATGGTTATAATCATAGTAATAGACTTGGCAACTTGGTTCAAATCCTGAAAGAGGCAGTTTGCATTTGTCAATCATTATTGCTGTTAATTCTGACTTGTGTTTTCTTTCATCATTCTTAGTTGCTTTTTTGAAAAAACAAAAAACAAAAAAAATCGCTCATGGTGTAATCAAATAGACTTGGCAACTTGGGTTCAATTCTTGAACGAGGCAGTTTGCATTTCACATAGTACTAATACCCTTACGAAATGTATGAATCTATTCTCCCTCCAGCTATGAATAACTAGTAGGGCAGACTGGGCTCTTGACATGAAAACCAGACTAGGAGAAGGAAAACTCTGAATTCAAACCAGTAGTAGACTTGGAGGATGGATGGTCTCCACCTAGCAATTCCAGTCCATGCTCGTAGCACAATTGTTATCATCGTGTTAAGCAGTTTTGGCTACTTGAGTTCAAATCCTGAACAAGGCAGTTTTCATTTCAAAAATGAAAACTACCTTGGGAAAATAGCTTTGGGAAATGTATTAATCCAACTAATCTCTCTTCAGCTATGAATAACTAGTAGGGCAGACTGGGCTTTTGACATGAAAACCAGACTAGGAGAAGGAAAACTGAATTCAAACCAGTAGTAGACTTGGAGGATGGATGGACTCCACCTAGCAATTCCAATCCAAGACATCCTCGTATTTTAATTGTTAGCATCCTGGGAAGCAATCTTGGCTACTTTTCAAATCTTGAACGAGGCAGTTTGCATAGCAGTAATAAGTTGGCGGTGGAGTGGCTTATTATTGGTATTAGCTGGACAGCAAGGGAGTCAATCTACTTTTCCCTAGAGCTAGACCAAGGAGATCGTTTTTGCTTAGGTGGAGGACCACACCTACCGTCAGCTCCCCACTTTGCCGCACAGGTGAGATTGCTCAATCTGTGCTACTCATGTTCTGAGTAGGTGGAGACTGGTATCGAACTACACACCTTGAGATTCCTTGGTGGGTGCTCTACTGACTGAGCTAACCTGGCCCCTCTAATACCTTTTGGAAATGTATGAATGTAACTATTCTCCCTCCAGCTATGAATAAATAATAGGGCAAACTGGGCTCTTAGCATGACAACCAGATTAGAAGAAGGAAAACTCTGAATTCAAACCAGTAGTAGACTTGGAGGATGGACGGACTCCACATAGCAATTCCAGTCCAAGACATGCTCGTAGTGTAATTGTTGGCATGGTGAGAAGCAGTCTTGACTGCTTGAGTTCAAATCCTGAACAAGGCAGTTTGCATTTTATATAGCATTAATAACCTTGGAAAAGGTATGAATCCAACTATTCTCCCTCTAGCTATGAATAAACAGTAGGGCAGACTGGGCTCTTGGTATGACAACCAGTCTAGGAGAAAGAAAACACTGGAACAAACCATTAGTAGACATGAAGAAGGATAATACTGCGCCTAGCAATTCCAGCCCAAGACATGCACATGGTCTAATAGTTATCATCGTAAGAAGTGGACTCGTCTATTTAAGTTCAAATCTTGAACAAGGCAGTTAGCATTTCACATAGCACTGATACATTTGACAAAAGTATTAATCCAACTATTCTCCCTCCAGCTATGGGTAAATCCAGGGTACACTATTAGACACCCTCAGTCTATACTTCTTGATTTAGGGTTGTTACCTATCGCTTTTTAACCTTGGTATGGCAACCAGACTAGGAGAAGGAAAACTCTGAATTCAAACCAGTTGTAGACTTAAAGAGGGATGGGCTCTGCCTATTCAAGATACAGTACATGAGTAAGCACTCACACAACCTAAGTAGTTAATGGGGTAAGTCTCTTTTAAAGAAAATACAAGTAAATAAGAATTGACAATGAATGATTTTAAAATATGTATAAATAAAATTTGCTAATAACAGCACATCCTAAACTTTCTATAGTAAAAATCATTGTCCAATGCATTTTCATAGTAAGAATAATTGTCCAATGTATTTTCATAGTAAAAATCATTGTCCAATGCATTTTTATAGTAAAAATCATTGTCCAATGCATTTTCATAGTAAAAATCATTGTCCAATGCATTTTCATAGTAAAAATCATTGTCAAATGCATTTTCATAGTAAAAATCATTGTCCAATGCATTTTCATAGTAAAAATCATTGTCCAATTCATTTTCATAGTAAAAATCATTGTCCAATTCATTTTCATAGTAAAAATCATTGTCCAATTCATTTTCATAGTAAAAATCATTGTCCAATTCATTTTAAATTTAAACTGATAGTCCAATTTATAATAAAAAATGCATTTCATATTTCTTGCAAGGTTTTCAGGTGCAACTGACATGTCATTTAGAATCAACAGATGCATCAAGAGATTTGATGTTGACAAGATTCAAAATAAATAAATAAATAAAAAGATGATAAAAATTCCATTAAATAAACTTTCAATGAATTTGACATGCCATAAGACCATCCAACTAATCATCTCTCTCTAACTCTCCCTTTCTTTCTTTCTTCTCTCCTTTCTTTTCTTCTCTCCTTTCTTTTCTTCTCTCCCTTTCTTTCTTCTCTTCCTTCTCTCCTTTATTATCTCCTTTCTTTTCTTTCTTCTCTACTTTCTTTCTTTCTTTCTTCCCTCCTTTCTTTTCTTTCTTTTTTCTCTCCTTTCTTTTTCTTCTCTCCTTTCTTTTCTTTCTTTTCTTCTTTCTTTCTTCTCTCATTTCTTTTCTTTCTCTCTTTCTTTCTTTCTTTCATCTCTCTTTTCTTCTTTCTTCATCTCTTTCATCTCTCCTTTCTTTTTTTCTTCACTCCTTTCTTTTCTTTCATCTTTTCTTTTCTTCTTTCATCTCTCCTTTCTTTCTTTCTTTCTCTTTCTCTTCTTCTTCTCTTTCATCTCTCCTTTTCTTTCTTTCTTCTCTCCTTTCCTTTCTTTCTTTTCTTTCTTTCTTTTCTTTCTTTCTTTTCTTTAAAACCATTCAACTCTCTTTTTCTTCCCATTCTTTTCTTTCCCTTCCCTCTTCCTTTTTTCCTTCTTTCTCCCTTTTATTTTTTGCTTCTTTCTCCCCTCCTTCTTTCACACCATCTACCTTCTTTCCTCCCTCCTTTCCCTCCTCTTTTCTTTCCCCAGTCCTTTCCTCCTTCATTCCTTGACTCCATTCTTTCTTTCCTCCATTTTTTCCTTCCTTCCCTTATTTCTTTCTTCTCTCCCTCCTTTCATCCATTCATTCTTCCTCAGCTCCATCCTCCCTCCTTTCTCCCTTCCTTCCCTCTATTCTTTTTTCTTTCCTTTCCTTCTTTCTCCCATCCTTCCCTCCTTTCTTCCTTTCTACTCTCCTTTCTTCTTTCCCCTTGTTCCTTTCTCCTATATTTCTTTTCCTCACTTGTTTCTCCCCCCCCTCCTCATTCCATCTACTCTTTCCTTACCATTGCATTCAACATGCACAAAAGATTTCTATAAAAAAATTAATTCAAACATTTTTATTGTCAGATTTTATCAATGATAACATTCTTCACTTTGAAATTTAAATTAATTTACATTCGTCTTTAATATAATAATAGACATTTTTTTTTTAAGTAAAAAGAAGGAAAAATGAAAAAAAAAAAGGTTCTTTTATTTAGCATTCATTAAACTCAACTTTGCATGTAGATCTGATTTATATCTCTTCTTCATATATATATATATATATATATATATATATATAATTATATATATTTCAGAATATCCTAAAAGTAATGTCACCCAAGGAAAATCATTGTCCAATGCATTTTCATAGTAAAAATCATTGTCCAATGCATTTTTATATTAGAAATCATTGTCCAATGCATTTTTATAGTAAAAATCATTGTCTAACATATTTTATAGTAAAAATCATTGTCTAACATATTTTTATAGTAAAATCATTGTCCAATGCATTTTCATAGTAAAAATCATTGTCCAATGCATTTTCATAGTAAAAATCATTGTCCAATGCATTTTCATAGTAAAAATCATTGTCCAATGCATTTTTATAGTAAAAATCATTGTCCAATGCATTTTTATAGTAAAAATCATTGTCCAATGCATTTTTATAGTAAAAATCATTGTCAGCATTTTCATAGTAAAAATCATTGTCCAATGCATTTCCATAGTAAAAATCATTGTCCAATGCATTTTCATAGTAAAATCATTGTCAATGCATCATTGTCCAATGCATTTTATAGTAAAAATCATTGTCTATCATTGTCTAACACATTTTTATAGTAAAAATCATTGTCCAATGCATTTTCATAGTAAAAATCATTGTCCAATGCATTTTCATAGTAAAAATCATTGTCCAATGCATTTTTATATTAGAAATCATTGTCCAATGCATTGTTATATTAGAAATCATTGTCCAATGCATTTTTATAGTAAAAATCATTGTCTAACACATTTTTATAGTAAAAATCATTGTCCAGTGCATTTTTTTGAAAATAAATTGAAATAAAAAAGAATGTTGTGTTCTATTTGGCACCCGGGCAATGCCAGATATTTCAGTTCGCAATTTAATGAATCAATAAGTTTAGAAAGATTTAAGACAAGCTTATTTGAGAATTTGAAGAGTAAATAACCTGATTTAATTTTCAAGAAGTTTATATCTTTTGTGGAAATCTTTTCTTTGTTTTTGTTTTCATTGGAGATTTGACTTGTCAAAAATCATGGAAAATCCATTTTTATGATCTAAACGCTTTTTGTTTGTTTGTTTCTTTGTTTTATCTTGTCAAGGTCAAGGTGAAACCTCTCGAGGTTTCTTTTGATTGTAACTGTCAAGTCAGTTGCATCTGAAAACCTTTCCAGAAACATAAATTCATTTTTATAGTAAATTCATTGTTTAATACATTTTATAATAAAAATCATTGTCTAATGCATTTTTATAGTAAAAATCATTGTCTAATGCATTTTTATAGTAAAAACCATTGTCTAATGCATTTTATAGTAAAAATCATTGTCTAATGCATTTTTATAGTAAAAATCATTGTCTAATGCATTTTTATAGTAAAAATCATTGTCTAATGCATTTTTATAGTAAAAATCATTGTCTAATGCATTTTTATTGTAAAATCATTGGCCAATTTATTTTTATAGCAAAAATCAGACATTAAAATTACATTATTTCTTTTTGTTAATGGATTTTTTAGAATTATTAGAATTAAACCAATTAGAAATCAATAAAATAAGTAAATATTTATTAAAATCAATTTAAGATCTATATGCAAATTATAATTCCTGTTCACACTATAATACACTATTTAACTATATATATATATAATGCAATTGCATGTAGATAAGGCCAACAATATTAATATTCAATATTTTTCTTAATAATTGAGATTTAGATAGAAATATAATAATGGAGAATGTGACATAACTAAGGAAATTCTTCCAAACAGACAAACAATCTCCATTATAATAAGATTAGTTACTTGAAGCCAAAGTTTGCAAGACACTGATTTAGACATACCTGCCTCCAGTTAAAGATTCCTGTTGCATGGTTGTCAGGCCTTTACTTGGTATTGCCTGGTTCTGAGGGATTTTGTACTTGTCTTTTGAATTTTTTTTTCTGTTTTCTATCACTATCTTTCACCATTTTGTATTTTGTAACATCTGATTCTCTATTTTCATCAATTTACACAGTATCCCTACCAGAAACTCTCCAAGATCAGCCAAAAATCATTCTAAGACCATGCCGAAATTGAAATCAACCCCACAAAATAAATCCAGCTCACCAATCTTGAAAGAATCCTCATTCACGAACACCCCAGAGGCAACGACAACCAGCCAACCCCATCAGCCAAAGAAGACAAAGTGTTTTATCGCAACAGGGTTATCCAATATCGAAGTGGTAAGTCTTTTTGTTTTATTGTTTTGTTTTTTTTCTCTATCCAATTTGCTTTTAAACTTCAATGTGTTTATATTTACCCGACCACTTCCCAGCCCTGTCAGCTGGGGCTTTAGAATACACCGACTGCACCTCTACACAGGGGTAAGACTCCCCCGATGGGGCCACCTGTTAGCCGTGGGTGGCAACCTGTGATGCTGAAGGATGAAACCCTGATAACTGAGCAATCCATGACATGCACCACTTCCCTTTGGCTCTTACTTTGACCTCTGATCAATCAGCTGGTCAATCAGCTTTTATATGATTGTCCTAACCTTATTGCCCGTATGGCAAGCCCCAACCGTTTTTATCATATATGTGCTAGAAGTTGGTGTGTGAGGGTCTCCATGTCCTGGGTATGACATTAAACTCTATCTGATTGTGAGGTTTCTGTTCTGGAAGTCTAGGGAATGTGGAGCACCCTTTTATCACCATTGCGCCCTGGTCCACTCTGACCTGGAGTGGTAGTACCTTTTAGGGTCCCATCTATGGGTTAAACAGAAAAATGTGGTTATAAAAAAATTGAATACCGATCAAGAATGAATTTATTTAAAAACTTTGATGGCATTACATGATCCACTGAGATTGATATGCCATAAACCAAACCAACCACCTCCCTATGGGTAGGATATGACACAATGTCAATTTATTAAGCAGAGTTTAACAGGTTTGAATTCAGAGTTTTCCTCCTCCTAGACTGGTTGCCTATCTGGGGCTGTACAATATCAAAGTGGTATGTGGTCTTTTTTTTTTTTCGTATCCAGTTTTGACTTAAAACTTAAAAATGTGTATATATATTTACCCAATCACTTCCCCATGTGTAGGATGTGACACATGGTCAAGCAGCGTTGAACAAGTTTGAATTCAGAGTTTTCTTTCTCTTAGGCTGGTTGCCTAACCAAGGTTAAAGAGCCCAGTCTGTTCTACTATTTACCCATAGTGGGAGGGAAAGTAGTTGGATGCTTACCTTTCTTAAGGGTATTAGTGCAATTTGAAATGCAAACAGCCTCAGCCAGGATTTGAACTTGAGTCAATGAGTCCAATTCCTACAACATAACCATTACACCACACACCTCCATATTCGAATGTGTGTATGGGTGGATAAGTGATGTGGTGCAAGAAACTGTGCATCATAGTGAGGTTTCTATTAGAGCAATACATTTAAAATGCCCTATATATATATTATTATTTATATTTTTTGCTTGAAGGCAGTTACAATGCATATATTGTATAATTATTGAAAATAATCATGACAAGCAAATTTGGCAAATATTGCTCACTATGTAGAACATCGCACAGCAGCCGTTTCAACTTTATTAAGTCTCATCAGTGATGTATACTTACGATTTCCCTCTGACAGAAATCGAAACCGTGAACTCAGCATGCAGAGTCAGAGACTTTACCACTGGGCCACCGATATGCAGTGAACAATATATGCAAAATTAGCTTGTCAAGAGTAAATACGTCTGATTATTTTCATTAATTATCGAATTGTATACGATATACACATTGTAACTGCCTTCAAGCAAAAAATATAAATAATAATATACTTTACTCAACAATGCTTCTAAAGCAAATTACCTTAATATATATATATATATATATATATATATATATATATATATAACTTTCAAAGAAAGAAAAACTTAACAAACTGTCATCCTGTTATAATGATTATTTCGACCAGAAACTCAAAATGAGTTTAGCCTCTTCAGACAGATTTTACAAATAAACGGAATTTCAATAGAAAAATCCTTCACCAGAATTAAGTCTTCTCTTATATAAGAACACAATTTTTATAACAACAATAGCAACAAATTTGATATCAACTCCTCCTCACAAGCAGGATAGATCAAGATCAATTTCTTAAGTAGAGTTACAGGTTTGTATTCAGTTTTCTATTTCCTAGCCAGGTTAAAGAGCCCAGTCTGCACTACTATTATTTACCCATAGCTAGAGGGAGGATAGCTGGATGCATACCTTTCTCAAGGGTATTAGTGCAATTTGAAATGCAAACAGCCTCATCCAGGATTTGAACTCAGGTCAACGAGTCCATTTCCTATGCTGTAACCATTACAACACGCACCTCCATATACAAATGTGTTTGTGTGGGTGGATAAGTGTTGTGGTGCAGAAAAATGCACCTTGTAGTGATGTTTCTAGTAGAGCAATACATTTAATATATATATGGGTGAGTCAAAAAGTAATGCCATTTTGTTTAGAACAGATATAATTACCAACACAGGAATATATCATATATCAAAATGAAGCTTGTACTCTGTGGATCACATCCCTACTTCTCCACATAGTCACCGTTTTTCTCAATAGCAATGTTCCACCTTCAAATGAGGGCATGTATCCCTGCCCCGTAGAATTCTGTTGACTGTTCTTTGAGCCACTTTCCGCACTTCTTTCACCATATTTAGCGCCTTCAGACTATCATCTCTTCAGCCTCATGAAAGAGGGTTTGAGAGGCAAACATTATTCTAGTGCCAAGGAAGTGAAATCTGTAGTGAAGAAGTGACTCAAAGAACAGCCTTACTTATTTTTTCACCCTCGTATTTACCAACCCTTCCGCACAAGCAGGATGTGACACAAGGTCAATTTCTTAAGTGGAGTTTAACAGGTTTGAATTCAGAGTTTTGCTTCTCCTAGACTGGTTGCCTAACCAAAGTTAAAGAGCCTGCTCTGTGCAACTATTTACCCATAGCTGGAGGGAGAATAATTGGATTCATACCTTTCCCAAGAGTATTAGCGCTTTGTGAAATGCAAACAGTCTCGTCCAACCTGTTAAACTCCACATAAGAAATTGACCTTGTGTCGCATCCTACTTGTGCAGAGGGGGTTTGTAAATATGTATACTATAGCTCTGTTTTTTCTTTCTCTTCTTCCCCTTTGGTCTGTCCCCGGTTTCTCAATAATGTTTCCGAAACATTTTTCCAACCTTTTCCAAACCTCCCCTCTATCTATTGCCAAGAAAATCCTTGCAATCTTCTTTCCGCTACTCAGCATCCGATTTGGATTTCCCATTCCCTACCCACCACTTTTCCCCACTTCCTGCTTTTCACTCCATCCCTTCCACTTCCTCCTTATAGCCCGAATAGTTAATGGTCGACATCGGCTCAATGGATGTACATTTGAAAAAAACAAAAATATTTAACTGGCAGGCTGACATGTGTGACTGGACCGACGAACGAGAGAGTGTGGACAGTGTATTCGGGTCAAGTAGCCATCGTATTTGTGATGCGTGAGTTGCGGAACTTGGGCAATTGGCCTGAAAGCATTGGTCAGTGGTCATCTGTAGTTGTTCTGAGTTAGATGATGGTGGGCCACAAAAGAGATGGTGTAATTATAGTGTAGTTAATGGAGCGCAGGCAGGAGGAAGATTGTCCGTTGAGTGCAAAGCAGGCAATGGAAAGAAAGAAAGAAAATGTCTGTGGGCAGAAGATAGAGAGAAGTCCAAAAAGAAGGAAGAAGAATTATCAGTAAAGGTAAGGAAGGTAAGGAAGGAAGGGAAGCAAGGAAGGAAATAATGGATGGATGGGAAGGAAGGTACAGAAAGAAGGATGTTAAGGGAAAGAAGGGAGAATGAATTGAATGGAAGGAAGGTAGGGAAAGGATGGATGGCTGGAAGGGAAGGAAAACTGGAAGGATGGAGGCAAGCATGGATGGGTTGAAGGGAAGGATGGATTGGAAGGAAGGATGGATGGAAAGGAAGGATGGAGGAAGGAAGGATGGGTTGATGGAAGGGAAGGAAGAATGGAAAGAAAGGAAGGAAGGATGGATGGATTGATGAAAGGGAAGGAAGACTGGAAGGTTGGATGGAAAGGAAGGAAGGATGGATGGAAGGGAAGGATGGATGGATGGAAAGGAAGGATGGATCGAAGGGAAGGAAGAATGGAAAGAAGGAAGAAAGGAAGGATAGATGGAAGTGCAGGAAGAATGGAAAGAAAGAAATGGATGGATGGATAGAAGGGATGGAAAACTGGAAGCAAGGATGAATGGAAAGAAGGAAGGGATTAGAGGGAAGGAAGGAAGTAATTCCCCTCAAAGTAAATTAGTCTCCTGGATATAGCTCTAAACTGCATCTGATGATGAGGTTCCAATTGCCATTACTCCCAGGTCAACTTTGACCCAAAGTGGTAGTACCTGTTTGGTTTGGTTTATTTAATGGCATATCAACCTTTGTGGGTTATTTGATTCCAAAGCCATCCTTGTAGGAGAACAGTGTTGGTTGATTAGATTTTATGGCATGTCAACCCTTGTTGGGTTATTTTATGCCGAAAACATTTTCTTTGATAGGTAGTCAATTTTTTGTTTTTAAACTCAATTTTTTCAAACCCATTTTTTCTATTTAACCCATAGATGGGACCCAGGAATAATGGTGATCAAGGGGTACTCCACATTCCCCAGAGCTCCAAACTAGAATCTCACTACCAGATAGTTTAACGTCATACCCGGGACATGAACAGCATTGGTACTATTTAACCCATAGCTGGGGGAATGAGGTGGTTCTTACCTTTCCAAAGGGTATTGGTTTGATTTGCTTTCTTTGTTTAATGGGATATCAATGCCAAAGCCATCCTTGAAGAAGAACAGTATTGGTACTATTTAACCCATAGTTGGGGTAGAGGTGAGGGCGTTCATATCTTTCCCAAAGGTATTAATCTGAAAGTGAATTTAACAGTACGACTAGAGTTTGAACTCACTTACTATGACAGTGTGGTCCAGTATAAAAATACAAAAATCCTTGTATAAATCTATAAGTTTGCATCAACATAAGCATGCATTGTGGATGTATAGGAGATATTGATAATCCCAAATAGAATTATCCCCAACAAACCAGTCAATTGCATACTTTTCCTTATATATATATATATATATATATATATATATATATAGATAGATAGATATACTGTATTTGATGGCATATAGGACACACTTTTTTTCCAAAATTTTGGCTCAAAAAATTGCCCTGCGTCTTATACATCGTAGGTGAAGTTAGAGACCACCCCGTAGGCCTAGGCTAATCTTCTCTATGATGCTCTCTAACCCAGCTTACGCTCAGTACTTTTACCTACCCTAAACTGCCAAATTGCTTTTATACAGCTATGTTTCTGCTTGTGTAATGCACAGCTAGATTGTTTTCAACAATATATGCTTAAATACACTAAAAACCCATTTTCCTGAATCTGACCTGCTGAAATGGGGGAAGGGTGTCTTATATGCCGTCAAATACGGTATATATTGTGAAGAATGAGCATGACAAGAAATCCCCTGTACACTACTTGATTAAAAAATCTATTTCTGTACATAAACAGAAAGAGATGCCAACTTTATTTTTCCTCTCCAAATATAAACAGTGTTATTTGATTTTTTTTCCCCTGTTTTCCCTAATTTTGATTTTTAATTAGCATTTGGGGAGATGGGAGTCAGGAAACAGGAGCAGCTTCTTTTGTTTTTCTTTCCTAGTCTCTGGTCATTTTTTTTTCTTTTTTTTTTTTTCATACTTTTCTTTTTTGTGGTTTTATTACACAAATAACATGCCAGTATTTTTTTAAGGAGAAATGTGTGTGTGTATATATATATATATATATATATATATATATATATATATATATATATATGTGTGTGTGTGTGTGTGTTTTTTCTTTCATTTTCTTACAAGTGATGTGTGTATATATATATATATATATATATATTATTGCCGTTATCTCTCTCTCTATCTATCTATCTATCTATTTATCTCTCACTCTATCTGTCTATCTCTCTCTCTCTCTCTCTCTATATATATATAATATATATATATATATATATATATATAATGTGGGTGTGTTTTTTCTTATGTGATGGGTTTTGGGTATGTATGTATATATATATATATTATATATATATATATATATATAAATATATAAAGGAGAGATTTTGGTATGTATGTGTTGACGTATAACCCCAAAACGGGAGGTCACTCAGATTCAAAATCTTGCATACACATTGATATCGTTCTAACTAAGAAACACTCCAAATTTGGTTATTGATTTTAATAAGGGATATAATTAATTAATAAAAAAAAATCAAACGATTTTTCAAAAGCTATCACATAGCTGCTACTGCTGATATTCCAGCTACAATCAGCACGCACGCCTCACCATGCTGCCTGTTTTTGTATGTCTGCTCTATTTCTGCTGCGTTGTTGAATGCGTAACCTTTTTATCAATATTTTTACGAATACTTTCATATTTCTTAGAATAAAATATATCCATTTTTAATCAGCGAATCAAATTAGCAATTACAATTAAATTGTCTTACATACGCAATTACATTAAAATTGTTTTACATACGAAAAAGTTTTTGAAAAAAATCCTTCAAGTGATTAAATAAAGGGGATATCTTAGAATATAATATGATTAAATATATCCAGTGAAACTCAAAACGTTTTTGAAAGAAGAATAACGAAATTTAAATGCGAAATATGATATTTAGTTGTTTTTGTTATTTTTGTTGCTCAAATAAATAAATAAATTACAATGTTACATTTTATTTCTAACTCAAACAAGCAATTAAAAACTGAATTTAAAATTGTCTTACGTACGAAAAAGTTAGAATATTATTCTCAATGTTGTAAACAAAAAAAAAAAAATCGCAAATGATTAGCGCTTAAAAAAAATTTAACACAATGAAACTTGGATAAAGGTTAATATTATCTTCAAAATTACGAAATTCACACAAACACTGTTTGTTTACTTATTTTGAATAAGTGTTTGTGTGAATTTTGTAAGTTATTTACGAAATTCTTTTTTGTCAAACAGTAAAAGAATAATAAAGAAATATCTAAATAAATACATAGATATAGTTGTCGAAAGTTTTTTTTAGTAACACTTAGCTTAACATAGGTAGACCTAAAATTGGCCTAAACTGCGTTTTTGACAAAATGACTTTAGCCTCCCCCCTCCAAAAAATAATTTACCAAAAATCAGGGAATTATCGGAATTTAACTAATTTTTCAGTGTTTATTTATCAATGAATGATCTTTATAATACATTACTTATTTTATTTCAGAACTTTCTCATTTTTTTCAGGTCACTTAATTTTGACCCTCCCCCCCTTATGTTAGGGGCGTAACATTTTTTCGAGTTGGTCTTATAGTTTACTAATTACAGTAGAAATAAAGAGATAAAAGACCGAAGTTATGAATAGAAAAAAAAATTAAGGTGGTTTTTCTATGAGAAAATAAGTACCGAAAATCAAAAAATGTAAGAAAATAATGAATAATTAATTTTTTGGAGATTTCTTTTTTGCTCATTTTGATAATTATTTAATAAAATAATCTCATAAAAGAAAAATTATACATCGATATTTTTTCTGCTTAAAAAGTGGGGTACATTTTCAATCAAGTTTTTCTTCAAAACGTATACTTTGAAGTACTAAAATAAGGTTAGATATAATAAGTAGATATTTATTTCTAGAATCTAAAACATTTTAAACTTAACATCAGGCTTTTCATATTTTAAATGAATTTTATATATTAATTTTTCATAGCAAAAATATTAAATTAATGTTTTGAAATAAAATAACTGATGCACTAAAAATTCATTAATTACCTGATTTTTTGGTAAATATTTTGCTATCGCGAATGTTACATTAAAATTGTAAACAAGCGCTTAAAACCCCTGAAAAAGAGACAGATTGGCGGATCACATCAAAATTGACCAAAACAAATTCTTTTTAAATGTATTAAAAATAAACTATATATGTAATGATATTTTTCTTTTTTTAATGATGGTCATTATTTTACTACTTATCGATTTAGACAAAAGTTTGACCTTAAATAATAGATTTAATTAATTTTAATTCGTTTTTAAAAAAACTGTAGCAGACGATTTTTTTTAGTATACCTAGCTTAACATTTAAATGTGAAATACAATCTATGGCAATTGTTCCAATGTTTTTATAATAAACAAACATCTTTTTATATAATTGTTTTTAAAATTACAATAACAAGTAAATGTATAAAATGATAATAAAATTTTAAAAGTAAAAATATGAGGTAGTTGAATAACTTATATAAAGTTTAGGGTTTAAACACTAAACATTAAACAAACATAAAATAAACATGATTCTAATGTATGTAACTTGAAAATATAAATATATATATATAATTATTATAATAGACAGATTTAAAAAAAATTAAGTCACCACTTCCATTTTTTTCTAAAAACCATTAAGATAAAAGAGCTTATTTAGGTACCACCAATTTTCCCTGTGAAATTTACCCCCCCCCCCCCCTATATTTAACACAATGAAACTTTCATAAAAATTAATATTATCTTGAAATAACTTTTTCCATTCGAAAGAAGAAACATTAAACAAACTCAGCTTACGGAAATAATGAAAATTATGACTGAAAAAAAAAAGTTTTCATATTTGCACCGTTAAATCAACTAAAATTAAAGTAGCCAAAAACAAGTTACGACAAGAAATTAAAAAAAAAAATTCTATGAAAAATCAATTAATGGTCCAATTTTCACGAAAAATTTCCGTGAATATTTACCCTTGGATGTAAATATGTCTGAAAACACTCTCTGGTGTTCTTAATTTTTTTAGTCTGGTCATGGACCTACCCTAGCTAGTATATATATATATATATATATTGAGTTTTTGTTGCTGTGTGTATATATGAAATTTTTTTTTACAAGTAATGTGTTATATATATATATATATATATATATATATATATATATATATATATATATATATATATAGAGACACATGTGTGTGTGTGTGTATATATATATATATATATATATATATATAGTATAGTATAGTATAATTTTTCTTGTATTAAAGTGCTTTCTTTGCAGTATCATCGTGATAAACTGTCTTTTTAAAAAATTAAAATTTAAAATTATTATTGATATATTTCTTGTGTCGATGTTGTGTGCCATGACCTTGTGCCAATCTAAGTTTTAATTGGCAAATAATTTAAGCCAACAGAAAATAAGAGCAGAAAATAGAAGAGAAAATAGGAGGGGAAAAAAAAAAAAGAAAAATAATTTTTTTAAATTGAAGGTGTTTGGGAATAAAAACAGGAACGAAAAGGATTTGAAAATTCTGTAAAGTTTAAATTTAAATCAATATGTTTTTTGTCTTAACTATATTGATTAGACTTGATCATTATTCCTTTTTTATTTTTTTATTTGGTGAGGAATAACGATATATTGCAAAAACCTGGTTGTAAGTTGACCATAGGAGACTCCTGCATTAAAGTGCTTTTCATTCAGTATTATCATGGTAAACTGTCATTTAAAAAAAATATTGTTAGAGATGCATTTCTGATGTCAAAGTCAGTGATGCTGATAGCTTTTTGATTTAGTGCATCCTGGGATGCACATATTTTTGTCTTTGAATGAGTCCCCGGGAAAATTTATGGGTCCCAACTAAAGTTTCTTAATAGATTGTAGGGTTTTTATTTATGATCTGGGGAAGCAACTAAAACCATCTAACTCCTACCTTGTTATCTATCCTGTGTAATTTATTTCTAAGAAACTATTGAAATATTTACAATTAACTTGAAATGGTCGAGGAAGAAAAAAGAAAAACACTAGGACTCATGGATATGATTTTACTGTGTCCTTTTTAAATTTTCATGCGTCAGGGACACTGGACACATACCTATCAGGATCTCTGCAAAATTATGTGCCATATCCTTGTGGCAAACTAAGTTAGACTTTGCAAATAACTTAAGCTAAAGGAAAATAAGATTAAGAGAAAGAAGGATAGAGATCAAAGGGAAAGAAGAAAAAAGGAAGAAGAAAAAAAAATATAAGATGGTGGTTGATAAAAACAAAAAGGAAAACGATTTAAAAATTCCATAAAGTTTGTGAGCAATCCAGGGTTAGACTTCATATTTGCAAGCGCACAAAGACCCATTGGCAACGTTACTTCTCAAAGAAAAACACAATAACAAGCTTAAATCTTTTCTTTTTAGTTTAACCTTGCTACAGCACACATAAGATATTAATTAGATTTGTCTACAAAAACATGTTTTACATCTATCTATCTATCTATCTGTACATACATATATAAAGGGCAGTTGTATGTATATGCATGTCCGGAGGAAACTTCGAAAATAAAACAATTAACGACAAAGTAAATATATATACACATTAGATATCACCAGGGCTTGGTTTTCGAGCAAAAATAATAAAGATTTAATTTATATTCGTGAAGATAATTGAAAAATAAAATTTAAATGATAACAACATGGATTTTTTTTTTCATTTAATATTTTAGAAAGTAGACATTAACATTTCTTTTCAGAGTAGCTGGATCAATGCAAGGTCTATTTTTTTACATAGAGATTTAAATGGGGCATCCCACGAGGATTCAACTCACGATTAAGTAATAATGGATCTGCAGGACTAAAAAAATCCCCCTCTACCCAGGCAACGCAGGGTAGCCGCTGCTAGTATATATATATATATATATATATATATATAGAGAGAGAGAGAGAGAGAGAAAATGTATATATATTATATATATATATATATATATAAAATTGCAACACCCTGAGAAAAAAAATCAATCCCCCAAAATTAAACATACACAGAGATGCTGATAGGTACATGTCCTGCATCCCTGACACACAAAAATCTAAAATGATGCAGTAAAATCATATTTCTAAGAAAGGTAATGTTTGACCTAATTTAAGCTACAGGTTGTTGCTTATGAAATTTAGCATACAAATACATTTCAAATTCTCCCATCTCTCTTTCTCTCTCCTCCCAGAGAAACTAACACATATAACAAGGAGGTAATCAAGATATACATAGAGAGAGGTAAGTGATAGGCAGAATGTTAGGTAAGGAATTTGTAAGATTTCAAAGAAAGGAAATGTTTAACCTAGAAGCTGCTTCTGAAACTTACAAATATATTTCACACACTCTAATCACTCTCTTTACTATCACAGAGAAACTAACATACATAACGAGGAGGTGATCAAGATATACACAGAGAGGGGGAAAGTGACAGGCAGAATGTGAAGTAAGAGACAAGTCAGTTTGACTTAATTACAACTAATTAGAACCAATTTAAATGGAATTTTTTTCCAAATGTAACTCAATCTTAAAAGTAAGGAATAATTTAGTATAATTTTCATGTCATTAAACTAAACAGTAAAAAGGCCTTTAGGAGACAAAAGTTGAGGACCATATGACCTTTAGGCACCCCTTTTGTGATCTCATTTCATAAGGACATTTTTTCATTTACATTTTTAAAAATTATAAAACTAACCCCTAATCCCTAACAAACAACCAGATTTTGGCTGTGTAAATGAAAAAAAATTTTCTTATGAAACGAGATCACAAAAGGGGTGCCTAAAGGTCATATGGTCCAAAGTTGATTCACTCAGCTTTAGTATAATAATAGATATATTCTAAGTTGTAAGGTTTTTGTGTATGCTTCACTTGTTCGTTATACAAATAAAAAATAAAAGTACTGTTTTTTTTTTTAAGCATGAATAACTGTGAGTGTAGGTGTTCAAACTATACTAAAATTTAAGAAAATACAAATGACTTACCAGTTGTGTTAGAATTGATATTGAAAGTGATATTGAACTCAGGAGATTGTGCATCAGTCTCAGTCTAATATGTTGCGCTGCAACCCGGAACGATCAACACTTTTGCCTAAGCGCAGTAAAAGCAAACACGTTGCGCGGACCAACCACAGCTTGTGTCACATGAGAATTCTAGAATTTACAGAGTTATCCATTGCTTCCAAGGAGGGGGATTATGATCCCGAGGATTAGGTCCGGTTCCTGAGGCATTTACGGTTTCGCCTGTTCTAATGCGTGGCGTGAACTTACACTTGCCTGGCTTAAGCTTTGAAACAAGCATATTTAAAGAAATGGGCCAGTTTTAACTCAGTTGGTAGAGCGTTCGGCTATGAATCCCAAGATTCCTAGTTCAATACTGGCTCTCGTCAACTCAGCGTATGAGTAGCACAGGGATCTGTGCAGTAAAGTGAGGAGCTGATGGTAGGTATGGTACTCCATGTTAGACGCCAAATAATCTCCTTGGTCTAGCGCTAGTGAAAAGGGGATAGATTCCCCTCGCTGTCTGGCTGATACCGACTTTAGGCTGCCCCGACGATGACAACAATTTTATATCTTTTCCCCATATATACACACAGAGATGCTGATAAGTTCACATCCTGCGTCCCTGACGCACAAAAATCTAAAAGGATGCAGTAAAATCGTATCCATGTATCCCAGTGTTTTTCTTTTTTCTTCCTTCACCATTTCAAGCTAACTGTAAATGCATTTCAATAGTTTCTTAGAAATGAATTACGCAAGATAGGTTACAAGGTAGGACTTAGATGGCTTTAGTTGGGACCCATAAATGTTCCTGCAGACTTCTTCAAAGCAAATATGTGCATCCCAGGATGCACTAAATCAAAAAGGTATCAACATCACTGTATGTAGAAGTATTATTTTATGATAATATTTAGATAAATTCAACTTAGATTTGTTTTTATTAACTTCTCCAATATATATATATATATATATATATATATATATATATTATATATAGAAGTACTTTTTTTTCTTTTTCATGAAGTAAACCTTTCCTCTCGATATTCCCTCTAATCTCCGCGTTGTAAAATGTCTTTGGGAACATTCACAGCTTTCTCATCTTTGGCCAGAGATAAATGGCTGCCATCAAAGGGTTAAAAGCTCGAAAAACGAGCATCATGTTGCTTCTGTAAACCCCCACCCACCAGACAACCTCATCTTGTACTCGGCCCACAGGGGATTGAAATCCCCCCCCAAATACACACACTACCCCCCCCCCCTTTAACAGCGTGTACCAAGTTTAAAGGTTATCACACTGTTGGCCGTCCGAACGTTTTTACCTTCTTCTGATATCGCAAATTGAGAAGATGAAGGATGTACCGTCAGTTTCACTTAAGGGTTTGATTGATGGGATGTTAAGGATATGAAAGGCTCAGCTTTCTGGAAATTTTCCTTCTTTCCACCTGGATTCGGAAATTCAAAAGGTAACGAACGGCCTTCAGGGCTCCAATAATTACTGGAACTACTAGAAGAGTAAATTTGCTAACTGTAGCGTAAAACTATGACATTTACAGATGGAAGATAAAATAATAACTAAAATCAACATTATTCATGTGTGCATGTATATATATATATATATATATATATATATATATAGGTAGGTATTTTGTATTGGAGAAAGGAAAATAAATGGTTTGATTACAGGTGTAAGAGCTATATTTATTTGTTACTAGAAGCGGCTACCCGTCGTTAAAGTTAGTCCTGCAGATCCATTATTACTGAATCGTGAGCTGGATCCTCTTAGAATGCCCAATTAAAATCCCTAGATAAAAAAAGACCTTGCATTGATCCAGCCACTCAGCAAAGAAACATTATTAAACGCAAATAAACTCCATGCTGTCTTCAGTTAAATTTTATCTTTTAATTATCTTCACTAATAACTCAAATCTCTATTATTTTTGCTCAAAAACCAAGCCCTGGTGGTATTTAATGTATATATATATTTACTTGGTCGCTAATTATTTTATTTTCGAAGTTTCCTCCGGATACACATACACACAACTGCCCTTTATATATGTATAAATATAGATAGATGATATACTATACATTTAAAACGCATTTGTTGCAAAGAAGCATATTAGCCACTTATCATCAAGAAAAGCCTCTTGAAAATTAAAGCAAATTTATATTCAGTTATATATAGCAGTGGGGCATATATATAAGTATAGAAATTCAGTATTTGTTTTTGCATATTTCTATACTATATAAGTATAGAAATATGCAAAAACAAATACTGAATATACTGTTGGATTTATTTCCATTTTTCTTTGACAAAATTTAACCACTCAGGTTTCACCGAGAAGGATCTTCAGGATAATTCAGTCAGAATGATCCAGAAGATCCTTCCAGGTGAAACCTGGGTAGTAACTGATTGGGTTCTCTAAACCAGCTTTACAACTACGTACTGATGATTTTTCAATATTTATTATCTTGAGTCATTCGGTTTCTTTTTTTCCCATTGAGACATTCTCACCTGCCATAATATATATATATATATATAATATATTTGTAGAAAAACGTTTTTGTCTCAACCACTGTTTTGGTGTTCAAGGTACACCTTCCTCAGGAGTTCTCCTGGAAATCTTCATTATAATAAGATATATATATATATATATAAAATAAAAATACTGGGTTTTTTGAACATCACTTATAAGCTTGTTCTTGCTTCTCGAGCAAACCAAAAAACAAATATTAAAATAATATGTTTTGGTATTAAAATGACCCAATAAGGGTTGATATGCCATAAAACAAAAGAAAAACAACCCAAATTTTTAAAGAATTGGTTTGGGGGTCTGCTTATTTATGGGTGATAATGTCAAATAGAAAAGTGTCTGTAACGACAAAAACGGTCTTTGTGGGTGGGGCATGGGTGGATGAGAGGGAGAGAGATATCTCGATCTGATAATTGCAAATGTAGCTGATAACAAACTCATCCGAAAATTTTTCTTGGATCCAAGCGGATTGCTCCTAAAATCACTGCCACGGTTCTGTTAGCAATTTGCTTGTGCTGAAAAACAAAAAAAGAAATGCTTTTAACATAATTTTTTATATTTTTTTCTCTCTTTTGCGATTATTCCATTTTCCTTTTGCGTGAATCCTCCGTGTTTGTAAGTCGTGAATGATTAGACGTTTTACTTTCTTCCAGTGGCGTTGAACATAAAGTAGCGTTTCTCATAATAGGTTTGGCATCGCTGTCTCATCTTGTGCAATTTGCTGCGGAAATGCTTCTCTTATTTACTTCGTGCTTATATAATGCCAAAAATTGTGTCTCTTGTCGAGGGTAACAAGAGGATGTTAAGATAATGTTGTTGTTTGGTGTTATTTTTGATGGAGAGAAAAAACAAAACAAGAAGGAGGTATGATTTGAGGGTAGGTGTCTGTGCTGTGTGTGTGGTGGGGTTTAATACCACCCAATCACTCCCCATACTTCATCTATTTTTGTTTTTCATCCGTGTAGGAAGGGAAGGAGGGAGCACCTGTTTTGGTCAGGATATTTTTTCTTTTGAATTTTTTTTTCTTATTATTTTTCTTTTCCTATCTTCATTATTTTCTTTTTCTCTTTTCATTTTGTTTCTCTTTCTTTTTTTGATTTTTGATATTTGTTTGAATTTTTCTTTTAACACTTTTTTTTTTTTTCTTTTTCACTTTTTCATTTTTTTTCATTTTTTTTTTCATTTTTTCATTTTTTTCTTTTTCATTTTTTCATTTTCTTTTCATTTTTTCATTTTTTTTCTTTTTCATTTTTTCGTTTATTTTTATTTTTCATTTTTTCATTTTTTTTTTCGTTTTCCTCTTTTCTTTTTCGTTTTCCTCTTTTCTTTTTCATTTTCCTCTTTTCTTATTCTTTCACTTTTTTATTTCTCACTTTTCTCTTTTCTTATTCTTTGTTTTCCTTTTTGCTTTTCATTTTATTTTCTTGTTTATTTTTGTTTCTTCATTTCATCTATTTTTCTTTGATTTTTATCTCTTCAGTTATCTATTTTTTAGTTTACCTTTTTCTTCTTTTTCTTTTTTCTTCATGTTTTAATTTTTCTATTTAATTTAATTAATTTATATTTAGCTTTTTTCTCAGTTTATTTCTTTTCCTTTTTTCTCATTTTCTTTCTTTTTTTTTCATTTTTTCTTTTTTTTTCATTTTTTCTTTTTTTTTGTTTATTTTAATTTTTAATTAGATAATTTTTTTTTCTTGTTTGATTTTTCTTACAAGTTAATTTCATTCTTTAGTCCCCATTTTTTCTTTTTCCATTTCAACTTCTGAGAAGGTCCATAAGTTTGACAAGAAACACCTTAAAAAGATTGGAGTGCATATCGTCCAAAATGTTGTGTAGATAACAAAAAAGATGAGGACAATAGTCTGAAAAATCCAAATAATACAAATTATGAAGCCTCATTTCACAAATAGAAAAAAATGAGTATTTGTATTATTTGGACTATTGTCCTCATCTTTGTTGTACAATGTTTCAGCCCATGTGAACTCTGACCTTCTTCAGTTATTTCTTGTTGGACTTGGGAACTTCTTGAATTCAGGAACCTTCTTTCCAAACTCTGAAACTTTCTTGTCGGACTCGGGAACCTTCTTTCTGAACTCTGGAACTTTCTTGTCATAATCGGGAGCAATCATGGAACTTTGAACCCAACCCTTTATTCAATCCACGGGGGTATACTGTTCTCATTCCACTAACCATAGCTACCCCAGCTACAGGTGTTAAGCTGTGTTACTTATTATTCTATGTTACTATCACCCTTGACCAGGATTCAACCAGCAGCCTAGAGATAACTGTCACTTGGAACTGTCTTAACCCTTTATCCACTACACTGTGTGTCCAATTGGACAACAGAAAAAAAAAATTGTTTACTATTCTGAGCGCCATCCACATACAAATGGTGAATAAATTGAAACTTTTTGCATTTAATTTTACTTTCATTTATATATATATATATATATATATATATATATATATATATCCCATTGAAAGGTTCTGTGGGTAAATAGCAAACATTTCTGAGTTCAGGGGTGGCTAATGTCTATATTCAATGATTACTTTCAGAAGGTGAAAATCATCTTAAAATTGGCCGTGACATCAGCTTCTGCCTTCCCCACCCTCAAAAATTTTTTTAGATTTAATCCACCATGAAAAATACGCATCTAGAAGGAAGGAAAAATATATATATATAAACTAGGAAATTGACTTTTCTAGTGGAAAATTTCGGATCTTCCCTTTTTATTGGAACTTTCATTCGGATCAAGTGCTATTAAAGCACTTGATCCATAAAAGGTTATCAATGAGAATTTAGAACCCCCACCCACTCCACGGTATAGATTGTATGTTCAAACAGGAGTCTTTAATAAGAAATTACTGTATCTAGCTCAGTTCTGGACAGTGAGGTGCGATGGTCAAGATAGTTAGATATATCCCTGCATCCCTGACACAAAAATATAAAAGAACGCAGTAAAATCATACCCATGTGTCCCAGTGTTTTTCCTCCCTCACCATTTCAAGCTAATTGTAAATACATTTCAATAGTTTCTTAGAAACAAATTACACAGGACAGGTTACAAGGTAGGAGTTACATGGCTATTCGTTCAAAGCAAATCACTAAATCAAAAAGCTATCAGCATCATTGTATATATATTTGAAATAGGTATATTTCATATATATAGATTAAATCGAACTTAAAGGACTTAAATTCCACCATCATATGTCACCCTGCTGAAAGAAAAAAAATACCAAAAAATTAGGGAATTAACTGAATTTAATGAAATTTTCAGTTTTGATATATTAATAAATAAAAGATATAATGCACCAGTTATTTTATTTAAAAACTTTTTTCAGCTCCGTTAACTTTGAGGCATAAGACAG
Source organism: Doryteuthis pealeii (assembly GCA_023376005.1). NCBI lineage: Eukaryota > Metazoa > Mollusca > Cephalopoda > Myopsida > Loliginidae > Doryteuthis > Doryteuthis pealeii. Next base: position 29,467,600 of record CM042180.1, on the reverse strand, counting down.
ATTTGTCCCACCCCTTTCGTTCTACTTTTTTACTGTTCATTTTTTATAATCATTTTATACATTTTTCTTTTTTCTTTCATTTCTTTTTTTTTTATTCATTTTCATTTTTCTTCTTTTTTTACTTATCTTTTCTATATATTTTCTTTTTTTCTTTTTTCTTTTTTGACTTTCTTTTCAATTTTCCTTTTTTGTCCCATTACCCCCCACCCTGTCTTTTTATGTTTTATTTTTTAATTTCTTTTTTTCTATTTCTCTTTCTAGCTTGTCTTCTTTTTTCTTTCATTTTCTTTTTCTATTTTTTTTTTTTCTTTTCTTTTTCATTAATTTTTTCTGTTCTGATTATGTTTTTTTTATAAGCATTTCTACATTTTTATTCTATTTTTTTTGTTTTATTTTCATTCAATTCCTCTTTATTCATTTTCATTTTTACTTATTATCTTTCCTTTACATTTTCCTTTATTTTTTCTTTTTCTATTTTCCTTTTCTGTAACATTCCCCACCCAAATATGTTCTATTCTTTTCTTTCTTTTTCTCATAATTAGCCTTGTAAGGTGGTTTTCTTTTTTCTTTCATTTTCTTTTTCTATTTTTTTTTTCACTTTTTTTCATTTCTTTTTTCATTAATTTTTTCTGTTCTGATATTTTTAATAATCATTTTCTACATTTTTCTTTTCTTTTTCATTTTCTCTTTCATTTTTTGCTTCTTCCTTTTCCATTTTTTTTTTTTTCAATTTTTACTTTTTTTCTTCTCTTTCCTTTTCTTTTTCTTTTTTCATTTCTTTTTCAATGTTTCTTTCTGTTCTGATTTTTTTAATAATCTTTTCTACATTTTTCTTTCATTTTCTCTTTCATTTCTTTTCTACTTACTTTTTTTTTTTACTTTTATTTAATTCCTTTTATTCATTTTCATTTTTTCTTTCTTTTTTTTACATGTTTTTTCTTTTCCGACTTTCCTTTCAATTTTCTTTTTTTGTCCCATTACCCCCCTGTTTTTTTAATTTTTTAATTTCTTTTTTCTCTTTCTCGTTCTCGTAATTGGTCTTTTTTCTTTTTCTACTTTATCCTTTTTTTACTTTTTTCTATTTTTTTTCATTAATTTTTCCTGTTTATTTTTTTATAATCACTTCTACATTTTTCTTTTCTTCCTTTTTCATTTTATTTTTATTCAATTCCTCTTTATTCATTGTTCATTCTTACTTATCTTTCCTTTACATTTTCCTTTCTTTTTTCTTTTCCGACTTTCCTTTCAACTTTACTTTTTTATCCCATCTCCCCCCTCTCTTTATTTGTTTTTCTTTCTCTTTCTTGTAATTAGCCTTGTCAGCTGGTCTCCTTCTTTTTTTTTTTTTTAATCTCCTCGTTATTCGCCATGTTCAACATCTGTCACCTTCCTCCTGATTGGTCACATAATTTGTTTTCGTTCTCTGTGACTAAATTAATTTTTTCTCCCCTGATCACATCTTGCGACTATTCGGCACCAAAAATTTTTCTTTATCCTTTGCGTTTTTCAAATGAATATCTAGGAAATCTTAAAAGCAACACTCATATATATATATATATATATATATATAGTAAATAGTTGTACCTCTAGTAAAAATAAGATCTTGGTCCGTTTTATAAAGATTATATATCTAGCATTATGTACACAATACAAAAATTACATTCCTTATGAGGGTGGGTGAGGAGTACTTCTGGCATAGTGGTTAGCTTGCTGGACTGCAATATTGTAGTTAGCGAGTTTGAACTCCATATTTATGTATTTACACGCACGCACACACACACACACACACACATGTATATACATCTATATATATACAAGAAAGTTTTTGGTATGTACGTGTCGATCTATAACTCAGAAAAGAGGAGTCACTCAGATTTGAAATCTTGCATATAGATTAATATCCTTCTAACTAAGAAACACACCAAATTTGGTTATTGATTTTTACTGATAAAGGGATATAATTAATTAATCATACGAAAATCAAACAATTTTCAGAAAGTATCGTAAGCTGCCCCTGATGATCAGCAGAAGCTTGGCTGCTGCTTATTTCAGCAGAAAAAAGAAAGAAAGCATTCAAAACATCCGCTACAACTATGACTATCTTTTAACGTAAAATCAAATCATGTCCTGGGAATGATGTTAAACTCTATCTGATGGTGAGGTTTCAGTTTTGGATGTTTGGGGAATGTGGAGTACCCCCTCATCACCATTGCTCCCTGGTCCACTCTGACCCGGAGTGTAGTACCTGTTGGGGTCCCACCTATGGGTTAAATAGAAAAATGTATTTATAAAAAAATTGTATAATCCATTAAGAATTGATTTATTTCAAAACTTTATCAGCATTAAATGACCCACTGAGGTTGATATGCCGTAAAACAAACCAAGAAAACCAAGCAAGATATAATGAATCTTGTCCCGGATTTGAACTCGTTAATTCCACAAGTGGGAAATATAGTAGTTGGTGTTTTAGTATTTCGATCAAGCAGTGTACTTTGAGCAGGCTCTGGTGTTATAAGCAAATTATTAATCAGAGTAAAAAGAAGGTCTTTTTGTCGGCTCAATAGAAATTATAGACTCAGCATTCTGTACACAGCACCGGTGTTTATCTGCTATAGAAATCTGATCCATATAAATGTTCAATACCACTGGGCTGGCATTTAATCTGTTTGCACAAATAACTCTCTCTCTCTCTCTCTCTCTCTCTCTCTCTCTCTTACTCTTTTTTTCTCTCTCTCTCTCTCTCTCTCTCTTACTCTTTTTCTTTCTCTCTCTTTTTTTCTTTCTCTCTATCTCTCTCTCTTTTCTCTCTCTCTCTCACTCTTTCTCTCTCTCACTCTTCTCTTCTCACTCTCTTCTCTCTCTCTCTCTCTCTCTCACTCACTCTTTCTCACTCACTCTCTCTTTTCTTTAAAAGCCAAATATAACTGATCGGACTTCTGATCAAATCTCTTTTTTAAATCAGAGCTCTAATTTGATAGATGCCTTCAGATGCCGAGTTTTATGCGAGGATCCACCGAGGGAGCCTGACTTGGGGGTGGATCGGGACAATGATGCTAAACGGTGGACAGGGGGTTGGGTAAAAGATTTCCAAAGCCACCCTGTCTAATCCTAACCCCCTTTCCCGCTTCCACGTCTTCATGCCCACTCCTTCCCTTGCTTGCAAGCCAACACCCACGCATCAATCTCCATCTCACTATAGAGATGTGAGCGGCCAGTTTAGTCAAATTGTCCAGATCTGGTGACGAGATGGCTGCCTCCGCATCCTCATCCTCATCCAGGCTTGTCAGTATATTTTTCTTGGCACTGAAACGCACCCAAGTGTATTAACTGCTTTATTAGTATGTAATATGAATACTGTCTGTCTGTCATCACCGATTACTCTGCCACCTGTGTGTCCTGGCTATGACGTTAAACTGCATCTAATTGTGCACCGACTGCACCTCTGCAGAGGGGTAAGACTCCCCTAATGGAGCCACCTGTTAGCCGTGGGTGGCAACCTGTGATGCTTACGCTAGACGGGCAGTCGGAGAGGCCCCTCCGATCACGTAAAGCCCTAGCACTAATATGATTGTGCCGACCTATTGCCCTTATGGCAACCCCCAACCCTTTTTATCATATGGGTGTTAGAAGGCAGTGACTGGGAATTTTGGGGAATGTGGAGTACCACTTCTTCACCATTGCTCCCTGGTCCACTCTGGCCTGGAGTGGTAGTACCTGTTAAGGTCCCATCTATGGGTTAAATAGAAAATTAAAAAAAAAAGTCCAGTCTTTATTTTAATCCGCATTACAATGTCTTAATATTATTGAAATTAGCCAACATTTTGTGAATAGGCATCTTATTTTATCCTTTACTCATGGTTTAAATTTCATATAAATTGAAGGAAAAATTTCAGAGGAGTTTGTACCCTCAAAGAACCCCCTTTGGTCAAAAGGAAATATTCTTATTCAAGTACACTGAGTAATGTAGAATATATATGGTTATGAGGTTTCTAGCTTCAAAACCTTAGGAAAAGTTTGTGAACAAAGGAACAAGAACTATAACTTATATATATATCGGGCAGTTGTGTATATATATGTCAGGAGGAAACTATGAAAATAAAACAGTATTATTTGGATTATTCAGACTATTGTCCTCATCTTCATTGTTATTTGTACAATATTTTGGCCAGTGTGCCCTCTGGCCTTCTTCAGGTATTTCGTGTTGGACTCGGGAACCTTCTTGTCATAATCGGGAGCCATCACGGAACTTTGAACCTAACTGAGAAGGTTCCCGAGTCTGACAAGAAATACCTGAAGAAGGCTGGAGGGCACATTGGCTGAAATGTTGTACAGATAAAATGAAGATGAGAACAATAGTCCGAATAATCCAAATAATACTAATTATCAAGCCTCATTTCAAAAATTCCGAGAAATAGAAAATAAAACAATTGGCGACAAAGAAAATATAGGTACACATTCACTATCACCAGATCTTGCTTTTTGAGCAAAAATAATCAAGATTTGATTCATATTTGTGAAGATAATAGAAAAATAAAATCTAAATGATAACAGTGTGGAATTTTTTTTTTTTTTTTTGCATTTAAAATTTTAAAGAAGAGACACTGATTTTTCTTTTCAGAGTCTCTAGTTCAACACATTGTCTTTTTTATGTAGGGATTTTAATGGGGCATCCTGCAAGGTCCAACTTGTGACGCCGGGGAGCCGCTTCTAGTATATATATATATATATATATATATATATATATATTCAAACCTGTTAAATTGCGCTTAAGAAAGTGACATTATGTTGCATCCTACTCATGCAGAGGTGTTGGTAAATATATATAATGTGTGGCTGGGTGAGAGTGAATTCCATATACCCCAATCAAGGAATACAGATGAAACCTGTTCGATAACTTTATCGATTATTTTACTCCAGAAGATATTGATTATAGAAAACCATTTATTGAAAGAAGACAAAAGAAAGCCTTCATTCAATAATGATGACGTTATTTAAATAGAATTAATAATTTCTTGTCAGATATGAAACATGTTTGACCTATTTTCTAATTATTCCTTAAACAAATCAGATATTTTTGTCAATAGTTGAAGTCTGTCTTGAATTAAAGCAAATATATTTTGATTATTTGTTCATAGTAAAAATCATTGTCCAATACATTTTTAATGTAAAAATCAGTGCCCAATGCATTTTTATTGTAAAAATCATTGTCCAATGCATTTTTATAGCAAAAATCATTGTCCAATGCATTTTATAGCAAAAATCATTGTCTAATGCATTTTATAGTAAAAATCAGTGCCCAATGCATTTTTATTGTAAAAATCATTGTCCAATGCATTTTTATAGCAAAAATCATTGTCCAATGCATTTTTTATTGTAAAAATCAGTGCCCAATGCTTTTTTATTGTAAAAATCATTGTCCAATGCATTTTTATTGTAAAAATCAGTGCCCAATGCATTTTTATAGCAAAAATCATTGTCCAATGCATTTTTATAGCAAAAATCATTGTCCAATGCATTTTGATATTAAAATCATTGTCCAATGCATTTTCATATTAAAATCATTGTCCAATGCATTTTCATAGTAAAAATCATTGTCCAATGCATTTTCATAGTAAAAATCATTGTCCAATGCATTTTCATATTAAAATCATTGTCCAATGCATTTTCATATTAAAATCATTGTCGTATGCATTTTCATATTAAAATCACTGTCCAATGCATTTTCATATTAAAATCATTGTCGTATGCATTTTCATATTAAAATCATTGTCCAATGCATTTTTATAGTAAAAATCATTCTCCAATGCATTTTCATAATAAAATTATTGTCGTATGCATTTTTATAGTAAAATCATTTGTATTTATCTTGTCAGATATAAAACCTGGTCAACGTATTTTCTAATCCTTGACAAATGAAACATTTTTGGCATCAATGGAAGTCTCAAATTGGAGCAAATATATTTTGATTAACTGACCATAGTATAATCATTGTCCAATAAATTTTTATAGTAAAAATCATTGTCCAATGCATTTTTATAGTAAAATCATTTTCTAATAGTAAATGAAAAGATTTAAGATATGTTACGACCAAGTGAACTTTTCACAAAAATAAGACCATCCAGGATTTTACATTTCCTAAGAGAAGTGCGATTGTACTCAAAAATATGAGTAATTGAACAATAGTTAAAATCTATACATATATACATAACTACCGCTATGAATCCAAAACTTAGTTGGCATTAAATGACCCACCGAGGTTGATATGCCATAAAACAAAACAAACCTGAAATAAGTGTAATATTTTAATATCCGTTCTTATTTAGTTTTGTTTGTCATTCTAATTTAATGTGATATTTTATTACATTAAAACTTAAATACTTGTGCCCGGGGGGTGGGGTATATATTTGCTATTGTTTTTTCATTATATCTTATTCATACTGTCGGATTAATTTCCATTTTATTTTCACATATTTGCTAGTATATATAATTTTTGTAGATGTCCGAATTAGCATAAAAAATAATTTGATTAAATATGATTAATGTTTAGCCATCTATTTACATAAAACCCGTCGTGATGAAAAGGTTTAAAATTAGTGCTCTGTGACCGTTATTTAGCCATTGATGGACAATATTTCCTTTTTTTTTTTTTTTTTTTTTTTTTTTTTTTTTACTGCCATGCCCAACATCCTTGGAGTTCTCCCTCAGCTCTCTCTCTCTCTCTCTCTCTCTCTTGTGTGTGGTCAAGCATTGTCATGCAGAAGGAGGATATTGTCAATTGGAAAATTGGGTCTTGCTCGTCGGATTCTTGCACTGAGCCTCGTTAGGGTCTCAAAGTAGGCCTTAGTTTTATGAAAACCTCACATGAAATAAAGAAATGGCATTACTTTTTGACTCACCCTCATAATATTCATAGATGTCTGAATCAGCACGAAAGTGCTGACTCCTAGGATCTAGTGTAAAAGATAGTTTTGATTAAATATGATTAGTGTTTTGCCATCTATTTACATAAAACCTGTTGCGATGAGAAGGTTTTAAATTAGTGCTCTGTGACCGTTATTTAGCCATTGATGGACCTTGAAACAATATTTCATTTTTGTTTTTTGGGTTTTTTTTGTATTTTTTTTTTTTTTACTGCCACGCCCAGCATCCTTGGAGCTCTCCCTTACCTTACTTTCTCTCTCACTTCACTTTCTCACTCTCTCTCTCTCCCTTTCTCCCTCTCTCTTTCTCACACTCTCTCTTCCTTTCTTTCTCTTTTTCTCTCCCTTTCTATCCCTCTCTCTCTCTTTCTCTACTCTCTCTCTCTCTCCACTGTGTGTATGTTGGCTCTTAGCTAATGGTAATCTCCCGGGATCAAATGAAGACTTTACAAGTTTAGATGAGTGAAGAAGTAAGAAGCAGGTGATAAAAAGATGTCGGCTTTTTGAGGCCTGGCACTTGTTTGTGGTGCAGGGGTTGGGGCTGCTTAGGTGCTTCGGGCGTAGCTTTTCTATAAAGAAAAAAAAATCACAACTTGCATGTTCAGCTTTCTTGTTTTATCGTGTGTTTTTTTTTGGGGGGGGGGTTCATCCATCCTGGAAATATCTTCTGCTCAGCTGGTTTCATCAGACATCTTTGATGTTATCAGTTTATACTTATATATATATATATATATAAAGTGTATATGACGTAACAGTTATTGTGAGGAAAGAAACTTCATGAGCCAAGTTCAGATCCTGGACAAGGCTGTTTGCATTTCACTTTGCACTTCACATGAATCCATCATATATGTGTGTGTGTGTTTATGTGTTTGTGTGTGTGTATCTGTTAGTTTGCTTATATATGTGTGTGTGTGTGTATCTGTTTGTTTATATATATATATATATATATATATATATGTGTGTGTGTATCTGTTTGCTTAGATTTGTGTATGCTTATATATATATATATATATATATATATATATAACAGTTAATTGCCAATCCACGAAGCAAACAAATATATTTATTTCTGGATTAATTAAAATCGATTTAAAAAGTGCTCAATAAAAAGAACTAAATATACGTTTTTAAAAGCGAATGGGTTAAAATCCTCTGACTATAGTTTCGCGCAGTAGCGAATCTTCAGGGAGTTCTCCCTGAAGATTCACTACTTCGTGAAACTGTAGTCGGAGGAATTTAACCCATTCGGTTTTAAAACATATATATATAATTTATTGGTTATTATACATTGAGCTCTCCTAGGGATTTATAAAAATCCTTGGACAAATATATATGTTTGCACTTACAAGAGCATTCTGTGTGGTTGTACAGTGAGATTTTGATGATCCCAAATAGAATCATCCCTTACTTACCAGTCATTTGGATTATTTTACACACACACACACATACACACGTTTGTGTATGCTTATGTATAAATATGTGTGTGAGTGCATGCATATATGTGTATGTATTTATATTGATTGCTTAGACATTCACTTCCATCCCCCTTTTTTAATGTGTCTTGATTATTTCATCCTTGCTGCTTTGTATGTCTGCCCCAGGACACCTCTTGCATGTAGCCCCACCCTATCCTAGATGCAATACTTTGAAGTTACAAGTTACCCAATCTCCTACTCTGGGCCTCAACAACATTTTCGCAGTGAATTTTCCTAATCTTGGAATTGACAACCCAATTTTTTAGCGAATTCTTGTTCCCTAAACTCCAGGGAGTCCGTTCCTAGCTATTCATCTCCCCTTTTCTGTTCAGATCCAATTTGATTTTGTGAACCTGTCAAGGTGCTTTACACTCATTTGACTTACATGTTGTTTTTTGGGGGTGGGGGGGATTATTTGGACTATTGTCCTCATGTTTATTTTTATCTGTACAACATTTCAGCTGATATGCCCGCCAGACTTCTTCAGGTATTTCTAGTTATTTTTGAGATGAGGCTTAATAATTTGTATTATTTGTATTATTTTGACTATTGTGCTCATCTTTATTGTTATCTGTACAACGTTTCGTCCGAAATGCTCTCCAGACTTCTTCAGGTATTTCTGGTTATTTTGAGATGAGACTTGATAATTTGTATTATTTGGACTATTGTCCTCATCTTTATTGTTATCTGTACAACGTTTAGGCTGATGTGCCATCTGGCCTTCTTCAGGTGTTTCTGGTTATTTTGAGATGAGGCTTGATAATTTGTATTATTTGGACTATTGTCCTCATCTTTATTGTTATCTGTACAATGGTTGATGTGCCCTCTGGCCTTCTTCAGGTATTTAATGTTGGATGCGGGGGCCTTCTTGAACTCTTGAACATAGGATAATAATTAACACAGATTAACACTTGTACCCAGCTATGGTTAGCAGAATGAGAACAGCCATAGATGAGACCCTAACAGGTACTACCACTCTGGGGCAGAGTGGACCTGGCAGTAATGGCGGTGGCTTCATGTCCTGGGTATGATGTTAAACTCTCTCTGATGGTAAGATTCCAGTTTTGGAGCTCTGGGTAATGTGGAGTACCCCTTCATCACCATTGTTCCCTGTTCCACTCTGACCCGGAGTGGTAGTATCTGTTAAGGTCCCATCTATGGGTTAAATAGAACAAAATGAGTTTTAAAAAATTGAGTTTTAAAAAACAGTCGAGTACCCATTACAAATGAATAAAACAAAATGTCTTTGGCATAAAATAACCCAAGAAGGGTTGATATGCCGTAAAATCCACTAACCAAGGGAAACGTTTGATGTCACTTGAGTCATCTAATGCTTAATTTTTTGGGGTAAAAAGAACTGTGCATGGGAGGCAAATTTGATTTTCTTTAAAAAAAAAAATTTTTTTTACCCCCTTTTCATGCATAGGTTTGTATCTGTGATTCCATTCATTGACAGCGGCATCAAATTTAATATCTTTGAATAATGGATAGTCTTCAAAACGGCGCCGCTTTCTAATGAAGAATTTGAATCGCACTACAGCACCTACTTGAAAAGGATTTACCTTTTTACCGTTGTTTGCAAATGCCAAAATTCCTCACAGACTGAAGAAAATGTAGGAATGGAAACCAGCTTTTCAAAAAGCTGGGGGGGGACACACAAAATAAGCAGCTGAAGTCGAAAGTTATTAACTTTTTGCTTAAAATTCTGAAAATGATTCACCCTTGGGATCCGCTCTCCTTGCAGCACCCCCCCCCCTGGAAACACAGATGTTGAAAAATCCTCTTTGATGATTGGCTGGCGGTGATTTGGAGGAGCCTCTAATCCCTGGAATTGTGAGACAGGTGGATTGTAATCGTGTCTTTTAAGAATCTTCATTGATGGAATCGGATTTTTCATCAGATGATTACTTGGGGGAAAAAAAAAGCCTCTGCAATGACATGACACAAAGACACATTATATGTCTGGGTATTTGTGTGTGTGTGTATATATATATATATATATATAAAATAGCAAACAAGTGATTATTAATGTGTGTGTATGTGTAAGTTAGCAAACAATATATATATATGTTTGTGTGTGTGAGCAAACAAATGATTATTAAATGTGTGTGAGATATATATATATATATATATATATATATATATATATAATGTGTGTGCGTGTATTAGCAAACACATGATAGTTAAATGTGTGTGTGTGTTGTGTATATGTATATATATATATATATATATATATATATTATATAATGTGTGTGTGTGTATTAGCAAGCAAATGATAGTTAAATGTGTGTGTGTGTTTGTGTATATGTATATATAATATATATTATATATAATATATATATATATATATATGTCCGATTTAGCTCAGTCGGTAGAGTGTTCGGCTGGGCACATCAAGGTTCCTGGTTCGATACCAGCCCTTGCCAACTCAGTTTATGAGTAGCACAGGGATCTGTGCAATAAAATGAAGAGCTGTTGGTAGGTGTGGTGCTCCACCTCAGACGCTAAAACAATCTCTTTAGTCTAGCACTAAAAGGGGATAGACTTCCTCGCTGTCTGGCTGATATTTCTTGTCCAGTGAAAACCATCTTTTCTATATATCTTCTTTCTTATGTATATATATGTGAGTTTGATAGCAAACAAATGACCACCCTGTTGGCTGGGCCAGAAGAATACACCAAACTGACTGCATCTCTGCAGAGGAGTAAAATCCACCTAATGAGGATACCTGATGGCCATGGATGGTGACCCATGATGCTTAAGGGTGGATTCTTGGTGACTGAGCAATCCATAGCATGCAATACCACACTTTGGCCCTTACTTAGGCTAGATGGGCGGTCACAAAGGCCCCCTCAAACAATTGGCTGATCAATGTCACGCCCTAACCTATATGTTTGTCCTAACCTCTTTGCCCTTACAGCAAGCCCCAACTCTTTTTATCGTATATGTGACTGAGGGTCTTCATGTCCTGGGTATGACATTAAACATCATCTAATGGTGAAGTGGTGGCTAGGTAACCAGACTATAAGAAGGGAAACTGTGAATTCAAACCTGTTAAACTTCACTTAAGAAATTGACCTTGTGTTACATCCTGCTCAATTGGGTGGGGTGGGGTTGGTATATATATATAATGTATGCAGATGTAACCCTGACGATTCAGACGATGAAACTCGAGTAGGTTACTTTCATCCATTTTATATTATATATATATATATATATATATATATTCACATGAATCTTTGGCACATTCTGAGGTTTTCTTTGATATTATATTAACTTTTAGTAAAAATTGTTTATTTCATACAAGACAAATTGTGAATAGGATTTTCGGTCAAAAATTTTATTCATATAATTTTGTATAAACATTGATCGGATATCAGAGTATTTTCTGAAAGCATTCTTTCTCTCTTGCTCTCTTTCACTTTTTATCTCTCTCTCTCTCTCTACTTTTCTTCTTTCTTTCTTTCTCTCTCTACTTTTATTCTCCCTTTCTTTCTATCTTTACTTTTCCTTCTCTCTCTCTCTTTACTTTACTTCTTTCTTTCTCTCTTTACTTTTCCTCTTTCTTTCTCTCACTCTCTTTATTTTTCCTCTTTCTCTCACTCTTTTATTTTTCCTCTTTCTCTCACTCTCTTTATTTTTCCTCTTTCTCTCACTCTCTTTATTTTTCCTCTTTCTCTCACTCTCTTTATTTTTCCTCTTTCTTTCTCTCTCATTTTACTTCCCCCTCTCTCTATCTTTCTCTCTCTCTCTCTTTTGCTCTTTCTTCTCTCTCTCTCTCTCTCTCTTTTTGCTCTTTCTTTCTCTCTCTCTCTCTCTTTTGCTCTTTCTTTCTCTCTCTCTCTACTTCTCTTTCTCTCTTTACCTTTTCTCTTTCTGTCTCACTTTACTTTCCCCCTCTCTCTTTTGTATTCTTTTTTTCTCTCTTTCTCACACCTGTTTCTATTTCTTTCTCCCTCTCTCATCTAATTTTATTTCTTTCCTCTCCTTATCTATTTCTCTTTCTCTCTCCCTCTCTACTTTCTCTTTTCCCACTTTCTCCCCTTATCTCTCTCTCTCTCTCTCCCATTGCCCTTTCTCCCACTCTCCCCATATTTCTCCCCTTATCTGTTTATCTCTTCACTCCCCTCTCTCCTTTTTCTCTTTCTTTTCCATTTCTCACCCTCTCTCTCTACTTTCCCTCCTCTCTCTTCTTACCCCCTCTCTCTCTCTCCTACTCCCCTTATCTCACTCCTGTTTCTCTTTTTTCCTCCCCCTCTTTCTCCACTTATCTCTTTCTCTCTAATTCTATCTTTCATTATTTTTCCTCCTTGATGCCAACATATTTCATCCTCTTCTCTCCTTTCCTCCATTCTCTTGCTCTGTCTGCAATTCTTGTTGTCTTCATAAACTCCCAATGTAATAATCTTGTTTTTCCCAAAACGCCTCGGAATATTCCAGAAAGAATAAATCCAACAAAAGTGGCATTTACCAATTCTCTTAGCATTTTTACTATAAATAACAAGTCACCATAAAAATAAGAAATAAAAAATATAAGTAAATAAAATGATAATAGTAATAATATAATAATAATAATAATAATAATATAACGGAAAGGAAAATCAAGAAAAAGAAAAGAAGAAAAAATATTAATAAAATATGAATAAATAAATCGAATAAACACCAACAATAATAATAATGATAATAACAATATTAATAACAATAACAGAAAAGAAAAGGAAAAAGAAATATATCTATATAAATAATAAAATATGAATAAATAAATAAAATAAACAATAATGTTAATGATGATAATAATAATAGAAATAGAAAAAGCCAAAAAAAAAATGAATAAATAAATAAAATGATCATAATAATAATAACAACGGAAAGGAAAATAAAGAAAAAGAAAAGAAAAAATATAAATTAAATATAAATATGAATATGAATAAATAAATCAAATAAACAACAATAATAACAATAATGGAAAGGAAAATGAAGAAAAAGAAAAAGCAAATATATATGTATATATATATATATAATATATATATATATATATATATATAAAAAGCAAAAAAAAGAATTTAAAATATAAATGATAAAATATTAATAAATGAATAAAATAAACAACAAAAAAAATAATCGTAACATAAAGGAAAAGAAAAAAAAGAAAGAAAAATATAGATAAATGAAATAAACAATAATAATAATAATAATAACAGAAAGGAAAATTAAAAGAAATATAAATAAAATAATAATAATAATAATAATAAAAGAAAGGAAAATCAAGAAAAAGAAAAAATATATAAATAAAATAAACTAATAATAATAATAATAACAGAAAGAAAAAATATAAATAAAATAATAATAATAATAATATTAACAGAAAGGAAAATAAAAAATATATAAATTAAATAAAATAATAATATTAACAGAAAGGAAAATAAAAAAATATATAAATAAAATAATAATAATAATAATAACAGAAAGGAAAATCAAGAAAATAAAAAATATATAAATAAAATAAACTAATAATAATAATAATAATAACAAAGGAAAATAAAAAAAATATAAAATAAAATAATATAATAATAACAGAAAGGAAAATAAAAAATATATAATAAAATAATAATAATAATAATAACAGAAAGGAAAATCAAGAAAAAGAAAAAATATATAAATAAAATAAACTAATAATAATAATAATAATAATAACAGAAAGGAAAAAAATATAAAAATAAAATAATAATAATAATAACAGAAAGGAAAATAAATAAAAATAAAAATATATATAAATAAAGTAAACTAATAATAATAATAATAATAATAATAATAACAGAAAGGAAAATAAATAAAAATAAAAAAATATATAAATAAAATAAACTAATAATAATATAATAATAATAATAATAATAATAACGGAAAGGAAAATCAAGAAAAAGGAAAAGCTGCTCTTTTTCGTTCAACAATCTTACTTGCTTGCTGCTTTTGCAACCCAAAAATGGTCAGACATTCAAACCCATTCCGAATACGCTTACAAATTATGTCTGCTGTGGCGGCATTTATGAGATTGTGGGGAGGGGACGTTTGAGCGAGGGGAGACGTCTTATTTTTACTTTTCTCTTTTCCGTCTGCTCATTTTCTAGATTCATCAGAATTGTTAAAAGAAGGGGGGGGGGGAGAAAGATTAGAACATTTTTTATGTTTGTTTATCAGAAAATAAATTTTTATATACGTAGCATTTATACACAAAGAAAAAGAAATGTGTAATTAGAAATGTCTATATGTTTTTGTTTACTTCCTGTATCTCTCATCACCCGTCTCTCTCTCTCTCTCTCTCTCTCTCTCTCTCTCTCTCTCTATATATATATATATATATATATATATATATATATAATATATAAAGGGAATGACTTATGGTAAAAGATATTGGGTTAATCTCAATATTTGGTTGATACAAGTATTAATCGGATAAGTCAGTGTTATAACAAATATAAAGTGCTCAATACGTTAGTAGAGCGGATTTAGTATTACAGTGTACATAGAAATAACCTATTGTCACCATAACTTATTTATTAATATATACTCCCACTTGGTTGAATTCTCTAAATAGGGATTTAATTGTAAAATTCACCGTCTGGCATGTAGCTAACCCTCACTTTGTTTACAAAGTTAGAGGACTCTAGTGAATTCATTTCCACTCAGAAATGTATCAATTAAATATTCTCCTATATTTGACAGCTGTAAATGGCTGTATGGGTAAGAGACTTGGCGGATGAAAATTCATTCAGGTCTCAATCCCGGCTAGATGTAGCTGTTAAAGTTTAGCCACACTGATGAGAGGTGAAACCTCGAAACACGTGTCTGTGGATAACTTATTTATTAATATATATATATATATATATATATATATAGTGTGTCTTTTAGGTATGACACTAAACAGCATTCAATGGTAGAACTCCAGTTCTATAGGTTTGCAGAAAGTGGATTCATCCCTTCGTTGCCATTACTCCCAGTCCCACTCTGACCCAGAGTACTTGTTAGATATATTGTTTAAAAGGTTTTTGAACTATATAAATTCATTATCTCTTAAAACATTGTTTCGGCTGATGTGCCCTCCAGCCTTCTTCAGGTGTTTCTTGTTGAACTCCAGAACATTTGTGTCGTAATCGGGAGCCTTCACAAAACTTTGAACCAAACCTTTTATTCAGTCCATGGGGGCAGACTGTTCTTACATCAACTGAAACGTGTATAAAGATGAGGACATAAGTCTAAATAATCCAAATAATCAAGCCTCATCTAAAAAATTCCGACAAATAAGTATGAAGTGCTTATCTGCTTAAAATGATTGTAGATTTTATAATTACATTGGCTCTTAAAACATATTGCTACTAAGTATCTGTTTAAAATGATAATGAACTTTATTAATACATTGGATCTTAAAACATTGATATTGTAACTAAGTATGAAGTATTATTTGGACTATTTTCCTCATCTTTATTGTTATATTCACAATGTTTCGGCTGATGTGCCCTCCAGCCTTCTTCAGGTGTTTCTTGTTGAACTCCAGAACATTCGTGTCGTAATTAGAAGCCATCACAAAACTTTGAACCAAATCTTTTATTCATGAGGGCAGACTGTTCTCACATCAACTGAAAAACGTGTGTATAAAAATAAAGATGAGGATATAAATCTGAATGATCAAAATTATCAAGCCTCATCTAAAAAACTCAGACAAATAAGTATGAAGTGTTTACTTGTTAAATATGATTTATTAACACATTGACTCTTACTCTCACTATAGTCCTGAAACAATTGTTCTCAAATACACTTCCATCAAATACAAGTTTCTTTGCAGCCCTGTTGGTTGCGGCTTTAGAATACACTAACTACACTTCTGCAGAGGGGTAAAATCCACTCAGTGAGGCTACATATTGGTTGTGGATGGCGACCCATAATGCTTAAGAATGGAATCCTGGTGGCTGAGCTGTCCAAGACATGCAACCCTCCACTTTGACCCTTACTTAGGCTAGACGGACAGTCAGAAAGGCCCTTTCTGATCAATTGGCTGGTCACGCTAAGCCCTAACACCTATATGATTGGGCCACCCCTATTGCTCTTATGGCAAACCACAACCCTTTTCATCATATGTATGCTAGATGGTGGTGGCTGAGGGTCTTAATGTTCTGAGAAAGATGTTAAACTCTATCTGATGGTGAGGTTCCAGGTCTACTTAGACTCAGAGTGGTAGTACCTGTTAGGGTCCCATCTATGGGTTAAATGGAAAATAATGAGTTTAAAATAAATGTTGAATGCCCATCAAGAATGATTAAAACAAAGCGTCTTCAGCATAAAATAACCCAACCAGAGTTGACATATCTCTCTGAATTTTTTAGATGAGGCTTCATAATTAGTATTATTTGTATTATTCGGACTATTGTCCTCATCTTCATTGTTATCTATACAACATTTCAGCTGATGTGCCCTCCGGCCTTCCTCAGGTATTTCTTGTTGGACTCGGGAACCTTTTTTTTTAACTAGGGAACCTTCTTGTCGTAATTGGGATCCATCACTCAACTTTGAACTTAACCCTTTATTCAGTCCACAAGGATTTCCTGTTCTCATTCCGCTAACCATAGCTTGGATACCAGTGTTAAGCTGTGTTAATTATTATTCTATGTTACTGCTGCCCCTGACCAGGATTGAACCTACAGTCTAGAGATAACTGTCACTTAGAACTGTCTTAACCTAACTCCTTTATCTACTATGCTATGTGTCCAATTGGACACACAAGATGAGGACAATAGTTTGAATAATACAAATAATACTAAGGGTTGACATGTTGTAAAATCCAACCAATCTCCTTCAAACTACATGTTTCTTTGGCTATTGTGACTATTAGTGCATCGTATAGGCGTTGTGTAGGAGCCAAGGTTGAGTTGTAGTAGTCGTTAGTAGTAGTAGCTGTCATTAGTTCAGAGTAACAACATACGAAAGTTGTATAATCAAAAAAGAGGTTATTTATTTATTTCTAGGCTCGTGGGTTCTTTTTCAGAGAAAAGGAAAGAGAGAGAGAGAGAGAGATAAGTCAAGCTGTTCTATCGTAAATCACGTTGATGCACGCTGTTCGTTGCTAGCTTAGACATATCACCCCAAGAAACCCACGTCTGCCTCTGAGCCTATGCCCAGACCAAAAAGACTGATTTTTTTCTTCTTTCATTTGTTATCCCGGGGGTGGGGGGATGAGACACATCCGTTTCCGCCCTTCGCAGAAAACCTGGGACTTCCGTGTTTATTTCTAAATCTAGTTCTGGGATCATTGGTCGGTCAATGGCTGGCATCCATTGAGTGTTTACACTTTCAAATTTTAACCTCTTTTTGTTCTTATTTCTTTTTCTTCTCTTTCTTCAGAAATCCAATTACCGTTTTCTTTTCAATCCCCAAATTCTCCATAGACCATAATAATTATGATACAGGTTAACATGCTGTAAGATCCAACCAACTTCTTTCAAAGTACATGTTTCTTTGGCTATTGTGACTATCAGTGCATCGTATGTAGGGAAATCTTGATTGTCCTCATTTTCTTTTTTTTCTTTCTTATATTTACCAAAGGCTAAAAAAAACTAAAAAAATTCTTACATCTTCCTGATTGTTGTAAAAAAGAGGTAATGATACCAAAAAGAATGTTAGTACTGCCAATCCTCGATTCCAACTTGGTTTTAAACTCTCTGCACGTCACAAGCGCTTAAAGAGGTAGTAGTAGGTGGGGAGAGGGAAGGAGCTCTTAAAGTAGTTTTGACTAACGAGAAGAGAGCCTCTTCGGTTTGAATTCAGAGTTTTCATTTTCCTAAACCATTTGTCGTACCAAGTTTTAACTCTTTGCCTACTATAAGCCACTCATTGCTGCAGTCCTACTGTTAACCGCTGATGGTTAGTTCATTATAATTGAGCAGAAAGACTTTAAACAAACAAACCCATCTAAAGTGAAAAAATGAATTAAATTTCAACCTTAGATAACCCATTGGGTTTGATATGCCATTAGATAAACCAAATTAAACAAATGAATCAAATTTCAGCATTAAATAACCCATAAGGAGTTGAAATGCCAATAGACAAATAAACCAAACCAAATCTTTACAAATAAATCAAATTTTTGAATTAGATAACCCATAAAGTGTCCTATTACCCTTATGGCAAGCCCAACCCTTTTTCTCACCTGCCCTGTTGGCTGGGGCGTTAGAATGCACCTCTGCAGAGGGGTAAGATTCCCCCAAATGGGTCCACCTTTTGGCTGTGGGTGGCAACCCGTGATGCTTAAGGAGGGAGTCTTAGTGGATGAGCAGTCCATGACCTGCAACACTCCACTTAGAACCTTACTTAGGCTAGACAGGTGGTCGGAGAGGCCCCCTCCGATCAATCGGCTGGTCACGCCAAGCCCTAGCACCTATATGATTGCCTCAACCCTATTGCTCTTATAGCAAGCCCCAACCCTTTTTATCATATGGGTGCTAGAAGGGGGTGGCTGAGGGTCTACATGGCTTGGGAATGACATTAAATTCTATCTGATGGTGAGGTTCCAATTTTGGAGGTTTGGGGAATGTGGAGCACCCTTCATCACCATTGCTCCCTGGTCCACTCTGACCCGGAGTGGTAGTACCTGTTAGGATCCCATCTATGGGTTAAATAGAAAAACATGAGTTAATAAACAAAATGTGATTATCCATTAAGAATTAATTTATTTCAAACCTTTGTCAGCATTAAACCGAGGTTGATATGCTGTAAAACAAAACAAACCAAACAAAACCCATAAAGTGTTGATATGCCATTAAACAAATAAACTTAACCAAACTTCTACAAATTAATGAAATTTTTGCATTAAATAACCCATAAAGTGTTGATATGCCGTTAAACAAATAAACCAAATCAAAGCTCTAATCAAATAAATTAATGAAATTTCACTGTTAAATAGCGCATCATGTCTTGATATGTCTTTAAACAAATAAACCTATCTAAACCCCCCAAAAAATGAATCAAATTTTAACATTAAATAACCCATTGGGTTTGATATGTTGTTAAACAAATAAACCAAATTTCAGCATTAAATAACCCATAAGGAGTTGAAATGCCAATAGACAAATAAACCAAACTTTAATGAATCAAATTTTGGTATTAGATAACCTATCAAGTGTTGATATGCCATTAACTCTTAACATCCTATACCGCCTCATTCCACCCGGCCAGAAGTCACATTCATTTTCCTAATCTACCCCAAATGATAGCCTTTGTTTAAATGTAATATTAAACATAACTCAGTCGGTAGAGTGTTCGGCTAGAAACCACAAGGTTCCTAGTTCGATACCGGCCCTCGCCAACTCAGCGTATGAGTAGCACAGGGATCTGTGCGGTAAAGTAAGGAGCTGATGGTAGGTGTGGCGCTCCACCTCAGATGCAAAAACAATCTCCTAGTGCTAGTGAAAAGGGGATAGACTCCCTCGCTGATTGTCTCATACCGACATTAGGCCGCCCCCACGACTTTACTTTTTACTTAGAAGTCTTTAATTTAAGGGAAATAACAGGTGACTTTAAATGAAAAGGCCATTTTTAGCCATATTTTGATAACTCCTTTTAGGAATGAGAAAATTCTCAACAGGATGTTAAGAGCTAAAACAAACAAATCAATCGAAACCAAACAAATGAATCAAATTTCAGCATTAAATAACCCCTAAGGTGTTGATATACCTTTAAATAAACCTAAACCAAGCCAATCTTTTTTATGTCTTTATTTTATACAAAGTAATGAACATGTCAGTCTGATTTTTCCAAATTGTCTTTTTCGTTCAATCGTTTTTCATTTCAAAATGAAAACAATCACTTTACGATATTGCACTCTCATCACAATAACTTTAGTTTTGTGGGATTACACAATCATCAGACAGCCAGAAAGGTTTCATTTGTAGCTGCATTCAAGAGAGTGCAATATTATAAGTGATTGTTTTTAGTTTATATATATATATATATAAACTAAAAACAATCACATATAGTATTAAAGTGTGTACAGAAATAACCTTTATTTCTTTATTTCAGTACACACTGTAATACTAAATCCACTCTACTAACGTATTGAGCACTTTATATTTGTTATAACACTAACTTA
The DNA here is from genome assembly GCA_023376005.1 of Doryteuthis pealeii. Classification (NCBI taxonomy): domain Eukaryota; kingdom Metazoa; phylum Mollusca; class Cephalopoda; order Myopsida; family Loliginidae; genus Doryteuthis; species Doryteuthis pealeii. The sequence continues at coordinate 29,447,072 of CM042180.1, read as the reverse complement.
TCCGATTAATACTTGTATGAACCAAATATTGGAATTATTTCAATATTTTTACTGGTAAGTTATTCCCTTTATTGTGTGTGTGTGTGTGTGTGTGTGTGTGTGTGTATATATATACGTTAAAAGTCATTTGAGAGTTAAGAAGTGTTCAGATATGTAATATTTTAAGTTAATGTTTTTAAAGAGTAGAAATGTATATTCATTAACACATGTTTATTTCTTTTACCCTATTGTTTCACTGCTAACATTCTTAACTCCAGTGTCACTGAAGATATTAACTGACTTTGTCTTTTTTTTGTTTAAATAAGCAATGTATTTCTCAAATATTAATCTTTGAAAAGCATTAATTTGAATTTGCTTACCGATTTTGCTTTTTGATAATCTAAAATGGTACCTGTGGACTTATACTAAGTCAAAACTTAGATTTTTTTTTTCTGGTGTGGTGGACCTCTAGATCTCCTCAGATCATCCACCTGCGTTCCCCAAAGTCTTCCAGTCATCTTGGCTTGGCTTGTCACTGATACTTGACTTTGGGGAAGGAGAGTATGCGGTGTGTGTCGCACAAGCGCACAACATGTAAAACAAAAACGTGTGCAGATATTTCTACAAGTCTCAGAGTGATGGAGGAATGATGAAGTGTGCAGGCCTGACGGGTTGGAAGCACGCAGATGTGAATCTACATATGGCGAGACTCGTGACCTACTTAACTTCACAGCCTTGCAGATTGAACAGCAACGTGCTTCGGTGAGGTTGTGGATGAATGAGCAGCTCCCTGGTTAACACTGTTCACCCAGGCAGTTGGGAAGTGTCTAGAAAAGGTGACCTTAACAAATGCTGGTTCACCTATCAAGATGGCCAGAAACCAGCGCTTCGACGGATGTCAACATTAGCTGGGCGAAAACAAGAAAATACTACAACACAAAACAAGGCCACCTGGAATGTCTCGACACCTCCCGATCTTGAGAGATTGGGAAACCCCAAACTACGTACTGGTATCGTGACAGGGGAGCATCTCGATATGGGGCTGACATCGATGCCCCTGCAGAAGTCAATTTTAGTGATAAGGACCGATTGACAGAAGAGGGTGGGCTGGATACAAATCCTCATGGAAAGACAGGCCGATGGTAGCTATAAGAAGTTTGAGGTAAGGTGACTCGAGCCCTCCATCCTGAAGTGACACATGACGGACGCCATGGAAACATTTCCTACATTTAAGTCTGACCTGTGTGGCAGGGTCTGTATGTCGAGGGTTTCATATGTTGTACAGGGTACATAAAAACAAGCTGGATCCGTGGGCCATCTGCGTGCTCACAACTGGACTACTTGTAGAAATGGCCTTATTCTGTGAAGAAGCGGCAATCACCATATATATATACACATACATATATATGCACACATGCACAAGTACTCATATATATATATATATAGCAGATTCTTCTCTCTCTCTTATATATATGTATATAGTAGATTCTTCTCTCTCTCTCTCTCTCTCTCTATATATATATATATATATATGATTAAAAGTTAAGGAATAAAAGTGGATAAAACAATACTTTCAAACAACAATTTCAATCAATTAATATTTTACCTCTGTATTTACAAAGCTTCATCAGAAACTTTTATTTTGAAACAAGAACTGCACTGTGTGTGTGTGTGTGTGTATATATATATATATATATATATATTTGAGTCAACAAATTCCTGCTGAGTGGGGACCAAAAAGAAGCCAGTCCACCGTCTTCTTGCAGGCCAAACATTCTTTTAGTCAACACAGTCTTCATCTTTGACTAGCAGCTGAAAAGCCGTCATCGTCAAAATATTTTAGCAGCTGAAAAATCGCAACTCCCATTTAGTTTTGTTTCTTTGTTGGATTAAAATCAATTTCTTTGTTGAGTCGTTCACAAAGCGCTTCGTCGCTGACTGCCGTCTCGTGTCGGCCAACTGCTTTTGCTCATTGCCCAGCGCTCAACTCACTTGGCTTTTATGGGCACTGTCCCCCAACATCCAGGCACATCAGTTGAACCTTGCGTCCATGTAACGCACAATTCACGTGCATTCGTATGGATGCATGTAGGCGCCAACATCCGGGCACCTGAATTGCACCTCGCATCCATCCACTGCCTGAATCGCATATCCTTGCATTCCAGAGGGCGCAGGTTCGACTCCGTCAGGCAAGACCATGTCTTGCTCTTTTTCTAAATGAGTAGTACTCATTCTCCGTCACAATTTTTTTGTATTATTGTGTTATGCTTTGTCTGTTTTTATTTTTTTTTTCTTGAGTTACGATTTTTGCAATGGCTTGCATGAAGTGGGGAAAAAACTGAGCCATTGTTTTATGGTTGTTTTAAGTTGACTAAAGTTAAAAATTCTATATAAAAAAAAAAAGTTATAAATAGTTTAAAATATTGAGTTATTTTTCAATCACCTGAACAAAAGGCTGCCGCGACTCATGTAGATATCATTTTGTCTCTATTTATTTAACATGCGCTGTTGGAGCACCATCTTGCATAAAAATGAAAGTCTTCAATATTCAATAAAAATGTAATTGCATTAGCTCAGTTGGTAGAGATAGACTCCCTCGCTGATTGGCTGATATTGACTTTAGGCCACCCAGACAACTTAACTAATACATAGTTTGAAATAAGGAGTTATTTTTCAAGGCT
>CM042180.1:29411912-29439412 GCA_023376005.1 Doryteuthis pealeii | reverse complement strand
CAGAAAACATTCCTAAACCATTCTGTATCTTTCTTGCCATAACACGAGACAAATGTCTTTCTATCATTGATGTTCTTCTTAGATAATAATGGCTTCTTTGCGCACCTTTTTGAAGAAAATCCCATTTCCTTCAATTGTCTAGATATTGTCATTCTAGAAATGGAATTTCGATCCGCTGTTTTGAATTGTTTGCTATGGTCAATATAAGTTTTCTTTTGGTCCTTCAAAACAGTCATTTTAAGCCTGTGGTCGTCCTTCACAGTGGATGCTCTAGGGCGACCAGATCCAGATTTCCTTTTTACTGAACCTTCGATTTCGAACCTTTGACCAATTCGCTTCACAGCAGAGAGAGATGTTGTCACATTTTCTTTTTTCAAAATATCGAAAATCTGCTTGTAAGTCATATTAGACTGCCTTAATCCTGCAATTCGGTTTTTCATATCCTCACCCAGATGCAGTCTTACCTTTTTAGGACTCATTTTTACCACTAAATTATTATATACTATAATATTAATGATCTGAAAAATAGGAATTTGCAGTTAAATTTTAGTAAATTCCTGAAAAATATCGAAAAATCTATTTTCTTCCTTCTTTCAATCTTGGCCCATTTTTTCTGTTCATGAATGTATTAAGACTAGTATCCTCATCTTGGTTGTTATAGTCACAGTGTTATTTTTGAGATGAGGAATGTATTAAGACTAGTATCCTCATAGTCACAATGATTTTAATTTTGAGATGAGGAATGTAATCAGACTAGTATCCTCATCTTGGTTGTTATAGTCACAGTGTTTCTATTTTTGAGATGAGGAATTATCATTATTATATACTGATGTACTAAGACTAGTATCCTCATCTTGGTTGTTATAGTCACAAGGTTTTTAATTTTGAGATCCCGAATGTAACGTCATATTTGCATCAAACTTTGGGGACTGCAGCAAGTTTGATGATTCATTGGAGGGCTCATGAGAGGAATGGTTCTACTGGTGGAGTTATAGGATTGTTAGGGATGGCAGTGATCTGTAAAGATTATGTTATTGCTATTCTCATCTTGGTTTGTTATAGTCACAGTGTTTTTAATTTTGATATAACGAATGTAATCAAACTAGAATCATCATCTTGGTTGTTATAGTCACATTGGTTTGTATTTTTGAGATGAGGAATTATCATTGTTATACACTGAAGTCCTTAGACTAGTATCCTCATCTTGGTTGTTATTATAGCCACAGCTGAATTTTTTGATATGGAGAATTATTATTATACACTGATGTAGGCAGATTAGTGTCCTCATCTTGCTTGTTCGTCACAGTGTTTTTATTTCTGGGATAAGGAATGTATTAAGACTAGTATCCTCATCTTGGTTGTTATAGTCACAGTATTTCTATATTTGAGACGAGGAATTATTTATATTCATTTACTTGTTCCATTTGTCTATCCGTCTTTTCTTTGTTCTTTTGTTTCTTTCTGTCATTCCTTCATTCGTCTGATCTGTTTGTTCATCTTTTCTTTCTTTAGTTCATTTGCTCGTTCCATCTATCTGTTCTTTCTTCCTTTGTTTGGTTCTGTGTGTTTCTTTCTTAAATATATATGATAATAACATTATGCATGTATATGATGCTAATAACAATATTGTGATATATATATTTATACACACACACACACACACTAAAGCTATATACTGCCCTGTTGGCTGGGGCTTTAGAATGCACCTCTGCAGAGGGGTAAAACTCCCCCAAATGGGGCCACCTGTTGGCCGTGGGTGGCAACCCATGATGCTTAAGGACAGTGTCTTGGTGGATGAGCAGTCCATGACATGCAACACTCCACTTAGACTCTTACTTAGGCTAGACAGGCGGTTGGAGAGGCCCCCTCCGATCAATCAGCTGGTCATGTCAAGCCCTAGCACCTATATGATTGCCCCAACCCTACTGCCCTTATGGCAAGCCCCAACTCTTTTTATCATATGGGTGCTAGAAGGTGGTGGCTGAGGGTCTACATGTCCTGGGAATAACGTTAAATTCTATCTGATGGTGAGGTTCCAGTTTTAGAGGTTTGGGGAACGTGGAGCACCCCTTCATCACCATTGCTCCCTGGTCCACTCTGACCTGGAGTGGTAGTACCTGTTAGGGTTCCATCTATGGGTTAAGTAGAAAAATGTATTTATAAAAAATTGTGTATCCATTAAAATAAATTTATTCAAAAACTTTATCGGCATTAAATGACCCACAGGTTGATATGTTGTAAAACAAAACAAACAAAAGTTATATATATATATGTACATAATGCTGATAACAATATTCTGATATATATATATACACACACACACACACATAAGATATATGTACATAAAAAATATATGATACATACATACATACATACATATAGACACACACACACACAAGGTTGGAGGTGTAATGTTTGTAATTTTATTCTTCTCTCTAAAGCTGGATACGTCAATCACCTGAATTCTCTTGGGGGATTTGAACAGGAAACACTTCCTTGCAGCATTTACAGTCAAGTCTGCTGATCTTTGTCCAGCTTTAAAAGACACATTGTTGTACACAAAAGACATCCATATCAAATAACATCTACAGCCATCACTCTGTTTGTCGATCATCTCTGCCTTAAGGTTTACAAGATGGTTGCTCGACTGAAAAGTCATCAGTCGAAAGGAAAGCGTCAATTCAGTAGTGGAGAATTAAAAGACAGTGATCATTTGTGAAGATAGTGCTATTATCATATATATATATATATATATATATATATATATATTGAAGGCAATTACAATGTGTATAAATTAAAATTAAATAGTGTCCAATATCTGATCAATTTCGAAGTATCTTCATCTTCAGAGACTGTTTTTGAAATGGATGCGGTCTTGTGTGTTTCTTTTTTGGACGTTATAAACATGAGTAGCGTGTGTTGTTAGAACGCCACGCGGAAGGACGTGATTTCCGGTGTTCAATCAATTTCAATTTCATTCTTTTTTTTTTTTTTTTAATATTTTTATGTGTGTATTTATGGAATGTGTATATTAACTAATTATATATTCAGTGTTTAATTCTAACCGACTGTTTATGCGAGGGTGTAACTTAGCTATTAATAAACTTTCTCTAATTCTGAGATTACCAACGTTGCGTATTATTGTCTCTATTTTAATGGATCAATTATTGTCCTTATTTTTGTATTTGATTAAATGTTTATGGAATGAGGATGCATGTGTGTGGATATGTTCTTTAATTCTATCAAATAATTATCAAATACTATTATATATATATATTATATATATATATAGTAAGGATAAAGGAAAACTGGACAAAAAGGAATAACTCAAAACAAATAGATGTGGAGAGATATATTTCGTTCCGCATTAAGCAGTACTTCTTCAGTCAGTTTATTAAAGCATTGTACATACATTTGTATTTATAGAAGAGAAAGTGAGTGGGTGAAGGAGAGTTTGGTGAGTAAATCAGGATGGAAGGGAATGGTTTGTGAGGATATGGTTAGTCAGAGGACATCTATCATGGAAAGTAGAGAGGGAAAGATAGGAGGATTGGAGTAAATCCAACAGAATGTAGTGAAGATTAGAGGGAGAAATGTGGACAAATGAACAAAACTCAGACAAGTGTATGTAGGAGATATATTTCGCCGTGCATTGAGTTCAGTTTCATCATTTATTTGATCATTAAAGCATCATACATGTGTTTTATAGAAGAGAAAGTGGACAGGAGAGGGGTGGATTTGGGGGTGAAGTCGGGTGGATGGGATAGCGTTTGTGAGGATTTGATTGGTTAGAAGGGAATCTTTGGTGGATGGGGAGGGAGAGAAGATCAAAAGTGAGGAGAGTTGGAAAGGATATGCAGAGTAAGATAATTAAGTTCACCCCCAAATCCACCCCTCTCCTGTCAACTTTCTCTTCTATAAAACACATGTATGATGTTTTAATGATCAAACGACTGTTGAAGCCAACTCAATGCACAGCGAAATATATCTCCTACATATACTTGTCTGAGTTTTGTTCTCTTGTCCACATTTCTCCCTCTAATCTTCACTACATATATATATATATATATATATATATATATAAAGAAAGAAAAACTTAACAAACCGTCATTCCATTATATTAACAGGATGATGGTTTAAGTTTTTCTTTCTTTGGAAGTTAAATATATACTCATACAATGATTTTTATAAATCCCTAAAAAGAGCTCAATGTATAATAATCAATAAATTAAATTATATAAATTATTATATATTGAGCTCTTTTTAGGGATTTATAAAAATCATTGTATGAGTATATATTTTTGCATATTTGTTATATCTCATCCACAGATAACGATATTAATACACGAATAGGAAAAGCATGGTTGGCCACAAACAAATTATCAGTCATATGGAAATCTGATCTCACTGACAAGCTAAAACGACATTTCTTCCAGGCTGTAGTCATATCAGTACTGCTGTATGGCTGCACCACTTGGACCCTAACTAGGCACCTTGAGAATAAGCTAGATGGGAGCTGCACAAGAATGCTGCGTGCAGTCTTGAGCAAGTCGTGGAAACAGCACCCTACAAGGAAGCAGCTGTATGGCCACCTGCCCCCTATCTCACAAACCATCTGAGTGAGAAGGACTAGGCATGCAGGACACTGCTGGAGAAGCAGGGATGAGCTCATAAGTGATGTTCTCCTGTGGAACCCAACACATGGACATGCCAATGTGGGTCGCCCAGCAAGGACCTACATTGACCAGTTATGTAAAGATGCTGGCTGCTGCGCAGAAGAACTCCCTGGGACGATGAATGATAGGGAAGGTTGGCAAGGGATTGTCATGGATATCCGTGCTGCCTGCACAACATGATAATGATATATGTTTGCACCTCCATCTGGTTACATTACCACTAACCCAGAGTGCCCCAGCAGTATCTCACAATACCACCAAACTTTGCCATATCCACTATGATGCGGTTAGAGCATTATCCTGGCCCTTTTTTATGTATTTCCTCTTGTCTAGTGGAGAAAGTCCAAGTTTAGTAAAAAATCCTAAGGTTGAGTTGGTAATAAATCCTTGGCATCCGACTTCGATAGGAAATACATCCGTTATGCATCCAATTCTGACTCATTGTTCTTGTAGATCTTCATATTTTTCCAACTGATGCTGATGTTCCCAGTCAAGATTTTCCTCAAAAGGAACTGTTAATTCAACAATGAAAACTTCTTTTAGATTAACAGACCAGATGACAATATCAGGACGCTGGGCCATTAATGTTATTTCAGTTGGAAATGCGAGTTGATGTTCTAAATCACATACAATGCGACAGTCCTCTTTTATATATAAAAAACAGTTTTATTTAATATATGAGCTCTGTGAATTATGACAATTGATAAACTACTACATCATGAGAAAAATTGCTTCACTTGATCTTTGGATTATATATATATATATATATTCAAACAAATTTGATTTAACAAAACAGAATCCTTATTAGTTTCAAGTTTTTCTTTCTAACAATTCTTTTGATGTCACAATCTTGAAAGGCATTAATAATTTCTCTGAAAAAGCCAGTTTTGGCAGACCAATTACATTCGATTCTTATCTGAACCATTATCAAGGCGATCATTCATGAAGATAGAGCTATCATCATTACACACACACACACATATGTGTGTGTGTGTAATGATGATAGCTCTGTCTTCACAAATGATCACTTTGATATACATATATATATATATATATATATCAAGGTGATCATTATATATGTAGTCTTTTTTAGTATTGGAGAATTGAAAATAAAGTGCTCGATTATGAGTGTAAGAGTTGTATTTATTTATTATAGTGTACAAAACATTTAAGGTGTATATCCGTCTATCATTATTAAAACTGTTTAATGTTTAACTAAACTATTGTTTTGTCTTTATCACCAATATGTATATAATTTGGAGGCAATGGTTGCAGTTTAGGAAACCTGAGTTCAAATCCTGGGCAAGGCTGTTTGTGCATTTCACATAGCACCAATACTCTTTTGGATAAGCTGATAACAGAAGAATAGTAAATCAAATTGCCGCTGATTATCTTGAACAACCCACCTCAGTGTAGAATAAACATAATACTCACCTTCACAGGAAGTCTGTGACTAGCATCCAGTCACCAGACAAAAAAACAAACAGTAACTGAATACACTCTGTAGCAACTGAGAGGACATGGTTTTAGTGTGTATATTTGCATCCGTATATGACCGTATCCTCTCAGTTGCTACAAAGTGTATTCAGTTACTCTCTGTCTTTTTTTGTCTGGTGACTGGACGCTTGTAACAACCTTCCTATGAAGGTATGATGTTTATTCTACACTCAGATTTTCAGTTCCGAGTTTTTCCTTCTTCTAGATGGGTTGCCATACCAAGGGTAGAGAGTACAGCCTGTTATATATATATAGGCTGTGCTCTCTACCCTTATATATATATTTTTGGGGGGAGAAGGGTAAGACTCCTCCAATGGGGCCACCTGTTGGCCGTGGCTGGTGACCCGTGATGCTTAAGGATAGAACCGAGGTGGTTGAGCAATTCTTGGGCTAGATGGGCGGTTGGAGAGGCCCCCTCCGATCAATCGGCTGGTCATGTCAAGCCCTAGCACCTATATGATTTCCCCAACCCTATTGCCTTATGGCAAGCCCCAATATTTTTTACTATATGGTGCTAGAAGGCGGTGGCTGAGGGTCTACATGTCCTGGAAATGACGTTAAACTCTATCTAATGGTGAGGTTCCAGTTTTGGAGGTTTGGGGAATGTGGAGCACCCCTTCATCACCATTGCTCCCTGGTCCACTCTGACCCGTAGTAGTAGTACCTGTTAGGGACCCATCTATGGGTTAAATAGAAAAATGTATTTATTAAAAAAATTGTGTAACCATTGAGAATGACTTTATTTCAAAACTTTATCAGCATATCAATGCCATAAAACAAAACAAACAAACAAACAAGCCTACTGGAGTTAAAGTAAATCTATTTAGTTATAGTTAGTGTTTTTTTTTCATTATTATAAGCTAGATAAATTGTCATAAATTGTTCGCAGACCCTGTAAGCTAGAAATTAAGACAGGTCTCTCATATTTAGAATCAAGTGAGCCAGAAATTTACCCCTGACTGTTAATAACCCTTGACCCCTAGAGGCGCGAATCTCATGCACCATGAGAAACACGGGATTCATTTTAGATTTCAGATCTGACCTGACTTCAGAGCAGAACAGATGCGTTTGCCTCTCTTGCTGGGGTCATCTCTCCCACAGTGATATGGGCTAGATAAAATAAAAAGCTTGATCAAGCTAACATAAGTCTTGTTAGTTGTTTTAATTAAAAACAAGTAAAGCCAGAAAAAAAGAAGTCAGCCCTTAGAAGAATCAACACATAACCAGGGAAATGATCACCAATCTCATCTCTAAACTAAATCTCTAATCTCTCTCTCTCTATCATCTGAGAACTCTCACTCTCTCATTGGTTATTTCCTAGTTGAGTAACATGATATTACAGGGTTACCCAGAAAAAACAGAACCCAAATTATTTATTTCTTTTTCCATTAAACTAACCCTAAACCCTAACTCTACCAAAAAATTAAGTTTTATTACAAATTTGTGGTTCTGTTTTTTTCTGGATCACCCTGTAATATCATGTTACTCAACTGGAGGGTGGTATGGTTAGGGTAGGGGTTTAGGGTTAGTTTAATGGGAAAATAAATAAATAATTTGGGCTCAGTTTTTTCTGGGTCACCCTGTAATATTATGTTACTCAACTAGGGGGGTTAGGGTTTTGGGATAGGGTTGGGATTTAGGGTTAGTTTAATGAGAAAATAAATAATTTGGGTTCTGTTTTTTCTGGGTCACCCTGTAATATCATGTTACTCAACTAGGAAATAACCCTCTCATTTATATACCCGACATGAGTATATAACAGTAGGTTAAAGACAGACACACAATCTCCATTATAATAAGATGTATTTGTTAAAAATAGCGTGTAAAAAAACTTTTGATACATCCTAATGAATTGCCACTCTAATATTTTCTTTGAATAAAAGCTTTGGCAAGAAAGTTCAAAATTTGGCATCTCTGTAAGGTCAGAGGTCAAAAGATGCTTTTAATTTTGAAATGGCTGTGTAGAATAATGATATTTCTTATTAGTTTTTTGTATTGATTTCTGTCTGAAACACTCAGCAATATTTTTTGGGCTTCGATGTTTACTTTTTGTTTTGATTAAATAAGTCTCTCAATGTTTTTTTTGGGGGGGGCGGTTTAGGTCTGTCGGTAGAACATCAACCTCTTGTTGTATACCCTCCTTACTGGGGGTATATAATATGACGAGAGTTCTTTTCTATTACTTACTTGTCTTTCTGGGAGACATCCATGGTTATGTTTCCCTGAATATTTATTTCTTTTTTTTACTTACTTGTCTTTCTGGGAGACATCTTTCTTACTTACTTGTCTTTCTGGGAGACATCTTTCTTACTTACTTGTCTTTCTGGGAGACATCTTTCTTACTTACTTGTCTTTCAGGGAGACATCTTTCTTACTTACTTGTCTTTCTGGAGACATCTTTCTTACTTACTTGTCTTTCTGGGAGACATTTTCTTACTTACTTGTCTTTCTGGGAGACATCTTTCTTACTTGTCTTTCAGGAAGAAATCTGTAGTTATGTTTCCAGAATATTTAAGTCTTTTCTTATTTACTTGGAGTAGCTCATATAACAAGAATTATTTCTCTGAATTTTTGAGATGAGGCTTGATATTTAATATTATTTGTATTATTCGGACTATTGTTTTCATCTTTATTGTTATCTACACTATTTCTCTGAATTTTTGAGATGAGGCTTGATAATTAGTATTATTTGGATTATTCGGACTATTGTCCTCATCTGTACAATGTTTCGACTGATGTGCCCTCCTGCCTTCTTCAGATATTTCTTGACGGACTCGGGAACCTTCTTTTTGAACTTGTGAACCTTCTTGTCGTAATCGGAATGAAATTACAAGGAGTAGGTGCCTGATTACGACAAGAAGGTTCCTGAGTCTGACAAGAAATACCCGAGCAAGACCGGAGGGTACATCGGCTGAAATGTTGTACAGATAACAATGAATATGAAGACAATACAACTAATACTAACAAGGGTTGTCATGCTGTAAAATCCAACAACCTCCTGATCAAATAAAAGTTTCTATTTGACTGCAATTAACAAGACCTGCCTTGAATTAAACCCAGCAATGATGCTATTATCCCGATTTGGGAATTGAGAGAAACAAAAAACATTTTAATATGGTCACTTGGCTGTTTGCATTTCACATAGACTGGATTCTTTAACCTTGACTTGGTAACCAGTCTAGGAGAAGGAAAACTCTGAATTTTGACTTGTTAAACTCTGCTTATGAAATTGACCTTATGTTAAATCCTGCTCATGTGGAAGGGTTGGTAAATATATATATCTTAGTCTGTTCATACATATCTATCTCATTGTGTGACCTCTAAGTCCTTTGTTTATTACAAATGTCTTAATTGGACATTAAATGACCCAAAAAGTGTTGATATGTGGGGTTACTTTGGAGGGAATATCTAAATATGTTGGGTCTTATCATTTGTAAGATCAGCATCAAGGACATTTTTAGAACAAAAACGTTTTTGGCATAAAATAACCCAATAAGGGTTGAGGTGCCTTAAAATCCAACCAACCCTCCAATCAAATAAAAGTTTCTATTTGAATGCAAGTAACAAGGCCTGACATGAATTAAATTCTGAAAAAGCCAGCAATGATGCTGATATCTCAGTTTGGCAATCAGGGGAAACAGGAAAAAAAACAAAAAAAAACGTTTTACTATGGTCAGTTGGGAAGGGAGAGAATATCTAAAGATGTTGGGGCTTATCATTTGTAAGATCAACATCAAAGACATTTATTAGAAAGATATTTTTTTAAAATGATGGAAACAATAAAAAAAGCGACATGGCCTCCACTTGAAAGATGAAAACTGGAAGAAAAAAAATGCTGTTACCATGACAACAAATATTTGTTTTAACATTGGAATTTTCTATTCATTCACATTTTTATGATTTTTTTGTTTTTTGATTGTTTTTTAAAATTTTCTTTTCAATCATAATTTTCTTTTTTAACATTTTTTTCTTTTATTTTTTAATTTCATGCAATTATTATTTTGTTTTTGCAATTGTTTTATGGAGAACTAAACAATTTACAACTGTCTTTGAGGATATTGGTACTTCTATTCAGGAAGGAGTGAAGGATTCTAATTAGTATTTGATAGTTAACAGCTGTCCATGAGTGACAAATTCTAATTAGCATTTCATAGTTTTAATTTTAATCTATTATCTAGATATATAAATGAATTTTTTATATAACTACATCCAGATCTAAGGGCTGATATAGCTCAGTCGATAGAGCATCCAGCTAGGGACTACAAGGTTTCTGGTTCGATACTGACCTTCGCCAACTCAGCATTTAAGTAACACAGGGATCTGTGCGGTAAAGTAAGGAGCTGATGGTAGGTGTGACGTTCCGCCTCATAGGCACAAACAATCTCCTTGATCTAGCGCTAGTAATCTGGTAGTATCTGGCTGATACTGACTTTAGGTCTCATTGATGACTTTTTTTTTTTTTTTTTTACTTACATCTAGATAATAATAGTCGTCGGGGTAGCCTAAAGTAGGTCTCAGCCAATCAGAGAGGGAGTGTATCCCCTTTTCACTAGTGCTAGACCAAGGAGATTGTTTTTGTGTCTAAGGTGGAGTGCCACAGCTACCATCAGCTCCTTACTTTACTGCACAGATCCCTGTGCTACCCATACGCTGAGTTGGCGAGGGTCAGTATCAAACCAGGAATGTTGTGGTTCCTAGTCGGACGCTCTACCAACTAAGCTAAGCCTGTCCTCTAACTAAGATAATAATTAGTTATGCTTAAATGATAGGTACTTTTCACCATATCATAATTTTTCATTCAGACCCCCCCCCCCCGGTCATACTAATATATTTTTCATGAAGGGATACAAGTTTATCTGCCTTTAAAAATCTTTGTGCGTACTTTTATTATTAGTACTTTTTATTAGTTCTATTAGTATTTTTGAATTTTAACCATTGTAGTTCTTTTTGACAATAACAAAATGAATAAAATTATTCTAATCAATTATTATTCTGATAACTCCATTGCAATCTATTATATGTCAATATGTCACAGTTGAATGAGCTGTATATTTTTATCAAATTATGAAATGACTTGATTAGTTAATTTAAAAGTTAAATTTAATTGAAACAATGACATTGTGATATGCATTTAAAAAAATTGAAATAGTTTATTATAAATTATTTTAATTTATTATCTAGATATACAAATGAATTATTTATATTATATCTACATCTAGATAATAAATGTTATGCTAGTATTAGGTAGCAAGGGTGATTCACAATATCGCAATTCTTTATTAAGGGAGACCCCCTCTTTTTTTACATACATGTGCAGTACCTAAACTTTGCCCCCCCCCCCCAACTGGTCATACTAATATATTTTTCATGAAGGGATAAAAGTTTATCTGCCCTTGAAGATCTTTGTGTGTACTCTTTGTACTGTCTGCTATTAAAGTGCCTTGACTAAAAGAAAGAAAGGTATCCTTGCCATCATATTAAGAGAACCTAACCATTAACATGTGGCGGGAGTGGGAGGAAAAACAGCCGGTTGGGGGGGGGTGAGGCTAGACGGAAATAAGTACTTCTATATTAATCTAAGACTTGATATTTTGATAACCTGAGACGGACCCGATTTTATCTCCAACCGGCTATTTCCATCCCTCCTTGTTAACGAGATGATTTCTTTTTTAATTGGAAACAAATATACAAAAACGACACAAATAAATACGAGAAAAAAATTCCCTTTCAGTTTGATCATCTTAGTATGACGTCAAAAACTGTTCCTAAATTGATGACAGAGATATAGGGTTGGTCGGTTGGTTAGATTTTACAGCATGTCAACCCTCTTTGGGTTATTTTATTTCGAAGATGTTTTGTTTTATTCATTCTAGATTGATATTCAACATTTTTTTCAAACTTTTTTAAAAACATTTTTTAAAACTCATTTTCCATTAAACCCATAGATGGAACTCCAACATGTACTACCACTCCGGGTTAGAGTTGACCTGGATGTAATCGTGATGAAGGGGTACTCCACATTCTGTAGAGCTCCAGAAATGGAACTTCACCATCAGGTAGAGTTTAGCGTCATAACCAGGACATTAAGACTCAGCCACCTCCTTCTAACGCATATATGATAAAAAGTGTTGGGGGGTTGCCATAAGAGCAATGGGATTTTTTTGTTTTATTCCTTCTTGTAGCACATATGGTTCCTTTTCAGTTTGATCATCTTAGTATGATGTCAAAAACTGTTGCTAATTTGATGACAGAGGTATAGGATCAGTCAGTCGGTTGGTTGGGTTCGTTTTATGGCATGTCAACCTTTGTTGGGTTATTTTATGCCAATGACATTTTGTTCTATTCATTCTTGTGGTGTATACAAACATTTTTTAAGCTCGTTTTTTAAACTCATTTCTGAAAAAAAAGTAAAATAGCGTGGCCTATTGTCGGTATCAACCAGACACCAAGGAATTCAATTACTTTTTCACTAGCAGTAGACCATGGAGATTCTTTTTGCATCTACCATCAGGTCCCCACAAGGTCAATTTTTCAAACAGTTTAAGAGTTTTGAATTCAGAGTTTTCTAACCAAGATTGAAGAACCCAGTCTACTCTACTATTTACCCATAGCTGGAGGGAGATTAGTTGAATTCATACCTTTTGTGAAATGCAAGCAACCTCATCCAGAATTTGAACTCATCTCATCCTGCTCATTTCCTACGTTGGTAACCATTACACCACGTGTCTCCACAGAAAGAGTGGAGAAAGGAATATATTTACCAACCCCTCCACACGAGCAGGATGTGACACAAAGTCAATTTTTTAAGTGGAGTTTAACAGGTTTGAATTCTGAGTTTTCCTTCTAGACTGGTTACTTAACCAAGGTTAAAATTTTCCTATTTACCCATAGATAGAGGGGGAGTAGTTGGATACATACCTTTCCCAAGGGTATTAACACCATGTGAAATGCAAACAGCCTCATCCAGGATTTCCTACAACTTAAACCATTACTTTTTAATTTCATGTAATGATTATTTTGTTTTTGCAATAGAGTTTTATGGACAACTAGACAATCTACAACTGTCCTTGATGATATTGATGCTTCTGTTCAGGAAGGAGTGAAGGATTCTAATTAGCATTTCATTATTAACAACTGTCCATGATGATATTGACGCTTCTATTTAAGAAGGAGTGAAGGAATTGTCTATTCATTCACATTTTAGGATTTTTTTTGTTTTTTTTGATTGTTTTTTTTTTTTTTTTTTTTTTTTTTTTCAATCATAATTTTCTTTTTCTTTTTTCTTTTATTCTTTAATTTCATGCAATTATTATTTCGTTTTTGCAATTGTTTTATGGAGAACTAAACAATTTACAATTGTCCTTGATGATATTGGTACTTCTATTCAGGAAGGAGTGAAGGATTCTAATTAGCTTTTCATAGTCAACAGCTGTCCATGATGATATTGATGCTTCTATTTAAGAAGGGGTGAAGGATTCTAATTAGTATTTCATAGTAGCTGTCCTTGATGATATTGATGTTTCTCTTCAGGAAAGAGTGAGGGATTCTAATTCTAGACTGGTTACCTAGGCAAGGTTAAAGAGCCCAGTCTGTCCTATTTACCCATAGATAGAGGGGGAGTAGTTGGATGCATACCTTTCCCAAGGGTATTAGTGCTATGTGAAATGTAAAAAGCCTTGTCCAGGATTTGAACTCTGGTTGTTGAGTCCATTTCTTATGACTCTAACCATTACACCACACACATCTTAGAGAAAGGATTACGGGCAATCCTAACAAGGAGCATGTGGTGTTGGTAGTGGTGGTGGTGGGTGGGTGATGTCATGGGGGTGGATAAAAGAATCAAAGAGTTTCGGTAAGGCATGGAATATATACAAGAGTCCGAAGATAGCTATGTAAAAGAACACAGTCCCTGGGGGCGAAAGATTAAAAAACTTAGGGTCATACCTACAAACGGTGCAATAGCATTTAGAGAGCTTCACTGGAGTTGGAAGTGGAGGAGAAGGAATAACTGGTGTGGTAATGCACACCTAGGTATGTAGGTAGGTAACTCCCTCGCACCACCACCACCACCCGAACATGGTCCCTTGTTTGTCTGAATCAACATAAACATTAATTTTCTTTCTTGTTATCTATCACCGGCTTCCAGGAATCCTGAGCTGCGTCCCTCCCCCATCTGCAGCCCCCCCTTTTTTTTTTTTAAAGCTTTCTCCCCTTTCAATTCTACCCCTAGGGTTTAATACAATAAAGTACAGTGAGGTGCCAGGGACTAATAGTACTCGAAGGTGCCCTTCCGAAAACAGGCCCAGGGTAAAGGGGGCAGAGTGTGGTTGCACCAGAGTAAGGTGCGTAGAAGGTGGGGGTCTCTGATAAAATTCACTCGAAAGAGAATTCTTGTAAGAATGGCGTCGGTTCTCATTCTGTTTTTCAAATTCTTTTTGACGTTTTACCATTTTTATGCCTCAGTGAAAACTATCTATCTATCTATATATATATATATATAATATACCAAACTTGTTGGTAAACCCTTGCAGTAAGAAAAAACCCGGAAAATAGTTTGATGGTAAAAATATACTACCAAACATCACCTGGGGGAAAAAAAAATGAAAAAAAGAAAAGACCAAGATAGTCGTACCAACCAAGAATAATCAGTTGATACTTTTATACTTGGCCAAAAGAAAAAAATGATATATATATGAAAATATATATATATAGACCGCCAGGATTTGCTAAAGCTAAAAAGTAAAGAGTGCCCAATACCTAAGTAGACCAAATAATAAAGTTAAACTTTACATATCTATATCTATATCTATATATATATATATATATATATATATATATATGAAGGGCAGTTGGTGTATGTATGTATGTATTTCCGGATGAAACTATGAAAATAAAACAATCAAAATTATGAAAATTTGATGTATATTCAAAGATATTTTTAAAAAGTAGCCGCTTATAGTACATGTATAACAGTCAGTTGGTGTGTATGTATATCTGGATGAAAATACAAAAATAAAACAGTTAACAAAGTATATATATATATATATATATACACACACATTAAATATCACCGGTTTTTGCTTTTTGTGCAAAAATTATGAAGATTTGTTTTATATTCAAAGATATTTGAAAAATAAAATATATTTAGAAATAGCATTAAAATATTACTTTAAAATGTCCAGCATTTGTAAATCTCAAAAGTAAACAAATCAATACACCAGGGTTCCTCCTGTCTACCCAGGTGACGCTGGGCAGGTGGTGTGTATGTATGTATGTCAGGATGAAACTATGAAAATAAAACCTTTTGCGACAAAGTAAATATATATACACATTGAATATCACCAGTTCCTGCTTTTTGTGCAAAAATTATGAAGGTTTGATCTATATTCGAAGATATTTAAAAATCAAAATATGCCTAGAAATAGCATTGAAATTCACCTTAAAAATGTCCAGCATTTGTAAATCTCAAAAATAAACATTTTTCTACCCCCTCCACCCAGGCGATGCTGGGTAGCTGCTCCTAGTTCAATTATAAATCTTGTCCTCCCTTTCATCTCCCTCTTTCTCTCTTTGCCTTTCTCTCTCACTTTTTACTTTTTCTGTCTCTCTTTTCTCCCTAGCCCCTTCCTTTCTTTCCAATCTCTCTCTCAGTTTTTCTTTTTTATTTTCTTTCTCTCTCTTCCTTAATTTTTGCTTTCTATCTCTTCTTTTCTTTCTCTCCCTTCCTTTCACTTTCTCCCTCCCTCTTCCTATCTCTTTTTCCTCCCCCTTCTAACCTTTTCTTCCTCCTCTTTCCTATTCCTTTCTCCCCTCCTCTTTCTATCCCTTTCTCCGCTCCTCCTTTCTATCCTTTCTTCCCCCTCCTATCCCTTCTTTTCTTCCTCCCCCTCCTCCTTTCTTATTCCTTTCTCCATCCCCTTCCTGCCCCAGGCTTTTAACAAGGTTATAGGTGCGGTCAGAAAGAGGTGGATAATAAGTCTAAATGAAAATAGAGACAGTATTGAAATTTCCGAGCAAACCCAAGCAAGCACCCCCCCTCCCAGCACCTCCATTCTGACATTAAGTAAATGGCAAACACTTTATTTTGGAAACACCACTAAATACTGCTCCCACCACCATCCTCATTCAGTATTGCTATCACCTAGCCTCACCAACCCACCAATATTTCATTTACACCTTTCTTTTAAGACCCTATGAATATTTACCAGATGTTGAGCTACAACACCTGAAATGGGAAGAAAGATGAAACACTCTACAGCCCCCTGGCCCCAACCCCCGCACCCCAAAGGGTGAGGATGTTGACCAACTAAAAGAAGGGTCTTTGCCAAATTGGTACTTGGGGGTACATAAACAATTCAATGGGTCAAAGTTGAAATCTGTTAATCATTTACTAAGCTTATCCAAGTTTAGTACTAGAGCAGAATGCTGGGGCACTCAGTGAGAATCATACTCACTTCTGTTCATTTACTAAGCTTATCCTAGTTTGGCACAAGGGTAGAAGTATGTTGCACCCAGTGAGAATCATACTCACTTCTAGTCAGTTACTAAGCTTAGTTAAGCACAAGGCCAGAATTGTGGAGGCACCCAGTGAGAATCATACTCACTTGTAATCATTTATTAAGCTTATCCAAGTTTGGCACAAAAGCAGAATTATGGGGTGCACAGTGAGAATCATACTCATTTGTAGTCATTTACAATGCTTATCCAAGTTTGGCATAAGAGCAGAATTATAGGGCACTCAGAGAGAATCATACTCACTTGTATACATTTACTAAACTAGTTTGGTCTCCTTTCCTTGATTTTTCTCTCTCTCTCTCCTTCCTCTTTTTTTTTCTCTCTCTCTCTCTCTCCCTCCTTCCTCTTTTTTTTCTCTCTCTCTCCCTCCTTCCTCTTTTTTTCTTTCTCTCTCTCCCTCCTTCCTCTTTTTCTCTCTCTCTCTCTCTCCCCTTCCTCTTTTTCTCTCTCTCTCCACCCTTCCTCTTTTTCTCTCTCTCTCCACTTCCTCTTTTTTTTCTCTCTCCCCCCTTCCTCTTTTTCTCTCTCTGTCTCTCCTCTTTCTCTCTTCTCTCTCTTCTCTTTCCTCTCTCTCCCTTCCTCTTTCCCCTCTCTCCCTTCCTCTTTCCCTCTCTCTCCCTCTCTCTCTCCCCTTTCCTCTCTCCTTTCCCCTCTCTCTCCCTCTCTCTTTCTTTCTCTCCCTCTTTCTTTCTCTCCCCTCTCCCCTCTCTCTCTTCTCTCCTTTCTCTTCTCTCCCTCTCCTTTCTCTTCCCTTTTCTCTCTCTCTCTCCCTTTCTCTCTCTCTCTCTCTCCCTCCCTTTCTCTTTCTCTCTCTCTTCTCTCTCTCCCTCCTTCCTCTTTCTCCCTCCTTTCCTCTTCCTTTCCCCCTCCTCTTTCTCTCCTCCCTTCCCTCTTCCTCCCTTCCCTCTTCTCCCCCTTCCTCTCTCTCTCCCCTTCCTCTCTCTCTCCCCTTCTCTCTCTTTCTCCCTTCCTCTCCTCTCTTCCCTTCCTCTTTCTCTCTCACTCCCCTTCCTCTTTCTCTCTCACTCTCCTTCCTCTTTCTCTCTCACTCCCCTTCCTCTCTCTCTCTCTCCCCTTCCTCTTTCTCTCTTCCCTTCCTCTTTCTCTCCTCTCTCTCTCCTCCCTCTTTCTCTCTCACTTTCCTCTCTTTCCTTCCAATTTATTTTCCCTCCTCTTCCTCTACTTATAAGCACTCCTCCTTTTTCTCTCTCCTTTTCTTTAACTTTTATCTCTTCCTTTCTCTCTACCCTCTCCTCTCTCTCACAAACTCTCCTTCCTTTCATCCTTATTTCTTAAATATCCTCTGATTGTACCTGCCCCCTCTCCAGTCCACCCTCCTCCTCCTTCAGTCCACCCTACCTTCCTTCACACCCATCAGTTTCTTTATTAGCCTCACTCTAACCTTTCTTTCTAAGCCCCCCCCCCCAATACCCATCCTTTTGTACCTCCTTATTTTTTTCTTATTGCTTCTTTCCTTCCGCATATCTCACTCCAGCGGCAACCCTAAAATATATCACTCCCCACGCCCACCTACCTTTATTTTCATCTTATTTCACACGTCACTTCAGACTTGGCCTCCCCACCACTTGTTATTATTAGATTTTACCTGTGAGCTTTTACCTGGCCTTGGTGAGTCTTCCTTCCACCCACACAGCAGTGTATATATATATATATATATATATATATACATATATACTAGAAAAGATGTGACCCGTTGGGTCACCCATTGAGCTTGAGTTAGGATTATTAAAAAATCACAATAATGTAATTTATTTTTCGGTCAATTTTGCACAAATTTATTGTAAACATGGACATCAACACTGTCTAAGGACAGGTATAATTACCAACACAGGAACATGTATCATACATCAAAATGAAGCTGGTCCTCTATGGATCGCATCCCTACTTCTCCACATAGTCACTGTTTCCCTCAATGTTCCACCTTCGAATCTTTGAGCCATTGAAATAATGTTTGCCTCTCAAACCCTCTGTCATGGGGCTGAAGAGATGATAGTCTGAGGCAAACATTATTCCAGTGACAAAGAAGTGAAATCTGTAGTGAAGAAGTGGCTCAAAGAACAGTCAATAGAATTTTACAAAAAATGAGTACCTATTAAGAATAAATAAAACAAAAACGTCTTTGGTATAAAATAACCCAACAAGGGTTGACATGCTGTAAAATCCAACCAACAAGCCAGCATCAAATCTCTTCTCGTAACTAATCTTTTCATTCTCGGTTGACTGGGAGAGAAGGGAATACAGGCAATCCTACCAACGAGCATGTGGTAGTAGTGGTGCTGGGGGGTAGGTTGGGGTGGGGTTTAATGGTGGGATTGGGGGGGGGTAGGAACAGAAGAGTCAAAGAGTTTAGGGCATGGAATATATTCAAGAATCCATAGATATTTGTGTAAAAGAACACGGACACTTGGGGGGGGGAGGGAAAGATTTAAAAACTTAGGGTCATACCTACGAACGGTGTAATAGCGTTGAGAGAGCTTTACCAGGTTGGTGTGCGGTAATGCACACCTAGGTATGTAGGTAGGTAACTCCCAACCAACATTACACTCCCCCCCCCTCACTGAAACATGGTCCCTTGCTAGTCAGAATCAACATAAACATTAATTTTCTTTCTTGTTATCTATCACCGGCTTCCAGGAATCCTGAGCTGCGTCCTCCCCCATCTGCAGCCCCCCCTTTTTTAAAGCTTTCTCCCTTTCAATTCTACCCCCAGGGTTTAATACAATAAAGTACAGTGAGGTGCCAGGGACTAATAGTACTTAAAGGTGCCCTTCCAAAAACAGGCCCAGGGTAAAGGGGGCAGAGTGTGGTTGCACCAGAGTAAGGTGTGTAGTAGGGGGAGGCTGGTGTCTGATAAAATTTACTCCAAGAGAATTCCTGTAAGAAGAGTGTTTTGGTTCCGATTCTGTTTTTTTTTTTTATTATTATTCTTTGAGATTTTTTTTATTCCTTGGTGAAAAATAATTCAATTATAAATCTTGTCCTTGTTTGACTATCTCGTTTTTTTTTTCTTTCTCCCTCTGTTCTCCTTTTTCTTCTCCTTCCCTCTCCTTTGTTTTTCTCTCTCTCTCTCTCTCTCTCTCCTTTTTTTTCCTTTTTCTCTCTCTCCCTTCTTTTTCTCTTCTCTTTTTTTTCCCTTCCACTCTCACTTCTTCCTTCCCACTCTCACTTCTCCTTTTCCTTCTCTTTCACTTCCTCCCCTTCTCTTTCACTTCTCCCCCTTCTTTTTTCACTTCCTCCCCCTTCTCTTTCACTTCCTCCCCCTCTCCTCATTCTCTTTCTTTCATTTTCTTTCTCCCTTCTTCCTTCTCTTTCTCTATCTCTCTCCCCTCTTTCTTTCTTTATCTCTCTCCCCTCTTTCTTTCTTTATCTCTCTCCCTTCTTTCTTTCTTTATCTCTCTCCCTTCTTTCTTTCTTTACCTTTCTTGTTCTTCTCTCTCCCTCTGTTCTTCTCTCTCCTTTTTTCTTTCTCCTTTTCCTTTTTTCTTTTCTTTCTTTTCCTTTTTTCTTCCCTCTCTCTTTCCTCCTCACTTCACACCCCTTTCACTTCTCTCTCTCTCTCTTTCTGTTTCTCTACCATTTCCCTCTTTGTCCTTCTGTTTCTTACTCCTTCTTTTCTCTCTTTTTTCCCTCTCTTTCTCTTTTTCTTCTTCTTCTCTCTTCTCTCTTTTCTCTTCCTCTCTCTCTCTCTCTCTTTTTCTTCCCTCTCTCTCTCTCTTTTTCTTCCCTCTCTCTTCTCTCTTTTTTCTTCCCTCTCTCTTTTCTCTTTTTCTCCCTCTCTCTCTTTTCTCTTTTTCTTCCCTCTCTCTTTCTCTCTTTTCTTTCTCTCTCTTTTCTTCACTCTCTCTTTTTCTCTCTCTTCTCTCTTCTCTCTTTTCTCTCTTTTTCTTCCTCTCTCTTTCTCTCTTTTTCTTCCCTCTCTCTTTTCTCTTTTTTCTTCCCTCTCTCTTTTCTCTCTTTTTCTTCCTCTCTTTCTCTCTTTTTCTTCCCCTCTCTCTTCTCTTTTTCTTCCCTCTCTCTCTCTCTTTTTCTTCCCTCTCTCTTCCTTTCCTTTCTCTTCTCTTCTTTCTCTTTCCTTTTTCTCTCTCTTCTCTCCTCTCCCTTTTTCTCTTTTTTTCTCCTCTTCTTCATGTTTCTTTTTTCTCTTCTCTTTTTCTCCCCTCCTTTATTCCCTTTTCTCTCCCTTTCCTTCTCTCCTTCTCTGTCTCTCCCTTTCCTTCTCTCCTTCTCTGTCTCCCCCTTTCCTTCTCTCCTTCTCTGTCTCTCCCTTTCCTTCTCTCCTTTCTCTTCTCTCTCTCTCTCTCTCTCAAAAACGATATTGTTTATTTAATTGATGCTCATTTCAGTTTTGTTAGTACATTAAGAACGCAGGAGCATAAGTCAACTGAAATCCTCTCAAATCACACAAATAAGCAGATGAAAGGAAAACAAAGAGAATAAGTTGTAAATAAGTTTCAGGTGTGGCATGGGGTGGTGATGGCAAGGGGAAATTGGCATCGCAGGTCGGCAGATTCAGACTTGAGGAATCTTAAATCTTTCTGCAAACTACGATTCTAACTTTTGAGTCAGACAGTCTTGGGGGAAAGGAGTGACATTCTGAAATTGATGCAAAGGTTGTAGAAGGAGAGAGGAAATAGTGGAGAACCACGACCGATGATGGAATTGGTGCTCTTCCAAGTTTTATTGCTTACAAGAAAAAAAACTTTTTTTTTTCTTTTTTTTTTTATTTAGTTTTATATACTTAGCTAAACATTTTTCTCTTCCTCTCCTTCTGCCCTTCCTCTGATTTTCTCTCTCTCTCCTCTATTCTTTCCTTCATTTCTTTTTCTCTCCCTCTCTTCTGCTCTCTCTCTCTCTCTCCCTTCTCCTCTCTCTCTCTTCTCTCTCTCTCCTGCTCTCTCTCTCTCCCTCTCCTTCTGCCTCTCCCTCTCCTTCTGCTCTCTCTCTCTCCCCTCTCCGCTCTCTCTCTCTCTCTCTCTCCTCTCTCGCCCTCCCTCTCTCTCCCTCCCTCTCCCTCTCTCTCTCCCTCCCTCTCCCTTCTGCTCTCTCCCTCCCTCTCCCTTCTGCTCTCTCCCTCTCCCTTCTGCTCTCTCCCTCCCTCTCCCTTCTGCTCTCTCCCTCCCTCTCCTTCTGCTCTCTCTCTTCCTCTCCCTTCTGCTCTCTCTTCCTCTCCCTTCTGCTCTCTCTCTTCCTCTCCGCTTCTGCTCTCTCTCTCCCTCTCCCTTCTGCTCTCTCTCTCCCTCTCCCTTCTGCTCTCTCTCTCTCAGCCTTCCGTTCTCTCTCTCTCTCTCTTTCGTTCTCTCTCTCTCTCTCTCTTCTGTCTCGCACCCTTCCATTCTCTCTCTCACTCTTCCATTCTCTCTCTCACTCTTCCATTCTCGCTCCCATTCTCTCTCTCTCTCTCCCATTCTCTCTCTCTCTCTCCCTTCTCTCTCTCTCTCTTTTTCCATTTCTCTCTCTCTTCTCTCTCTCTTCTTTTTTCCCTCCCTTTCTCTCTCCCCTCCCCTCCCTCTCTCCTCCCCTCCCTCTCTCTCTCCCTCCCCTCCCTCCCCTCCTTCTCCCCTCCCCCTCCTCTCCCCTCCCCTCCCTCTCTCCCCCCCCTCCCTCCTTTCCTTCCCCTCCCTCCCTCCTTCCTTTCTCTTCCCTCCTCCTTCCTTCTCTTCTCCTCCTTCCTTTCTCTTCCCTCCCTCCCTTCCTTTCTCTCCCCTCCTTCTTTCTCTCCCCTCCCCTCCTTCGTTTCTCCCCCTCCCTCCCTTCCTTTCTCTCCCTCCCCTCCCTTTTTCTCCCCCCTCCTCCTTTTCTCCTCTCTCCTCTCTTCCCATTTCTCCCCTCTCTTCTTCCCTCTCTCTCTCTCTCCTCCTCTCTCTCTCTTCCTCTCTCTCCCTCCCCTCCCCCTCTCTCTCCTCTCTCGCTTTCCTTTTGCCCTTGCACTTGCCCTTCCATCCTTTTTCTCTTTCTGCCCCCTCCTTTCCTTCCCTGTTTTCCTCTTTTACTTTCTTTCTCCCACATTTTCCACACTTTTCTCTCTCTCTCTCTTCTCTCTCTCTTTCCCTTTGTATTTCTCTCTTTCCCTGTCTTTCTCTCTCTCTCTCTTCTTTCCCTTTCTATTTCTCTCTCTCTCTCTTTCTCCTTTCTATTTCTCTCTCTCTCTCTTTTCCCCTTTCTATTTCTCTCTCTCTCTCTTTCCCCCCTTTCCTATTTCTCTCTCTCTCTTTCCCCCTTTCTATTTATATCTCTCCCTCTTTCCCCCTTTCTATTTCTCTCTCTCTATTTCTCTCTTTCTCTCCTCTTTCTATTTTCTATTTCTCTCTCTCTCTTTCTATTTCTATTTCTCTCTCTCTCTCTCTTTCTATTTCTTTTCTTCTCTCTCCTCTTTCTATTTCTATTCTCTCTCTCTCTCTTCTATTTCTATTTCTCTCTCTCCTCTTTCTATTTCTATTTCTCTCTCTCTCTCTTCTCTTTTCTATTTCTCTCTCTCTCTCTCTCTCCCGCCATTAAGAATTCCTTGTGGGAAAGTTTTCAATTAAGAAAATTATTTTATTCTCACCATATAGACAAAACACCACATTAATGGTATTGCAATTTCAACCAAAAATATAATTCAGAAAAAAAAAAAAAAGTAAAGAATTCCTGATATATTCTGAAATTGCCAAAATTTAGTCCATTTAGGAATTGAGAAGCGTCATTATCATTCCAGTTTCAGAAGTTGAACACTGCACACAATTTTCTAAAAGGGGTGGGGTTTATTGACTGACACCTGAGGCACCCTCATAACGGTGATTACATTTGGAGGTGTGTGGTGTTATGGTTAGAGTTGTAGGAAATAGACTTGACAACTCGAGTTCAAATCCTATATGAAGCTGTTTGCATTTCACATAGTGTTGGAATTTTTGTGATATAACATGTGTTCCAATTCCCCATCTGAATTTATAGACTAGCCGAGGTCACATGGTTTATTCCTCGGGCCAATCAACAGCCATGATGTGTGGCTGATTCACTACTTAAACACTGATACTTGCCACAGTTTGCTTGCAATCATTGATTTGGTTTGTTTTGTTTATGGTATATCAACCTCGGTGGGTCATTTAATGCCGATAAAGTTGTGAAATAAATTTATTCTTAATGCATAATACAATTTTGTTTATAAACTCATGTTTTTCTATTCAACCCATAGATAGGACCCTAACAGGTACTACCACTCCGGGTCAGAGTGGACCAAGGAGCAATGGTGATGAAGGGGTGCTCGACATTCCCCAAACCTCCAAAACTGGAACCTCACCATCAGTTACAGTTTAACGTCATTCCCAGGACATGTAGACCCTCAGGCACCGCCTTCTAGCACCCATATGATAAGAAGGATTGGGGGTTGCCCTAAGGGCAATAGGGTTGGGGCAATCATATCGGATTGACCGCCCGTCTAGCCCAAGAAAAACCTTAAGTGGAATATTGCAAGTCATGGACTGCTCAGCCACCTGGGTTCTATCCTTAAGCATCACGGGTTGCCACCCACGGCCAACAGGTGTCCCCATCGGGGAAGTCTTACCCCTCTGCAGAGGTGCATTCTAACACCCCAGCTGACAGGTTGGTGCAATCATTGAGGAGGAACTTATGATACTAAGAACCAAAGGATACTTTATCGATGATTTCCACTGGACAAGCACTCTTGCTTAAAGCCTAAAGGATGACCAATAAGATTGTAACACATAGTGCTAATGCCCTTGGGAAAGGTATGAATCCAACTACTCTCCCTCCAGCTATGGGTAAATAGTAGGGCAGACTGGGTTCTTTAACCTTGGTTAAGTAACAAGTTTAGGAGAAAGAAAACTCTGAATTGAAACCTGTTATATTCTGCTTAAGAAATTGACCTTGTGTCACATCCTGATCATGTGGAGAGGTTGGTAAATATATAAATATAATGGAGTTTACAGAGAAAATCCCAGTTCCTCCACTAAAGTTAAGCAATAATGAACCCGAAGAGGGGTTGATATGCCGTAAAAACAACCAACCAACTCTCTCTCTTTTTCTCTCTCTCTGTCTCTCTGAAGTTAAGCAGCAATGATCATGTTCAATACTTAATTGGGTGACCACTTAAGCAACACCAGATACTGTAAATAACCTGAGTCCTTTGTTTATCAAAATGATTTGATTCTGCATTAAATGACCCGAAAGAGGATTGATGTGCCATAAAACAAAACAAACAACTGCTAGATCACCGAAGTTAAGTAGCAATAAGCCTGTTCAATACTTAATTGGGTGACCATTTATGCAACATCAGTTGGCGTACAAGCAAAGACTCACAACAGCTATGAGAATCCATGCTGTCAGCATCACTTAATGATAATGATTGTGTGTGTGTGTGTGTGTGTATATATATATATATATATATATATATATATATATAACAGATGCTTTGTTTTGACAATAAGTGACTAGCATGCTGCTTTGAAACCATTGGTAACAATCATACCTTAAATGTATTGTACACTATAATGAATATATATATATATATATACATACATACTCGTGTCCCTTACCTTAATTATACAATGTTATCATCTTGCAACACCCTCTAGTTAAAAATGAGACTGTCCAAATCATCCAAGATGAAGTGCAAAAATGTAAATCCTGATTATCAGGTGTTGCTTATTTCTTATGAGTGGCATTACCTTAGTAAAACAATGGAACGTTTCGTTTTTATTATAAATAAAAGGGAAGAAAAGGGACATGCTACACAAGAAAAAAATATAATAAGAAAGAAAGAGTTGGGGAAAGATAGAGAGAGGGAGGTGTGCACACAGATGCGATAACACTATTCTGTTTTTATTAAACATAATGAAAAGAAGGAAAGGAACAAAAAGAGAGAGAGAGAGAGAGAATTAAGTCAAGATTATTATAATTTTTACATATTGAAGTATTTTGCAATAGCTCTTAAGTAAATATATCAAACGTAATGATTAAATCATCATACTGTGGTATATCCACAGGTCCTGCTAATATATATATATATATATTTTAATACAGTGTTCATTGAATACTATCCCGTAACGAACCGTTTATCGCGAATTACACACGTGTAATCGACTGCAATTAATCAATATCTTGATTAATCCAGTGGATTTAACCCTGAAGATCCTTATGGTGAAAATCGAGTAGGTTATTACTTTTACCTGTATTACAATAAATTTGCTCTATTAACGTATTGAGCACTTTTTATTTGTTATATCGCTGTCTTACATTTCTGAATTTTGCATCAACTAACCATTGTGGCCATCTTCACTGGTAAGTCACCTTTTCCAAAATAACACACACACACACACACACATATATATATATATATATATATATATATATATATATATAAGAAGATATACTCTTGTTTACACAAGAGCAAAGCATAGGTTGTGGGGTGATTTGAAAGGGGCAAACATTATTTAGATTTATCTCTTGTTGTACCTACCCCCCAGTCTTTTTCCATCCTCGATGTACATCTCCTCATCATGCGTTCCATCTGGTCCCACACATTTTTTCTACCCCCGCCCTCCTACTTCTGGCATTTTGTTTTTACTTTATATCTGCTAGTCCCTATCTTGCATCCCATTTCATCTACCCCAAATGGCAGGGCTCAGCTGTGCACCTCTATCCCAACGCCCTACCCCTAACCTTCGCAACCCCCCTATCCCTCCCCCAAATCCAAACTCGACTTCTCAACACAAACATGGAATAGAAGCTTCGGTATTCATCTCTCTCACTCACTTCCTTTGCATTTTGAATTCCTCCTTATCAACTTGATTACCTCCCCTGATAAAAAAACAATCTTTACACATTATTTGCTCTGGGGGTATTGTTCTGAGCACCCCCCCCCCCACCAGCACTCCACCCCCCCCCCCCAAAAAAAAAGAAAGAACACTGTCTGTCTGTGTAGTATGTGAGCTATGTGTCTTCTTTTTTTTCTTTCTTTTTTCTTCTCTCGCTTATCAGTTCGGAAGATCTGGTCGTTGGAGGCAAAGTAACTTTTCTTGTCTCTTTTGTTAAATCTAAATTAGTCTGAATGTTTTAGGCACCGTGCATGTCTGTCTGTATGTAGATTACATTTTTTTTTTGGAAGTGGGGGGTACTTATTTATTATTTAAGTTTGTTTTTCTGAAACTTTGTATATATATATATATATATAAAATAGGGCCGGTTTAGCAGAGTCGGTAGAGCATCCACCCAGGAACCACAAGGTTCCTGTTTCGATACTGGCCCTCGCCAACTCCGCGTATGAGTGAGAAGTTGATGGTAGGTGTCTGGCTGATACAGGATTTTCCACCCTGTCGGCTGGGGCGTTAGAATGCACCTCTGCAGAGGGGTAAAACCCCCCTCCGCAATGGGGCTACTTGTTGGCCGTGGGTGGCGACCCGTGATGCTTAAGGATAGAATCCAGGTGGATGAGCAGTTCATGGACTCGGTTCTATCCTTAAGTATCGCGGGTCGCCACCCACGGCCAACAGGTGGCCCCATTGTGGGAGTCTTACCCCTCTGCAGAGGTGCAGTCGGTGCATTCTAACGCCCCACCGACAGGGCGGGAGTTTTTTTTTTTTTTTTTTTTTTTTTAATAAAACATAAATTTACTGATCAATTAAAGAAATTTATTTATATAACTTTTGCCCAATGTATTTTAATTTTGTATTTGCAAACTCTTATTAATGTAACTGTAACACCTTTTTTAACTTTGAAAAAATGTAAAATGTCTTACGTAAGTTTATTTCTTTCCTACCAATAATAAAAACACCCTTCCTTTTATCTTAATAAATT
>CM042180.1:29399412-29404412 GCA_023376005.1 Doryteuthis pealeii | reverse complement strand
CCAATGAATCATCTGGCCTTCTTCAGGTGTTTCTCGGGAACCTTCTCTTCAAACTCGGGTACCTCCTGAAGGCTCCCGAGTTCAACAAGAAGGCTCCCAAATTTGAAGAAATGATTCTTGAGTCCGACAAGAAAAACCTGAAGAAAGCCTGAATTGGCTGAAACATTGTGTTGATAAGTATAAAGATGTATGATATTAAACTCTATCTGATGGTGAAGTTCCAGTTCTGGAACTCAAGAAATGATTGCTCCCAGGTTCATTCTGACCTGTTGTGGTAATATCTATTAAGGTTAAATAGAACAAAATATGTTTATAAAAAATATTGAGTACTCATCAAGAATGAATTTATTTCAAAACTTTGTCGGCATTAAATGACCCACTGTGGTTGATGTGCTGTAAAACAAAACAAACAATTAGTAACATGAGTCGTGAGTGAGACAAAACCACACTGGACTGGGCTCACCATTTCACTAGGTGTGTCCATTTGGGGATGTGATATGCCACAAACTAGTGAATACCAAAATATTGCATAGATTTTGACTCACCCGAGTAATAACAGGAAATTTCTAATTAGAATAACCAAAATGAACAATTAGCCATAGATAGTTACAATTGAATCAAGTTTCAGCATTAAATAACCCATAAGTGATTTATATTCTGTTAAATGACCAAATCAACTCAATTTCCTTGTATCTATCTCTATCTGTTCATATCTATCTCGGTCTGTTCATATCTATCTATCTATTTATCTTGGTCTGTTCATAATCTATCTATCTATCTATCTCTGTTCATATCTATCTATCTATCTATCTATCTCTGTTCATCTATCTATCTCGGTCTGTTCATATCTATCTATCTATCTATCTTGGTCTGTCATATCTATATCTATATCTATCTATCTTCTGTTCATATCTATCTATCTTGGTCTGTTCATATCTATCTATCTATCTATCTGGTCTGTTCATATCTATCTATCTTGGTCTGTTTCATATCTATCTATCTTGGTCTGTTCATATCTATCTATCTTGGTCTGTTCATATCTATCTATCTTGGTCTGTTCATATCTATCTATCTTGGTCTGTTCATATCTATCTATCTGGTCTGTTCATATCTATCTATCTATCTATCTGGTCTGTTCATATCTATCTATCTATCTTGGTCTGTTTCATATCTATCTATCTATCTATCTTGGTCTGTTCATATCTATCTATCTATCTATCTTGGTCTGTTCATCTATCTCTCTATATATCTCTATCTTGGTCTGTTCATATATATCTCTCTATCTATCTTGGTCTGTTCATATATATCTCTCTATCTATCTTGGTCTGTTCATATATATCTCTCTATCTATCTTGGTCTGTTCATATATATCTCTCTATCTATCTTGGTCTGTTCATATATATCTCTCTATCTATCTTGGTCTGTTCATATCTCTCTATCTATCCTGGTCTGTTCATATCTCTCTATCTATCCTGGTCTGTTCATATCTCTCTATCTATCCGGGTCTGTTCATATCTCTCTATCTATCTATCTATCTTGGTCTGTTCATATCTATCTATCTATCTATCTTGGTCTGTTCATATCTATCTATCTCTGTTCATATATACCTCTCTCTCTATCTTGGTCTATTCTTATCTAACTCTCTTTTCATATCAATCTATCTCGCTCTGTTCCTATCTGTCTGTCTATTCATATCCATCTCTCTCAGTTTGTTAATATCTCTATCTATTCATATCTATCTGTCTATCTATTCATATCAATTTATCTATCTCAGTCTGTTCATATCTAATTATGTTCATAACTATCTATCCATCTATCTTAGTTTTCTCCTATCTATCCACCTCAATCTCAACCTCTTCATATTTATCCATGTGAAAACGGTCAAGTCTTTTCTTCCTCTTGTAACAACAACATCCTCGGCTTCTCTTTTATGATCATGTCCAGCAAGTTCAAAACTAATCCCCACCCCCTCACCTGGCTTTGAGATAAAATTCCACGGCCCATACTTGAAAAATTTAAATTAATAACATGAATTTTAAATTAGGATAACTGAGATTTGTGATAAGGCGCGTTCTTAACGAAACAGAAGATCTATTGCATTTTGAACACAGTCTGTCCGAGATTTTCTGCCGCAGATTGCTTGTCCGGCATATTCCGCTGGGAATGTCATATGACCAAAGATCTGTCCAATATAGACACTCTCATTTCAAAAACACCTGTAAGGTGATGTGGCGGGGGGTGGGGACTGTCAGATAATGGTCAGGGGTCCGTATTTTAAATTGATGCCATGAATTTAAAATTTGTATAACTGTGATAGACAATAAGCCTGGTGTGTTATTTAATGAGTGTCATTATGTAGAAATAACCGTCTGGTGAGATTGGCTGGACATAATCCAAAGAGAAGGGCAAAGTGTATAGCTGACCAACTTATATGAGGGTGAGTCAAAAATTAATGCCATTTTGTTTAGGACAGGTATAATTATATATCAATAATATTATGATACATGTTCCTGTGTTGGTAATTATACCTGTCTTCGTCAAAATGAAGCCGGTCTTCTGTGGATAACATCCCTACTTTTCCACATAGGTGAGTCAAAACATAAGGCCATTTTGTTTAGGACAGGTATAATTACCAATACTGGAACATTTATCATACATCAAAATGAAGTTGGTCTTCTGTGGATCACATCCCTACTTCTCCACATAGGCGTTTCAAAAAGTAATGCCATTTTGTTTAGGACAGGTATCATATGTCAAAATGAAGTTGGTCCTCTGTGGATCACATTCCTACTTCTCCACATAGGTGTTTCAAAAAGTAATGCCATTTTGTTTAGGACAGGTATCATATGTCAAAATGAAGTTGGTCCTCTGTGGATCACATCCCTACTTCTCCACATAGGTGTTTCAAAAAGTAATGCCATTTTGTTTAGGACAGGTATAATTACCTATACTGGAACATGTATCATACATCAAAATGATTTTGTCCTCTGTGGATCGCATCCCTACTTTTCCACATAGATGAGTCAAAATGTAATGCGATTTTGTTTAGGACAGGTATAATTACCAACACAGGAACATGTATCATACATCGAAATGAAGCTGGTCCTCTATGAATCACATCCCTACTTCTCCACATAATCACCGTTTTTCTCAATAGCAATGTTCCACCTTTGAATGAGAGCATGTATCCCTGCCCCGTAAAAGTCTGTTGACTATTCTTTGAGCCACTTCTTCACCACAGATTTCATTTCCCGCCCTGTTGGCTGGGGCGTTAGAATGCACCGACTGCACCTCTGCAGAGGGGTAAGACTCCCCCAATGGAGCCACCTGTTGGCCGTGGGTGGCCACCCGTGATGCTTAAGGATAGAGCCCAGGTGGATGAGCAGTTCATGACATGCAATACTCCACTTTGGCCCTATCTTGGGCTAGACGGGCGGTCGGAGAGGTCCCCTCCGATCAATCGGCTGGTCACGTCAAGCTGTAGCACCTATATGATTTTCCCAACCCTGTTGCCCTTATGGCAAGCCCCAACCCCTTTTTATCATATGGGTGCTAGAAGGCGGTGGCTGCGGGTCTACATGTCCTGGGAATGACATTAAACTCTATCTGATGGTGAGGTTCCAGTTTTGGAGGTTTGGGGAATGTGGAGCACCCCTTCATCACCATTGCTCCCTGGTCCACTCTGACCCGGAGTGGTAGTACCTGTTAGGGTCCCATCTATGGGTCAAATAGAGAAATGTATTTATAAAAAAATTGTATTATCCATTAAGAATTGATTTATTTCAAAACTTTATCGGCATTAAATGACCCACAGAGGTTGATATGCCGTAAAACAAAACAAAAACAAAAAAAACTAATTTAGTGAGTCCTGTGAATGTTAAATGTTTTTCTTTGATTTTATTTAGTATCCGACAATGTGCGATATTGTGACCGGACACTGAAGTATTTCCAAGGAATTGCAAACAAGTCATGGATTTTGTCTTACAAATGGATCAAAGACTCCTTGGAAAAGAATCGGCTCTTAAAAGAGGTAAGGAATTATTTAGTCTCTTACTTCACATTCTTCCTGTCACTTTCCCCCTCTCTATGTATATCTTGATTACCCCCTTGTTATATATGTTAGTTTCCCCTGTGAGTGTAAAGAGAAAGATTGGAGAATGTGAAATATATTTGTATTTGTCTTCTAATAAAATTACAAGAATCAGGTCAATTTAAATTCAGTCAAACGTTTCCTTTCTTAGAAATCTTACAAAATGATTTTAATGTTTTTTTTTTAATTCTCCATACATATTTATTTATTTAAAAAATTTAATTTGCTTTGCAAACGCGCTTTTCCCAAATCTCAATTATCTACCCAGAGCTCAATGGGTGACCTAATTTGTCACATTTTGTCTAGTATATATATTTATATTACATGGGAATTTTTGTGACCCTGAGTTTCATGCTTTTACGCATTCGTCAGACAAACTCTGTCTCATGAAAACGTAAAAGCATGAAGCCTAAGGTCACACAACTTCCCATTTTATATATATATATATAATATATATATATATAAAATGTTGCGCTAGCAGCACAGATATTCATGAAAATCTCTCACCTGTCTCTATCATTCATTGTCGCTGGGAGGTCCTCTGCACAGCATCTAGTATCCACACAGAGCTGGTCAAAGCTGAAGAATCATGCAGCATTGTGTTTCCCACTATCATATATATATATATATATATATATGAGTGTGTGGTTGAAAATAGAGGAAAAATGCGGATAAAACAACGCAACAACTAAATTCAAATATAATTTTCCTCGGTCATTTTCAAATTTATTTAGAGAATAATAAATTTGAAAAATCTTTACAAAAGACCAAGGTGAAATATCATTTGAATTTAGTAGTTGTGTTGTTTTATCCACATTTTTCCTCTATTTTCAACCACATTTTGTCGGATTTACCCAATCCTTTACTCCTTATATAATATATATATATATATATATATATATATATATAT
>CM042180.1:29374412-29394412 GCA_023376005.1 Doryteuthis pealeii | reverse complement strand
ACGAGAAATTTTGGTTTCGTTTAGGTTTATTTGTTTAATGGCAGGCACATCAACACCTTATGGGTTATTTAATGCCAAAATGTGAAATGTGGCATTTCCTTATGGAGTGTGGAGTTTTTATTCCAATTTGAAGATATTATGAATTTGAAACATAGAAATTTTTATCAAAAATGATCCGAGAAAGGCTGATATGCTGTAAAATGAACAGACTTGGGAGCCTTCTTTTCGGACTCGGGAGCCTTCTTTTCAGAATTGGGATCCATCACGTAACTTTAAACCTAACCTTTTATTCAGTCCATGAGGGTATCCTGTTCTCATTCCGCTAACCATAGCTGGGGTAGAGGCGGAAAGTTAATTAAAATCATTAATACCAATTTAAAGATGTTAACTTGAAACTTGAGACTTTTATCAAAATGACTTGTTTCAGCATTAAATGACCCAAAAAAGGTTGATATGCCATAAAAACAAAACAACCAAACCTAAATGACTTGATTTCAGCATTAAATGACCAAAAAGTGTTGATATGCCGTAAAACAAAACACCCAAACCAAAATGACTTGATTTGGCATTAAATGACCCAAAAAAGGTTGATATGCCATAAAACAAAACAACCAAACCTAAATGACTTGATTCAGCATTAAATGACCCAAAAAGTGTGATATGCCGCAAAACAAAACAACTAAACCAAAATGACTTGATTTGGCATTAAATGACCCCAAAAGGGTTGATATGCCGTAAAAAAAACAACTAAACCAAAATGACTTGATTTGGTATTAAATGACCCAAAAAGGGTTGATATGCCATAAAACAAAACAACCAAACCAAAATGACTTGATTCGGCATTAAATGACCCAAAAAGTGTTAATATGATGTAAAACAAAACACCCAAACCAAAATAACTTGATTTGGCATTAAATGACCCAAAATAGCTTGATATGCCGTAAAACAAATAAACCAAACAAAACCAAATGTTGGATTGTAATCAAAACTATATTGTCCCAACCATATTGCTTACATGGCAGACCCCAACTCTTTTTTATCATATGTGCTAGGAGGCCATGCCTGAAGATCTTTATGTGTTTATCAAGTCATTTCATTCTGTATGTGCTTCGTCAAATGATTTGGAAAAATGTTGGTTTCATTTTTATTTATTTGTTTAATGGCAGGCACATCAACACCTTATGGGTTATTTAATGCCAAAATTTGTTACATTTCTAAATGTTAGTAATGTGGCATTTCCTCGTGGAGTGTGGAGTTTTTTTTTCCAATCTAGAGAGAAATAAAAAATATATGGAAAATTATGAATCAGATATAAAATACATCCACAAAATACTTATACAAAACCCTATAGAGAAATTAAGTACCAGCTTTTATCTCAAACTCTAACAGTTTTTGGCATTAAATAACCCGCAGGATTATTATACCGTTAAACAAACTAAATGAAATGAAGTTAATGAAAATCATTAATAGCAGTTTGAAGATGTTAAGAACTTGAAACTTAAGACTTTTATCAAAATGTTTTCGGCATTAAATGACCTGAAAAAGGTTGCCGTAAAACAAACCAAATGTTGGGTTGTAATCAAAACTATATTGTCCAAATCGTATTGCTTTCATGGCAAATCCCCATCATATTGTGCTAGAAGTTGCTGGCTGAGGTTTAGTCTACTATGTATGACGTTAAACTGTATGTCTGGAGAGTGTGGAGTGCTCTTCATTTCCATTACTCCCAGGTCCACTCTGACCCAGTGTGGAAGTACCAGTTAGGATCCCATCTATGGGTTTAATAGACCATTGAGTTAAAAAGTCAAGCCCTAACAGTTTTTTAATATTTTTAAAAATTAAATATTTTTTTGTTTTAATTAAATATGTTTACTCTTAGAACAGTTTTTTTTTTTAACTCTCTTGAAACAGATATTTTTACTTTTACATGATTAATTTTTATGAAAATTATATTTTTACTCTATTTGATATTTTTTATTTTACTTTAACATTTAAATATTTTATGTAATATATTTTTTGTTTTATAATTTTAATGTTTCTGCACACCGGTTGAAAAAACTTTGTCTTAGAAATTGTTATTTCTACTTAAGTAATTTATTTGTGAAAATTTATAATTTTATTCCATTATATACTGATGGTGTACCTCGATCAATTTATTACCCAGCCCACTTTGCCGTGAGATAAAAAAAAAGGTTTAAAAACTCTGCTTAGTACCTATTTGATTGTCCTGACCGTATTGCTGTTATTGTTGCATGGTGGCTTTCATTTGGATGACATGTCAATAATAATAATGGTACAATACTTATCTCTAGTCCTGTTTTACTTCTTTGAGAGGCTGGAATCTGGTTGTTGAGCTGATGATGAGTTGGCTGACAATCTTGCTCTTTTGAGTCTGGAAACAACTCAGGATTAACTTGAGGATATCTTGCATTGTGCCATTTGTAGTTTTTGATAATAACACAAGATGTTCTTATTTTATTTTTCTCATGAGATTGATATGATTCGTGCATCCATTCTAGGTCTGTAGGTAAAAGCAGTTTTATAGTGGAGATCCTTTGTGTCATAAAGTTTGTTCCTTTCTTGAAGTAGAAAGATGTAGTATCAATTTTAATCCTTGTCAGCTGATCCATGTTAAAGAATTGTATAATCCTCGTCAGTTGGTCCGTGCTTAGAGTTGTATAATCCTTTTCTTTGTCTGTACATCCAGTGATCAATTGATTGTCTCGACTGTATTGCTGTTATTGTTGCATGGTGGCTCTCATTTGTAAGGGAGTGATGACATGTCAATAATAATAATAGCGCAATACTTATCTCTAATCCTGTTTTAACTCCTCGAGAAGCTGGAATCTGGTTGTTGGGCTGATGTTGAGTTGGCTGGCAATCTTGCTCTTTTGAGTCTGGAATCAACTTGGATTGCTGGAGGATATCTTGCCTTTAATGACATCTATTTACACCTGGTAGCAAAAAGTGACAAGAAAGTTGTTGTGGGTTTTAAGGGTCAAAAAATAAGACAACGACTGGTGAAAATGTATACAAATGTATTGAACAAAAATGAGTAGAAATTACAGAAAAGAAAGTGGAGTTGCGTCCGACCCACGTTGCTTTTGTCAAACCACAATTGTCCCTGCTATTTATAGTAGCAGTCGGCGCATTCCATTTATGTACATAGGTTATATCACCTATAACAAAAGTGAAATAAGAAGAGAACTTTTCATCTCGTGACTTTTGCTGTCCCGGTGGATCAATGAGTGAAAATGAAAGAAAATGAAAAGATTGACAAATACTTGTGTCACATCATCATCATCATCATCATCATCAAATCGCTCTATAAGCATGTATATCCATGACAATCTCTCGCTAATCGTCCCTATCACTCATTGTTCTCGGGAGATCCTCTGAGCAGATACTGGATGCTCAATGTACAACTTTGCTGGACGACCCACACTGGTGTGCCCATGTGCTGGCTTTCACAAGAAAATGTCACTTATGAATTCATCCTTGCTTCTCCAGCAGTGTCCAGTGTGTCTTGTTCGTCTTACTCAGATGGTTTGTGTGATATGGGGCAGGTGACAGTACAACTGTTTTCTCGTAAGGTGTTGTTTCTATGTCTTAAGAAATCATGCATCATTCTTGTGCAGCTCCCATCGTTGTTTATTCTCTATGCGCTTATTTGGGTCCAAGTGGTGCTGCCATACAGCAGCACTGATACGACTATATTTGTAATAATAATAATGGTGCAATACTTATCCTATTCCAGTTTTACTTTGAGAGGCTGGAATTGGTTGTTGGGCTGATGATGAATTGGCTGACATTCATATCATTTTTTTGTTGTCTTTTCTGTCGCAGGACTCATATGAAATTATTGGTGACTCTGTCAATGGTTATGCTCACCGTGGCCCTACAAGATCACGACTGTCACATGTGCCTCTGTTCAAGAATTTTGAAATTCATGTCGTTGGAGAAAGCGCCGAGCTTCCACAAGGTAGGTCAGATTTTTTGATTTTCTTTGTTCACTGGTATAGTGGGTTATTTAATGCCAAAGCCACTCCTGTAGAAGAATAGTAGTGGTACTATTTATCCCATAGCTGGGGGGGGGTACTTTCACAAGGGTATTAGTCTGAAAGTGAATATAATTGCATGGCTTTAGTTTTGAACTTGCTTACTATGACATCACAGTCCAGCACATTAGCCTCTGTGCTACAGAGACTCTCTACTCTCTATCTCCATATATATCTTAGTCTATTCATAGATAACTATCTTATTCTGTTCATATGTATACATACAACACATATATATGTATGTAATGTATATATATCTTAGTCTGGAGGTGTGTGGTATAATGGTTAGAGTTGTAGGAAATGGACTCATCACTCGAGTTCAAATCCTGAACAAGGCTGTTTGCATTTTATATAGCGCTAATACCCTTGGGAACATATGCATCCAACTACTCTCCCTCCAGCTATGGTTAAATGATTGGGCATACTAAGCTCTTTTAACTTGGTAACCAGTCTAAGTGAAGGAAAACAGAAAAACGCCACATTATCTCCATTATAATAAGATGTAATTCCATTGAATTAATTTTACAGCGTGTTAAAATGGTATTTTGCTTCAAATAACTGTAAAATGTGAAATATGATTTTTTTTTTTAGACTAAATAACACATTATTTTTGTTTTGCAAAATCAAAGTGACCAATCTATTCACGTCAAGCCTGGCACCTATATGATTGCCCCCAACCCTATTGCCCTTATGGCAATCCCCACCCCTTTTTATCATAGGATGCTAGAAGTGGTGGCTGAGGTCTATATGTCCTGGGAATGATGTTAAACTCTATCTGATGGTGAGGTTCCAGTTTTGGAGGTTTGGGGAATGTGGAGCACCCCTTCATCACATTGCTCTGACCCAGAGTCAAAATAGAGTTAAATATAAAAACATGAGTTGATAAACAAAAATTATCCATTAAGCATTACTTTTATTTAAAACGTATCCATTAAATGACCCATGAGGTTGATATGCCCTAAACAAACCAATTCTTATCAATATTCTTCAATTAGAGACTTCGGAAAAAAACAATTTCCCGGTTGTTGTTTAAGGTGTCTTCTATTTAAGAATATTGATAAAGATTGGTGTGTTTTAGGGCATATCAAACCTCAGTGGGTCATTTAATCGATACAGTTTTTAAATAAAGTAATGCTTAATGGATACTCCAATTTTGTTTAACTCATGTTTTTATATTTAACTCTATTTTGGACTCTGGGGATCAGAGCAATGGTTGCATGAAGGGTGTCACATTCCCCAACCTCCAAAATGGGGCAACCTCACCATAGATAGAGTTTAACATCATTCCCAGGACATATAGACCTCAGCCACCACCTTCTAGCATCCATACTGATAAAAGGGGTGGGGATTGCCCATAAGGGCAATAGGGTTGGGCAATCATATAGGTGCCA
This sequence comes from Doryteuthis pealeii, assembly GCA_023376005.1. Taxonomy (NCBI): domain Eukaryota; kingdom Metazoa; phylum Mollusca; class Cephalopoda; order Myopsida; family Loliginidae; genus Doryteuthis; species Doryteuthis pealeii. The sequence goes on along the minus strand of CM042180.1, from coordinate 29,388,963 downwards.
GGGCTTGACGTGACTATATAATTGGTCACTTTGATTTTGCAAACAAAATAATGTGATTAGTTCTAAAAAAAATAAATTTCCATATTTTCACATTTTACAGTTATTTGAAGCAAAATACCATTTTAACACGCTGTAAAAATTAATTCAATGGGAATTACATCTTATTATTAAATGGGGAGATAATGGTCTGGTTTTTTCTGTTTTCTTCACTTAGACTGTTACCAACGTTAAAGAGCTTAGTATGCCCAATCATTTAACCATAGCTGGAGGAGAGTGTTGTGAATTTTCCCACGGCGTATTAGCGCTATTAATTAAAATGCAAAACAGCCTTTGTTCAGGATTAACTCGAGTTGGATGAGTCCATTTCCTACAAACTCTAACCATAGATACCACACACCTCCGACTAAGATATATATACATACATATATATATGTGTGTATGGTATACATTGAACCAGAATAAGACTAGTTATCTATGAATAGACTAAAGATTATTGATATGGAGATAGAGAGTAGAAGTCTCTGTAGCACAGAGGCTATGTGCTGGACTGTGGAGTCATAGTAAGCAATTCAAACTAAGCCATGCAATTATATTTCACTTTCAGACTATATACCTTGTGAAGTACCCCCCCCCAGCTATGGGATATAATAGTACCTACTTACTATTCTTCTACAGGAGCTGCTTTGCATTAAATAACCCACCTAACCCCAGTGAACAAAGAAAATCAAAAAATCTGACCTTCCTTGTGGAAAGCTCGGCGCTTTCATCCAACGACATGCATGAATTTCAAAATTCTTGAAACAGAGGCACATGTGCAGTCGTGATCTTGTTAGGGCCCACGGTGAGCATAACCATCGACAGAAGTCACCAATAATTCATATGAGTCCGCGGGACAGAAAAAGACAACCAAAAAAAATTTGATAATGAATGTCAGCCAATATCATTCTTTCAGCCCAAAAAACAAATTCCAGCCTCTCAAAGTAAAAACGAATAGGGATAGTATTTGCACCATTATTATTATACAAAATATAGATCGTCATCAAGTGCTGCTGTATGGGCCAGCACCACTTGGACCCAATTAACAGCGCATAGAGAGATACACAAGATGGGAAGCTGCAGCAAGAAATGATGCATGATTTCTTTAAGACATTAGAAACAAAACACTTTAGACCGAGCAAAACAGTGTACTTGTACCCCTGCCCCATCATTCACACAACCCAATCTGAGTAAGACGAACAAGACACCACTGGACACTGCTGGAGAAGCATAGGATGAATTCATAAAGTAACATCTTTCTTGTGAAAGCCAGCACATGGCCCACCAGTTTGGGTCGTCCAGGCAAAGGTATGATACATTGAGCATCCAGTATCTGCTCAGACGGATCTCCCGCTGAGACACATCAGATGATAGGGGAACGCATTAGCGACGAGAGATATGTCCATGGATCTCACTACACTGTCGCCTCATAAGCGAGTCTCTTCTGATGATGATGATGATGATGATGAATGTACCACAATAATATGCAACTTTTCATTTTCTCTTCATCTTTTCACTCATTGACCAAGCCGGGACAGCCAACAAGTGACGAGATGAAAAACGTTCTCTTCTATCTTCACTTTGTTATAGCGGTTGATCTCATAAACCCTATCGTAACCATAAATGGATGCGCCGAACTGCTACTTATTAAATAGCAGGGACAATTGTGGTTTGACTAAAAGCAACAGTGCTGGCCGGACGCAACTCCACTTTCTTTCTCGTAATTCTCTACGTTCATTTTTGTTTCATACTATTGCTTATCATTTTCAGCCAGTCGTTTGTCTTATTTTTTGACCTTAAAACACTCCACAACAACTCTTGTCACCTTTTTGCTCACCAGTGAAATAGATTCATTAAAGCAAGCATCCTCCTCCACCCCAATCGCAACGTTTGATTCAGACTCAAAAGAGCAGATGCCCACGCCAACCTTCAAATCCATCCAGTCCCAACAACCAGATTCCAGCCTTTCTCGAGGAGTTAAAACAGGATTACGAGATAGTATATGCGCTATTATTAATTATCGACCATGTTCATCACTCCCTTACAAAATGAGAGCCACCATGCAACAATCAACAGGCACATTACTCAGTCGAGGACATCAATTGATCCATGGATGTACAGACAACGGGAATAAGGATTATACAACTTCTACAGCACGACCAACTGACGAGATTATACAATCTTTGTAACATGGATCAGCCTGACAAGGATTAAAATTGATACTACATCTTTCTACTTCACAGAAAGGAAACAAACTTTTTATGAACACAAAGGATCTCCACTATAAACACTGCTTTACTACAGACCTAGATGGTCATGCACGAATCAATCAATCTCATGAGAAAAATAAAATAAGCAACATCTCTGTGTTAATTTATCAAAAACTACACAATGGCCACATGCAAGATCATTCCTCGAAGTTAATCCTGAGTAGTGTCCAGGAACTCAACAACCAAGTAGACAGCGTCCAGCCCAACTCATCTTTTCAGCTCAACACCATCCGCATTCCACCGTCCTCTCAAGAAGAAACACACGGACTACAGCAAAATAGATGCGTGACAGTACTCTATTTATTTTGATCATGTCATCATATAATGAAAGCCACCATGCAACCCTAATACTCAGCAATAACTGTCAGGACCAATTCCATACCAGGTCTACTAAATCTAGGACTCGAGAATTCTCGTCATATTCCTTTTTTCTATCTCACGGCAAGGGCCTCGGGGTAATAAATTGATCGTACGGCGCGTACTGACCCATCCAGTACCTATAATGGAATAAAAAAGTTATAAATTTTTCAGCAAATAAATCTACTAAGCCTAGAAACTAAAATCAATTCTAGAGACCGAAAGAGTCTTTTCAAAGACGCCAGTGTGCAGGACAACATTAAAAATTATAAAACAATAAAGAAAGATGTATAATTAACAGAAAATATTTAAAATGCTTTAAGTTAAAATAAAAAAAATATCATAATAGCAGTAAAATATAAATTTCGATAAAAATTAATAACTCGTAAATAGTAAACTAATATCTGTTTCCTCTAAGAGAGTTACAAAAAAAAATGTTTTAAGCGTGTATACCAGAAACCATATATTCTAATGTAATAACAAAAATATATTTAATTTTTTATACAACTATTTAAAAAACATGTTAGGGCTTGACTTTTTTAACCTCATGGTCACTTAAACCCATAGATGGGATCCTTAACTTGCTGTACGTCCACAACTCGAGCCTGTCAGAGTGGACCTGGTCCCGAGTGTAATGGATAATGGAAGAGGCACTTCCACCACTCTCCAGACATACAGTTTAAGTCATACATACTAGACTAAAACCTCAGCCAGCAATCTCTCTAGCCCCACTATCATGATGGGATTTGCCATGAAAGCAACTACGATTTGGACATAATAGTTTTTTGCATTACAGCCCAACATTTGGTTTTGTTTACGGCAAACCTTTTTCAGGTTCATTTAATGCCGAAACTTTTGATATAAATCTTACAAGTTCAAGTTCTCTTAACATTTCAATACTGCTATTAATATTGTCATTTAATTTCATTTCATTCTGTTTGTTTAACCGTCGGCCACTTAATATCCTCGGGTGTTACTTTAATGCCAAAATCTTGTTAGAGTTTGACGATAAAAGCTCGCCGGTAGGGTACTTAAGTTTCTCTTATAGGGGTTATAAGTATTTTGCGTGGATGTATCTTTATATGCTGATCATAATTTTCCACTATATTTTTTATTTCTCTCTAATTGGGAAATAAAAACTCCACACTCCCACGAGGAAATGCACATTACTAACATTTAGAAATGTTAACAATTTTGCATTAGATAACCCATAAGGTGTTGGATGTGCCTGGCCGATTAAACAGAATAAATAAAAAAGACCAACACTTTTTCCAAATTCATTTGCACGAAAGCACATACAGAATGAATGACTTGATAAACACATAAAGATCTTCAGCATGGCCTCCTAGCAATATACTAAAAAGGAGTTGGTGCGGTGCTGCCACGTAAGCAATCATTGGGTTGGACAATATGTTTGATTTTACATCCAACAGTTGGTTTTGTTTTGGCTTTAGTTTGTTTTACGGCATATCAGCTATTTTGGGTATTTAATGCCATCAAGTTATTTGGTTTAGGGTTGTTTTGTTTTTACTATCCATATTAACACTTTGGCGTCATTTAATGCCGGAATCAAGTCATTTTGGTTGGCTGTTTTGTTTTATGGCATATCAACTTTTTGGTCAATTTAAATACCAATACTCCAAGTCATTTTGGTTTAAGTTTGTTTTGTTTTACGGCATATCAACCCTTTTGGGTGTCATTTAATGCCAATCAAGTCATTTGGTTTAGTTCGTTTTGTTTTGCGGCGCCGATATCAACACTTTTTGGGTTCATTTAATTGCTGATCAAGTCAATTTGGTTTGGTTGTCTTCTTGTTTACTGGACTATCAACCTCCGTTTGGGTCATTTAAGTGCCTACAATCAAAGTTTCATTTTTGGTTTGCCCGGTGTTTTCGCTCTTACGGCCCATACTCCAACACAGTCTTTCGGTCATCGTTAATGCCCTGAAATCCAACGTCATTTAGGCTTCTGGTTGTTTCTTGTTTTTATGCATATATCACACCCTTCTTCTTGGGTTCAATTTATATGCTGAAACAGTCATCTTTGATAAAAACGTCTCAAGTTTTCAATTAACATCTTTAAACTTGGTACTAATGATTCTTAATTCTAAACTTGCCGCCTCTATCCCCAGCTATGGTTGACGGAATGAGACAGCGATACCCTCATGGTGACTGAATAAAAGTAGGTTTAAAGTTTACCGTGATGGACCCAATTCTGAAAAAGAAGCGCTCCGGAGTCCGAAAGAAGGCCCAGTCTGTTCATTTACACGCATATCAGCCTTTCCTCGGGATCATTTTTGATAAAATTTCTGTTTCAAATTCATAATATCTTCAATATTGGAATAAAAACTCCACACTCTAAAGGAAATGCCACATTTCACATTTTGGCATTAAATAACCCATAAAGGTGTTTGATGTGCCTGCCATTAAACAAATAAACCTAAACGAAACCACAATTTCTCGTACAGAGTGAAATGAACGATAAACACATAAATCCAAATTGGTTTTTCTCTTCGCCTATCTGTTATGAAACCGGGTCTCGCTCCAGAGTACGAGAGAGATTCCTTAACATGGTAACGTGAGAGTGTTGTTTCTTGTTTGATTCATTTGAATGTCAGACAGACTAATTTCCTTTCGAATGTTTCTTATTTGTCCATGATGTTTCGACTGTTTTACCCTTTGGCCTTTTTCCTCTTCTGGATTTTGTTCACAATTAGAAGAATGGATGAGCTTCCCTTTAATAGACAGATGGTGAAAAGATGCCGGAAGGAAGCTCCTTAGCGTAGATACATACAACATATAGATACATATATAATATATATATATATATATATCGTATATTATATTTGTGTTGGCTGATTCTATCACAAACAGGTAGTGAAATAAATAGCATCAGTGGAGCTCTGATGGAAAAAAAAAAAAAATGAAAAAAAAGACTATGACTAATCCATAATGTAAACAGTAGGTATAATTTACAACAAGTGATAGATAAAGAGAAGAGAGAATTGAGAGTGACATGACTAGTTACATAAAAAGACATGATTAATCTATAAACAAAAAATAAAAGTTCTTAGCTCATAAAGAGAAAGAGAGAACTGAAAGACATGACTAGGTCTATAAAAAAGACAATCTACAAAGTGTGTCAAAAAAGTATTGAGGATTTTTTTTGTACTTTTTGACACACCTTGGTATTCTCCGAAAAAAAATTAACGTTTCCATTCACTGGAAAATCCAAGTAGTGAAATAAATAAGGCAACAGTGAAACTCTGACGAGAAAGAAAAAAAAAAAGATGACTAATCCATAATGTAGACAGGTAGGTTAATTTACTCAAGTTGATAGGAAGAATAAGAGGAAATTAATCACAGTATGTGGAGAAAGTTAGACAAACACGGGATGTTATACAAAATGGATTGTTATATTGATCGTCAAACATTATAACGTTTTGGTCCTGAAGATGGTCTAACAAACCGAAACGTTATAAAGTTGACTTCACACATACAATAAACATCCATTTTTGTACAACATCCCATGTCCCGGTTTGTCTACCTTTCTCCAACCAGTGAAAGAGAGAACTGAAAGACTATGACTAGTCTATAAAAAAGACAATCTAGAAAGTTGTGTTTTTGTACTTTTCAGCACCTTTGTATTCTGTAAAAAATTTTAACGTTCCGTTCATTGTTCATTTCTATCCTTTGTAATACAGTTAAACCTGGCACTTTATGACGACACCTTGTATTCTGAAAAAAATTAACGTTCCATTCATTGTTCATTTCTATCTTGTAAATATAGCTTCAATTGGCACTGGAACCTGTGCAGTAAAGTGTGTGTGTGAGGTGGGTGGGGGTTTAGGCTGATGAAAATAAATAAATAAACAATTAAAAGACATGACTAAACCATAATGTAAAACAGTAGGAGTAATCTTACAACCAGTGATAGATAAGAGAGAGAGGAAGAATTGAAAGACGAATGACTAGTCAATAAAAAAAATTGATAACAAACCAAAAAAAACTCAGTCGCGGAGCATTAACCAAGAACTAACAAGTTCTGGGTTCAATACCATGCCCTCACCAACAAACTTGCTGTATGAATAGCCCAGCTTGAACCTGTGTGGTAAAGAATGTGTGTGTGAGTGTGCGTGCGGGAGGGGGGATTGCTGATCAAAAATGAATAGATAATAAAAGTCACAACTAACCCATAATGTAAAACAAGTAGGTATAATCGAAAGTGAATTGAAAGACATGACTACTCTATAAAAAAGACATGATTAATCTATAACAAAAGGGCTTAGCTTCGTAGTAGAGCAGCCGCCAATGAACTACAAGGTTTCTGGGTTTGATACCAACCCTCATCAACAAACTTGTATGAATAGCACGACCTCAACCAGTGTGGTAAAAGTTGCATGAGTGTGTGTGTATGGGGGGGGGGGCTGATAAAATGAATAAATAAATAAAAGACACAACTAACCATAATGTAAACAGGTGGAGTATAATCTACAACCAGTATAGAAAACGGAAAAGGGAGAAATTGAAAGACATGACTCTCTATAAAGAAACATGATTAATGTATAGCAAAAAAGAAGAAAAAAAAAAGTGTCTTTAGCTCAGTCGGTAAGCATCTGCCAAGGAACCACTGGGTTCTGGGTTCATAATGTTTCCATGCTTAAGGACAAAATCCTGGTAGATGAGCAGTCCATGACATGCAAACACACCACTTTGGCCCGTACTCTTAGACTAGACGGCTGGTCATGTCAAGCCCTAACACCTATATGATTGTCCGTGACCCCTATTACTCTATACAGCAACCCCCAAATCTTTTTACAATTGGGTCTGCTAGAAGGCAGTGGTTTAAAACATCACAGGCCGCCACCCACGTCCAACCAGGTGCCCATTTGGGGTGGTCTTACCCCTCTGTAGAATGTTACAGTCGGTGGGCCTGACAGGGCTAGAGCAAATCATCAAAATTTTTACTAATTTCCCAATGCATTTATTCAATCCCATGTAGATGACTGTGATAAAAATTACATCAGAGAGACCAAAACAAAACTTAGACAATGATTCTATGAACACCAGAGATCCATAAAAACAAGTGACATTCAAAACACCCTTTTCTCACACATGATTGAATCTGATCACATATTTAATTTCACCCTATCATCATCAAACCTTGCATATGCAAAAAACTTTTGCAGTCTGTGTGAATCGACGGTTATTGCAAAATCAAAGACCATAAACAAAAACCAGGATTCTTCCAGTTAATACCAGTCATAGCTAAAACCATAATTCACAAAACAACATCAAGATGGACAACGATAAAAATGCAAAATGCAAGAAACTCCAAATCACAGAAGAACGTAAAAATTCAGAATCATTGAAATAAACAAAGTCTTTTCTCAACCAACTGTCTTCATAACCAGCCCAAGACAAGCACTCTCACTAATCACTGACTGTTTCACTTACCCTAATCCCTTTGATACTTCCATACCCACCCCTAGATTGTTGATCTACTATACATCGTTGGCACCCTCCCATTTCTTATTCTCCTTTCTCGGCCTCTCCTTTTTAACCTTTCATGGTCTATATATATCATTCTGTTTTTAAAAGATTCTTCTTATCAAATTTTCATGACCACAAGAGGCGAAATATTAATCAAACATATAATGTTTTGTGTTTTTTTGTTATTCACTTTGTACTTAACTTTTCTTCATATTTTGTCATATATTATACACACACACATATATTATATTTTGTGTGTATGTATATTGTGTATATATATATATATATAATATTATATATACACACAATATATTCATTATATATGTGTATGATATATATATATTATTATACTATAACACACACACAACATATATATAATAACATATACCACACATACACATATATAATATATACATCACACACACACAATATACTATACACATACACACATATATAACACACATACATACACACACACATATATACATACACTATCACACACACAGCCATAATATACATATACATACATACACACACACACAACAAATAAAATACATACCATTTTTATTACAAAAACCATACATATATTATATCTAATATATATTTATATATATACTACATACACTCAACCCGCAGGTTTAGCTCAGTCATTAGAGCACCTGACTGGGAACACACAAGTTCTGGGTTATACTGGCCCTCAGCAACTCAGTACATTAGTTAGGCACAGTGTGGTAAAGTGGAGATGATGGTAGATGAGGCGCTCCACCTCAGATGACAACCGCCCCCAAACAAAAAAAAAACTCCTTGTCTAGCGCTAGTGAGGGGCTATTTACATTTTACTTATATACATACACAACACACACACACACATATATATATACATAACATACATAAACACACTCACACATATATATATATACGATACATAAACACACTTATCATATCAAACATGACTACCCCAACATAAACCTTATATCAGATGATATTATATATAGTATATATAGTAAACTGATGAAATGCAGATTGCCATGTGCAAATACATTCATCTTGCATGTGCAGTTTTATCTGTCGTTATGATAGTGAGCTGAAAAGATTTTTATCACATTCTTCCAGCTGTTTTAAGGAATTTGGCAACCGAATGATAAGCAGGCTCTCTAGTCAGTCTCTGCTGGATACCAGCAGAAATTCCTTTACAGTTACAGAAAGAATTTTCTACCATTTTTACAGATGTGCAGCACCTTGGAACAGCAGGTGGCTTAAGGATTAAACTCTCACAGAATGGAACTGGTGTACCAGGTTCAAGTCTTGGATAGGACAATTATGATAAGGCACAATCCCACTTTCTCCTCCCTCTTCGTTTTCGTGTGTTGTTCAAACCTTGTACTTTATTGAATTTTCACCTCTCAAGAAATATTACTCATATTTTCAATATCCTGTACAGCAGTGCGTGGGTGTGTGTATATATATATACTATATATAGGCGTGTGGGCTAGTGGTTTAGAGTTGTGGAAAATGGAATCTCGTCGATTTGAGTTCAATTGCTAGACAAAGCTGTTGACATTTTCCATAGCGCTAATACTCTTGGGAAAGGTATGAATCCAATATTTTTCCCTCCAGCTATGGGTTAAATAGTAGGGCAGACTGAGTCCTTCAGCCTTGGGTAGGTAACAGTCTAAAGAGAGGGATAACTCTGAATTCAAAATTCCCTCCAGCTATGGGTTAGGGCAGACTGGCCCTTCAGCCTTGGGTAGGTAAACCAGTCTGGAGAGGATAACTCTGAATTCAAAATTCCTGAGGTCGGTCGTTGATTGGGTTTGTGGCAACCCTTAATGAACCAATTCTTCTCTTATCGACTGTGCAAAAGTGTGGATGGCCAACACAAGCCTTCACCAACTATAAACAAATCACTGTGTGGATGTTCAATGTATTGAACACAACATACGTGATCGACGAGAGAGTCCATCATATATATATATATATATATATATATATATATATATATATATATATATAATTAAGGAGTAAAAGGATTGGGTAAATCCGACAAATAAATGTGGTTGAAAATAGAGGAAAAATGTGGATAAAACAACACAACTACTAATCAAATGATATTTCACCTTGGTCTTTTGTAAAATTTTTCAAATTTATTATTCTCTAAATAAATTTGAAATGACCGAGGAAAATTATATTTGAATTTAGTTGTTGCGTTGTTTATCCGCATTTTTCCTCTATTTTCAACCACACACTCATATATATATATATATATATATATGATGATAGTGGGAAACACAATGCTGCATGATTCTTCAGCTTTGACCAGCTCTGTGTGGATACTAGATGCTGTGCAGAGGACCTCCCAGCGACAATGAATGATAGAGACAGGTGAGAGATTTTCATGAATATCTGTGCTGCTAGCGCAACATTTTATATATATTATATATAATATATATATATATATAAATGGGAAGTTGTGTGACCTTAGGCTTCATGCTTTTACGTTTTCATGAGACAGAGTTTGTCTGACGAATGCGTAAAAGCATGAAACTCAGGGTCACAAAAATTCCCATGTAATATTAAATATATATACTAGACAAATGTGACAAATTAGGTCACCCATTGAGCTCTGGGTAGATAATTGAGATTTGGGAAAAGCGCGTTTGCAAAGCAAATTAAATTTTTAAATAAATAAATATGTATGGAGAATTAAAAAAAAAAAACATTAAAATCATTTTGTAAGATTTCTAAGAAAGGAAACGTTTGACTGAATTTAAATTGACCTGATTCTTGTAATTTTTATTAGAAGACAAATACAAATATATTTCACATTCTCCAATCTTTCTCTTTACACTCACAGGGAAACTAACATATAACAAGGGGGTAATCAAATATACATAGAGAGGGGGAAAGTGACAGGAAGAATGTGAAGTAAAGAGACTAAATAATTCTTACCTCTTTTAAGAGCCGATTCTTTTCCAAGGAGTCTTTGATCCTTTGTAAGACAAAATCCATGACTTGTTTGCAATTCCTTGGAAATACTTCAGTGTCCGGTCACAATATCGCACATTGTCGGATACTAAATAAATCAAAGAAAAACATTTAACATTCACACGGACTCACTAAATTAGTTTTTTTGTTTGTTGTTTTTGTTTCAAGCCTCTTGGGGTCATTTAATGCCGATAAAATTTGAAATTAAATCAATTCTTAATGGATATACAATTTTTTTATAATACATTTCTCTATTGACCATAGATGGGACCCCTAACAGGTACTACCACTCCGGGTCAGAGTGGACCAGGGAGCAATGGTGATGAGGGGTGCTCGACATTCCCCAAACCTCCAAAACTGGAACCTCACCAATCAGATAGAGTTTAATGTCATTCCAGGACATGTAGACCCGCAGCCACGCCTTTCTAGCACCCATATGATAAAAAGGGGTTGGGTTGCCATAAGGGCAACAGGGTTGGAAATCATATAGGTGCTACAGCTTGACGTGACCAGCCGATTGATCGGAGGGACCTCTCCGACCGCCCGTCTAGCCCAAGATAGGGCCAAAGTGGGAGTATTGCATGTCATGAACTGCTCATCCACCTGGGCTCTATCCTTAAGCATCACGGGTGGCCACCCACGGCAACAGGTGGCTCCATTGGGGGAGTCTTACCCCTCTGCAGAGGTGCAGTCGGTGCATTCTAACGCCCAGCCGACAGGGCGGGAAATGAAATCTGTTGGTGAAGAAGTGGCTCAAAAATAGTCAACAGACTTTTTACGGGGCAGGGATACATGCTCTCATTCAAGGGGAACCATTGCTATTGAGAAAAACGGTGATTATGTGGATAGGGATGTGATTCATAGAGGACCAGCTTCATTTCGATGTATGATACATGTTTCCTGTGTTGGTAATTATACCTGTCCTAAACAAAATCGCATTACATTTGGACTCATCTATGTGGAAAAGTAGGGATGCGATCCACAGAGGACAAAACATTTTATGTATGATACATGTTCCAGTATAGGTAATTATACCTGTCCTAAACAAAATGGCATTACTTTTTGAAACACCTATGTGGAGAAGTAGGGATGTGATCCACAGAGGACCAACTTCATTTTGACATATGATACCTGTCCTAAACAAAATGGCATTACTTTTTGAAACACCTATGTGGAGAAGTAGGAATGTGATCCACAGAGGACAACTTCATTTTGACATATGATACCTGTCCTAAACAAAATGGCATTACTTTTTGAAACGCCTATGTGGAGAAGTAGGGATGTGATCCACAGAAGACCAACTTCATTTTGATGTATGATAATGTTCCAGTATTGGTAATTATACCTGTCTAAACAAATGGGCCTTATGTTTTGACTCACCTATGTGGAAAAGTAGGGATGTTATCCACAGAAGACCGGCTTCATTTTGACGAGACAGGTATAATACCAACACAGGAACATGTATCAAATATTATTGATATATAATTATACTGTCCAAAACAAAATGGCATTAATTTTTGACTCACCCTCATATAAGTTGGTCAGCTATACACTTTGCCCTTCTCTTTGGATTATGTCCAGCCAATCTCACCAGACGGTTATTTCTACATAATGACACTCATTAAATAACACACCAGGCTTATTGTCTATCACAGTTATACAAATTTTAAATTCATGGCATCAATTTAAAATACGGACCCTGACCATTATCTGACAGTCCCACCCCGCCACATCACCTTACAGGTGTTTTTGAAATGAGAGTGTCTATATTGGACAGATCTTTGGTCATATGACATTCCCAGCGGAATATGCCGGACAAGCAATCTGCGGCAGAAATCTCGGACAGACTGTGTTCAAAATGCAATAGATCTTCTGTTTCGTTAAGAACGCGCCTTATCACAAATCTCAGTTTCCTAATTTTAAAATTCATGCTATTAATTTAAATTTTTCAAGTATGGGCCGTGGAATTTTATTCAAAGCCAGGTGAGGGGGTGGGGATTAGTTTTGAACTTGCTGGACATGATCATAAAAGAGAAGCGAGGATGTTGTTGTTACAAGAGGAAGAAAAGACTTGACCGTTTTCACATGGATAAATATGAAGAGGTTGAGATTGAGGTGGATAGATAGGAGAAAACTAAGATAGATGGATAGATAGTTATGAACATAATTAGATATGAACAGACTGAGATAGATAAATTGATATGAATAGATAGACAGATAGATATGAATAGATAGAGATATTAACAAACTGAGAGGATGGATATGAATAGACAGACAGATAGGAAAGAGCGAGATAGATTGATATGAAAGAGAGTTAGATAAGAATAGACCAAGATAGAGAGAGAGGTATATATGAGACAGAGATAGATAGATATGAAAGACAAGATAGATAGATAGATAGATATGAACAGACCAAGATAGATAGATAGATAGATATGAACAGACGGATAGATGAGAGATATGAACGACCAGGATAGATAGGATAGATAGATGAGACAGACCAGATAGATGAGAGATATATATGAACAGACCAAGATAATAGAGAGATATATATGAACAGACAAGATAGATAGAGAGATATATGAACAGACCAAGATAGATAGAGAGATATATATGAAAAGATAGATGAGAGAGATAGATATGAACAGACAAGATAGATAGATAGATAGATATGAACAGACCAAATAGATAGATAGATAGATAGATATGACAGACCAAGATAGATAGATAGATAGATAAACAGACAAGATAGATAGAAGAGATATATAGATAGAAACAGACCAAGATAGATAGATAGATATGAACATAGATAGAGATATGAACAGACAAGATAGATAGATATGATAGATAGATTGAACAGACCAAGATAATAGATAGAACAGACGAAGATAGATAGATAGATAGATATGAACACCAAGATAGATAGATTGAACAGACCAAGATAGATAGATATGAACAGACCAAGATAGATAGATAGATATGAACAGACCAGATAGAGATATGAGATAGGAGAGATAGATAGATATGAACAGACCAAGATAGATAGATAGATAGATATGAACAGAGATAGATAGATAGATAGATAGATAGATATGAACAGACCAAGATAAATAGATAGATAGATATGAACAGACCAAGATAGATATGAACAGATAGAGATAGATACAAGGAAATTGAGTTGATTTGGTCATTTAACAGAATATAAATCACTTATGGGTTATTTAATGCTGAAACTTGATTCAATTGTAACTATCTATGGCTAATTGTTCATTTTGGTTATTCTAATTAGAAATTTCCTGTTATTACTCGGGTGAGTCAAAATCTATGCAATATTTTGGTATTCACTAGTTTGTGGCATATCACATCCCCAAATGGACACACCTAGTGAAATGGTGAGCCCAGTCCAGTGTG
>CM042180.1:29354412-29369412 GCA_023376005.1 Doryteuthis pealeii | reverse complement strand
AACACAACTTCTTGCTACTGACTGTACATTTTCTTATCAGCGCTTTTTTCCAAGTTATCGTCTGCTTTTAGTCAAATTTTATTCGCTTTTCTTTTCCTTAAACCAAGCAATTTGTAGCGCCAAATCCATATAGACCCCACCCCTAGAAAAACACCCTTCATTTTATTCTAATAAATAATACACAAAATATTTTTTTTTTAATTCTTCCTTTTATTCTAATAGATAAATCTGTAGAGTGTAGATAATAAAAAAATCTTCCTTTTATTTCGATAAATAAAACACTGAATGATAATAAAAAAACACTCTTCCTTTTTATCTGAATAAAATTTATTAAGATAAAAGGAAGGGTGTTTTTATTATTGGTAGGAAAGAAATAAACTTACGTAAGACATTTTATGTTTTTTCAAAGTTAAAAAAGGTGTTACAGTTACATTAATAAAAGTTTGCAAATACAAAATTAAAATACATTGAGCAAAAGTTATAAATAAATTTCTTTAATTGATCAGTAAATTTATGTTGTTTTATTAAAAAAAAAAAACTTTTTCCACCCTGTCGGCTGGGGCGTTAGAATACACCGACTGCACCTCTGCAGAGGGGTAAGACTCCCACAATGGGGCCACCTGTTGGCCGTGGGTGGCGACCCGCGATGCTTAAGGATAGAACCCAGGTGGATGAGCAGTCCATGAACTGCTCATCCACCTGGATTCTATCCTTAAGCATCACGGGTCGCCACCCACGGCCAACAAGTAGCCCCATTGCGGAGGGGGGTTTTACCCCTCTGCAGAGGTGCATTCTAATGCCCCAGCTGACAGGGTGGAAAATCCTGTATCAGCCAGACACCTACATCAACTTCTCACTCATACGCGGAGTTGGCGAGGGCCAGTATCGAAACAGGAACCTTGTGGTTCCTGGGTGGATGCTCTACCGACTCTGCTAAACCGGCCCTATTTTATATATATATATATATACAAAGTTTCAGAAAAACAACTTAAATAATAAATAAGTACCCCCACTTCCAAAAAAAAAAATGTAATCTACATACAGACAGACATGCACGGTGCCTAAAACATTCAGACTAATTTAGATTTAACAAAAGAGACAAGAAAAGTTACTTTGCCTCCAACGACCAGATCTTCCGAACTGATAAGCGAGAGAAGAAAAAAGAAAGAAAAAAAAGAAGACACATAGCTCACATACTACACAGACAGACAGTGTTCTTTCTTTTTTTTTGGGGGGGGTGGAGTGCTGGTGGGGGGTGCTCAGAACAATACCCCCAGAGCAAATAATGTGTAAAGATTGTTTTTTTATCAGGGGAGGTAATCAAGTTGATAAGGAGGAATTCAAAATGCAAAGGAAGTGAGTGAGAGAGATGAATACCGAAGCTTCTATTCCATGTTTGTGTCGAGAAGTCGAGTTTGGGATTGGGGGGGGATAAGGGGGGGGGGTTGCGAAGGTTAGGGGTAGGGCGTTGGGATAGAGGTGCACAGCTGAGCCCTGCCATTTGGGTAGATGAAATGGGATGCAAGATAGGGACTAGCAGATATAAAGTAAAAACAAAATGCCAGAAGTAGGAGGGCGGGGGTAGAAAAAATGTGTGGGACCAGATGGAACGCATGATGAGGAGATGTACATCGAGGATGGAAAAAGACTGGGGGGTAGGTACAACAAGAGATAAATCTAAATAATGTTTGCCCCTTTCAAATCACCCACAACCTATGCTTTGCTCTTGTGTAAACAAGAGTATATCTTCTTATATATATAATATATATATATATATATATATATATATATATATGTGTGTGTGTGTTGTGTGTGTTATTTTGGAAAAAGGTGACTTACCAGTGAATATGGCCACAATGGTTAGTTGATGCAAAATTCAGAAAGGTAAGACAGCGATATAACAAATAAAAAGTGCTCAATACGTTAATAGAGCAAATTTATTGTAATACAGGTAAAAGTAATAACCTACTCGATTTTCACCATAAGGATCTTCAGGGTTAAATCCATTGGATTAATCAAGATATTGATTAATTGCAGTCGATTACACGTGTGTAATTCGCGATAAACGGTTCGTTACGGGATAGTATTCAATGAACACTGTATTAAAATATATATATATATATATATATTAGCAGGACCTGTGGATATACCACAGTATGATGATTTAATCATTACGTTTGATATATTTACTTAAGAGCTATTGCAAAATACTTCAATATGTAAAAATTATAATAATCTTGACTTAATTCTCTCTCTCTCTCTCTCTCTCTCTCTCTCTCTCTCTCTCTCTCTCTCTCTCTCTCTCTCTCTCTCTTTTTTTTCCTTTCCTTCTTTTCATTATGTTTAATAAAACAGAATAGTGTTATCGCATCTGTGTGCACACCTCCCTCTCTCTATCTTTCCCCAACTCTTTCTTTCTTATTATATTTTTTTCTTGTGTAGCATGTCCCTTTTCTTCCCTTTTATTTATAATAAAAACGAAACGTTCCATTGTTTTACTAAGGTAATGCCACTCATAAGAAATAAGCAACACCTGATAATCAGGATTTACATTTTTGCACTTCATCTTGGATGATTTGGACAGTCTCATTTTTAACTAGAGGGTGTTGCAAGATGATAACATTGTATAATTAAGGTAAGGGACACGAGTATGTGTGTATATATATATATATATATATATATATATATTCATTATAGTGTACAATACAACTGATGTTGCATAAATGGTCACCCAATTAAGTATTGAACAGGCTTATTGCTACTTAACTTCGGTGATCTAGCAGTTGTTTGTTTTGTTTTATGGCACATCAATCCTCTTTCGGGTCATTTAATGCAGAATCAAATGATTTTGATAAACAAAGGACTCAGGTTATTTACAGTATCTGGTGTTGCTTAAGTGGTCACCCAATTAAGTATTGAACATGATCATTGCTGCTTAACTTCAGAGAGACAGAGAGAGAGAAAAAGAGAGAGAGTTGGTTGGTTGTTTTGTTTTACGGCATATCAACCCCTCTTCGGGTTCATTATTGCTTAACTTTAGTGGAGGAACTGGGATTTTCTCTGTAAACTCCATTATATTTATATATTTACCAACCTCTCCAATGAGCAGGATGTGACACAAGGTCAATTTCTTAAGCAGAATATAACAGGTTTCAATTCAGAGTTTTCTTTCTCCTAAACTTGTTACTTAAGGTTAAAGAACCCAGTCTGCCCTACTATTTACCCATAGCTGGAGGGAGAGTAGTTGGATTCATACCTTTCCCAAGGGCATTAGCACTATGTGTTACAATCTTATTGGTCATCCTTTAGGCTTTAAGCAAGAGTGCTTGTCCAGTGGAAATCATCGATAAAGTATCCTTTGGTTCTTAGTATCATAAGTTCCTCCTCAATGATTGCACCAACCTGTCAGCTGGGGTGTTAGAATGCACCTCTGCAGAGGGGTAAGACTTCCTCGATGGGGACACCTGTTGGCCGTGGGTGACAACCCGTGATGCTTAAGGATAGAACCCAGGTGGCTGAGCAGTCCATGACTTGCAATATTCCACTTAAGGTTTTTCTTGGGCTAGACGGGCGGTCAATCCTCTGGCCACGTCAAGCCCTAGCACCTATATGATTGCCCCAACCCTATTGCCCTTAGGGCAACCCCCAATCCTTCTTATCATATGGGTGCTAGAAGGCGGTGGCTGAGGGTCTACATGTCCTGGGAATGACATTAAACTGTAACTGATGGTGAGGTTCCAGTTTTGGAGGTTTGGGGAATGTCGAGCACCCCTTCATCACCATTGCTCCTTGGTCCACTCTGACCCGGAGTGGTAGTACCTGTTAGGGTCCTATCTATGGGTTGAATAGAAAAACATGAGTTTATAAACAAAATTGTATTATGCATTAAGAATAAATTTATTTCACAACTTTATTGGCATTAAATGACCCACCGAGGTTGATATACCATAAACAAAACAAACCAAATCAATGATTGCAAGCAAACTGTGGCAAGTATCAGTGTTTAAGTAGTGAATCAGCCACACATCATGGCTGTTGATTGGCCGAGGAATAAACCATGTGACCTCGGCTAGTCTATAAATTCAGATGGGGAATTGGAACAATGTTTATATCACAAAAATTCCAACACTATGTGAAATGCAAACAGCTTCATATAGGATTTGAACTCGAGTTGGCAAGTCTATTTCCTACAACAACTCTAACCATAACACCACACACTCCAAATGTAATCACCGTTATGAGGGTGCCTCAGGTGTCAGTCAATAAACCCCACCCTTTTTAGAAAATTGTGTGCAGTGTTCAAACTTCTGAAACTGGAATGATAATGACGCTTCTCAATTCCTAAATGGACTGAATTTTGGCAATTTCAGAATATATCAGGAATTCTTTACTTTTTTTTTTTTTTTTTTCTGAATTATATTTTTGGTTGAAATTGCAATACATTAATGTGGTGTTTTGTCTATATGGTGAGAATAAAATAATTTTCTTAATTGAAAACTTTCCCACAAGGAATTCTTAATGGCGAGAGAGAGAGAGAAATAGAAAGGGAAGGAGAGATAGAAATAGAAAGAGGAGAGAGAGAAATAGAAATAGAAAGAGGAGAGAGAGAAATAGAAATAGAAAGAGGAGAAGAGAAATAGAAATAGAAAAGAGAGAGAATAGAATAGAAAGAGGAAGAGAGAGAGAAATAGAAAGGGGGAAAGAGAGAGAGAGAAATAGAAAGGGGAAAGAGAGAGAAAGAAATAGAAAGGGGAAAGAGAGAGAGAGAATAGAAAGAGAGAGAGAGAGAGAAAGAGGAGAATAGAAAGGAGAAGAAAGGAGAGAAAGAGAGAGAGAGAGAAGAGAAGAAAGGGGGGAAAGATAGAGAGAGAGAGAAATAGAAAGGAAAGAGAGAGAGAGAGAAATAGAAAGGAAAGAGAAGAGAGAAATAGAAAGGAAAAGAGAGAGAGAGAATAGAAAGGGAAATAGAGAGAGAGAGAAATAGAAAGGGAAATAGAGAGAGAGAGAAATAGAAAGGGAAATAGAGAAGAGAAAGAAATAGAGAAGAGAATGAGAAAGGGAAAGAGAGAGAAGAAATACAAAGGTAAAGAGAGAGAGAGAAATAGAAATAGAAAGGGAAATAGAAGAGAGAGAATAGAAAGGGAAATAGAGAGAGAGAGAAAGGGAAATAGAGAGAGAGAGAAATACAAAGGGAATAGAGAGAGAGAGAATACAAAGGGAGAGAGAGAGAGAGAAATACAAGGGAAATAGAGAGAGAGAAATACAAGGGAAAGGAGAGAGAGAGAAGAGAGAGAGAAGGAGATAGAAATAAAGGGAAAAAGAGAGAGAGAAATAGAAGGGAAAGAGAGGGAGAGAGAGAATACAAAGGGAAAAGAGAGAGAGAAATACAAAGGGAAAAAGAGAGAAATACAAAGGGAAAAAGAGAGAGAGAAATACAAAGGGAAAGAGAGAGAGAAATACGGGAAGAGAGAGAGAGAAATGTGGAGAAAAGTGTGGAAAAATGTGGAGAAAAAGTAAAAGAGGAAAACAGGGAAGGAAAGGAGGAAGGAAAGGAGGGGGCATAAAGAGGAGGAGAGAGAAGAAAAAAGGAAAGAGGTGAGATGTAAGGGCAAGGGCAGGGCAAGGGAAAAGCGAGAGAGGGGGAGGGAGAGGAGGAGGGGGGAAAGAGAGAGGGGGGAAGAGAGAGAGGGGAAGAGAGAGGGGGGAGAGAGGGGGAAGAGAGAGGGGAAGAGAGAGAGGGGAAGAGAGGGGAGAGAAAGGGGAAGAAGAGGGAGAGAGAAATGGGGAGAGAGGAGAGAAAGGAAGGGAGGGGAGAGAAAGGAAGGGAGGGGAGGGGAGAGAAGGGAGGGGAGGGGAGAGAAGGGGAGGAGAGGGAGGGAGGAAGGGAGGGGAGTAGAAGGGAGGGGAGGGGAGGAGGGGAGGGAGAGAAAGGGAGAAGAAAAGGGAGAGAAGAGGATAGAGAGATAAAGAGAGAATGGGAGAGAGAGAAAGAGAGAGAGAGAGAAAGAGAGAATGGAAGGGTGAGAGAAAGCGAGAATGGAAGAGTGAGAGAGAGAATTGAAGAGTGAGAAGGGGAAGGAAGGGAGAAGGAAAGAGAGAGAGAGCAGAAGGGAGAGGAAGAGAGAGAGAGAGAGAGAGAGCAGAAGGGAGAGGAAGAGAGGGAGAGAAGGGAGAGGAAGAGAGGGAGCAGAAGGGAGAGGAGAGAGAGAGCAGAAGGGAGAGGGAGAGAGAGAGCAGAAGGGAGGGAGAGAGAGAGAGAGAGAGGGAGAGGAGGGAAGGAGAGAGCAGAAGAGAGCAGAAGGGAGAAGGGAGAGAAGGGAGAGAGCAGAAGGGAGAGAAGGGAGAGGGAGGAGAGAAGGGAGAGGAAGGGAGAGAGGGAGAGGAAGGGAGAGGAAGAGAGAGAGCAGAAGGGAGAGGAAGAGAAGAGAGCAGAAGGGAGAGGAAGAGAGAGAGCAGAAGGGAGAGGAAGAGAGAGCAGAAGGAGAGGAGAGCAGAGGGAAGAGGAGAGGGAAAGGGAGAGGAAGGAGAGAGCAGAAGGGAGAGGGGGAGCAGGAGGGAGAGGGAGGGAGAAGGAGGGAGAGGGAAGGGAGAGGAGAAGGAGGGAGAAGCAGAAGGAGAAGGAGGGGAGAAGAGAGGGAGAAGGGAGGGAAAGGAGGGAGAGGAGAGAGAAGGGAGAGGGAGGGAGAAGAAGGGAGGGAGGAGAGAGGAGAGGGAGGGAGAGAAGGGGAGAGAGAGGAGAGAAGGGAGAGGAGGGAGAGGGAGGGAGAGAGCAGAAGGGAAGAGGGGGAGAGAGAGAGAGAGGAGGGAGAGAGAGAGAGCAGGAGGGAGAGAGAGAGAGCAGAAGGGAGAGGGAGAGAGAGAGCAGAAGGGAGAGAAAAAGAAATGAAGGAAAGAATAGAGAGGGAGAGAGAGAAAATCAGAGGAAGGGCAGAACAGAGAGAAGGAGAAAGAGAAAAATGTTTAGCTAAGTATATAAAACTAAATAAAAAAAAAGAAATAAAAAAGTTTTTTTTCTTGTAAGCAATAAAACTTGGAAGAGCACCAATTCCATCATCGGTCGTGGTTCTCCACTATTTCCTCTCTCCTTCTACAACCTTTGCATCAATTTCAGAATGTCACTCCTTTCCCCCAAGACTGTCTGACTCAAAAGTTAGAATCGTAGTTTGCAGAAAGATTTAAGATTCCTCAAGTCTGAATCTGCCGACCTGCGATGCCAATTTCCCTTGCCATCACCACCCCATGGCCAACACCTGAAACTTATTTACAACTTATCTCCTTTGTTTTCCTTTCATCTGCTTATTTTGTGTGATTTGAGAGGATTTCAGTTGACTTATGCTCCTGCGTTCTTAATGTACTAACAAACTGAAATGAGCATCAATTAAATAACAAATATCGTTTTTTGAGAGAGAGAGAGGAAGAGAAAGAGAGAAGGAGAAGGAGAGAAGGAATGGGAGAGAAAGAGAGAAGGAGAGAGGAAGGGAGAGAGAGAGAAAAGGAAGGGAGGAGAAGAGAAGGAAAGGGAGAGAGAGAGAAGGAAAGGGAGAGAGGAAAAGGGAGAGAGGGAAAGGGAGAGAAGGAAGGGGAGAGAGAGAAGGAGAGAAGGAAAGGAGAGAGAGAAGAAGGAAAGGGAGGAGAGAGAAGAGAGGGAGAGAGAGAGAGAAGGAGGGAAGAGGAAGAGAAGACAGGAAGAGGAAGAAGAGGAAAGGGAGAGACAGAAAGGAGCACAAGTCAGAGAAAAGGGAAATAAAGGAGGGAGAAAAGAGAAGAGAAAAAAGAACATGGAAGAAGAAGAGAAAAAAAGAGAAAAAAGGGAGGAGAGAGAGAGAGAGAGAAAGAAGAGAGAGAAGAGAGAGAAAAAGGAGAAAAAGAGAGAGAAAAGGAAGAGAAGAAGAGGGAAGAGAAAAAGGAAGAGAAGAGAGAGGGAAGAAAGAGAGAAAAGAGAGAGGGAAAAGAAAAAGAGAGAAAAAGAGAGAGGGAAAAAAAGAAGAAGAGAGAGAAAAAAGAGAGAAAAGAGAGAGGGAAGAAAAGAGAGGAAAAGAGAGAGGAAAAAGAGAGAAAAGAGAGAGGGGAAAGAAAAAGAGAGAGGGAAGAAAAAGAGAGAGAGAGAGGGAAGAAAAAGAGAAAAGAGAAGAGAGGGAAGAAAAGAGAAGAGAAAGAGGAAAAGAGAGAGAGGGAAGAAAAAGAGAGAGGGAGAAAGAGAAGAGAGAGGGAAGAAAAAGAGAGAAGAAGAGGGAAGAAAAGAGAGAGAAGAGAGAGGGAAGAAAGAGAGAAGAGAGAGGGAAAAGAGGAGAAGAGAGAGGGGAAAAAGAGAGAAGAGAGAAGGAAAAAGAGAGAAAAGAAGGAAAAGAGAGAAAGAGGAGTAAGAAACAGAAGGGCAAAGAGGGAAATGGTAGAGAAACAGAAAGAGAGAGAGAGAAGAGAAAGGGGTGTGAAGTGAGGAGGAAAGAGAGAGGGAAGAAAAAAGGAAAAGAAAGAAAAGAAAAAAGAGAAAGAAAAAAGGAAAAGGAGAGAAAAGGGAGAGGAGAAGACAGAGGGGGAAAGAAGAACAAGAAAGGTAAAGAAGAAGAAGGAGAGAGATAAAGAAAGAAAGAAGGAAGAGAGAGAGATAAAGAAAGAAAGAAGGAGAGAGATAAAGAAAGAAGGGAGAGAGATTAAAGAAAGAAAAGAGGGAGAGAGATAAAGAAAAGAAAGAAGGGAGAGAGATAAGAAAAGAAAGAAGGGAGAGAGATAATAGAAAGAAAGAGAAGAGAGGAGATAGAAGAAAGAAGGAAGAAAGGGAGAGAGATAAAGAAAAGAAAGAGGGGAGAGAGATAGAGAAAGAGGAGAGAGGAGGGAGAAGGGAGAAAGAAAGTGAAAGAAGAGAGAGAGGAGAGAGTGAGAAAGGAAAAGAGAAGGGGGAGGAAGTGAAAAGAGAAGGGGAGGAATTGAAAGAGAAGGGGGAGGAAGTGAAAGAGAAGGAAAGGAAGAAGTGAGAGTGGAAGGAAGAAGTGAGAGTGGGAAGGAAGAAGTGAGAGGGGAAGGAAGAAGTGAGAGTGGAAGGAAGAAGTGAGAGTGGAAGGGGAAAAAGAGAAGAGAAAAGAAGGAAGAGAGAAAAAGGAAAAAAGGGGAGAGAGAGAGAGGGAGAGAGAGAGAGAGAGAAGAAAAAAAAGGAGAGGGAAGGAGAAGAAAAAGGAGAACAGAGGGAGAAAAGAAAAAAAAAGAGATAGTCAAACAAGGACAGAATTTATAATTGAATTATTTTTCACCAAGGAACTAAAAAAAATCTCAAAGAATAATAATAAAAAAAAAACAGAATCGGAACCAACAACTCTTCTTACAGGAATTCTCTTGGAGTAAATTTTATTCAGACACCACCCTCCCCTACCTACACACCTTACTCTGGTGCAACCACACTCTGCCCCTTTACCTGGCCTGTTTTTTGGAAGGGCAACCTTTAAGTACTATTAGTCCCTGGCACCTCACTGTACTTTATTGTATTAAACCCTGGGGGTAGAATTGAAAGGGGAGAAAGCTTTTAAAAGGGGGGGGCTGCAGATGGGGGGAGGGGGAACGCAGTTCAGGATTCCTGGGAAGCCGGTGATAGATAACAGAAAGAAAAATTAATGTTTATTGTTGATTTCTGACTAGCAGGGACCATGTTTTCGTGAGGGGGGGGGGGAGTGTAATGTTGGTTGGGAGTTTACCTACCTACATACCTAGGTGTGCATTACCCGCACACCAACCTGGTAAATGCTCTCTCAACGCTATTACACTTCACCGTTCGTAGGTATGACCCTAAGTTTTTAAATCTTTCTCCCCCCCCGGTCCGTGTTCTTTTACACAAATATCTATGGATTCTTGAATATATTCCATGCCCTAAACTCTTGACTCTTCTGTTCCTACCCCCAATCCCCAAGCCCCACCATTAACCCCACCCCAACCTTACCCACCCAGTCACACACTCCTCCACTACCACACTCACATGCTCGTCTCTTCCGGGTACGGTTCCGCTGTATTCTCTTCTTCTCTTCAGTCTCTCACTCCCCGCAGAATGACAATTAGAAACTATTTCAGTTTCACCGAGAAGATCGGTTTTGATCTTTGGTTGGTTTTTGTTTGGTTTTTGGATTTTTTTACATGAGCATGTTCCAACACCTTTTTGGGTTTATTTTTATACCTAAAAGACGTTTTCTTGTTGTTAATTTATTCTTAATAGGTACTATATCCTTCTATTTTTACCCCTTCTCTTTGTCATTTTTTGTAATTTCTACATTGGACCTGTTCTTTGAGCCACTTCTTCCCACTAAGATTTCACTTCTTTGTCACTGGAATAATGTTTGCCCTCAGAACTAAATCATCTTCTTCAGCCCCATGACAGAGAGGTTTGGAGGCAAGGCAAACATTATTTCAATGGCTTCAAAGATTCGGAAAGGTGGAACATTGAGGGAAACAGTGACTATGTGGAGAAGTAGGATGCGACATAGAGGACCTGAGCTTTCATTTTGATGTATGTACTGTTCCTTAGCTGTGTTGGTAATTATTTTTAACTGTCCTTAAGAAACAGTGTTGATGTCCATATAAAGTGTTTAACAATTAAATGGTGCAGAAATTGAGCCGAAATAAATTACATTATTGTGATTTTAATTAATTTACTAACTCAAGCTCTATAATATGGGTTGACCCCAACGGCGGTCAACATCTTTTAATTAATTACATATATATTCTACATAGACTATTACACTTTTATAATACACCCCCCATTTACATTATAATTATATATAATATATTACCTCAATATCCACAAATAAAACTATGCTGGTGTGGGGGAGAAGACACTCCCAAGGTCAGGCCGTGTAAGCTCTCAACTGGTAAACATCCCTACATACATAACATAGTGGTGGGGAGGTCCAGTCTTGAAAAAATACCTTTTGTGACCCCTCGGTGGTGAAATAAGATGAAACAATTAAAAAGGTAATGGTTTTGTTGTCTCTGGGGGCGTGGGAGTGGAGTGGATATATTTTTTAGGAGTTTGTGTCCTGCGGCTGTTTGATGTGGTGAGAATTTTAATGCGGATGAGGGAAGAAGGGCAATAATGAAAAGAATAAAAAAAAAAAAAAAAAAAAAAAAAAAAATAAAAAAAATAAAAAAAAAAAAAAAAAAAAAAACATAAAAAAAATAAAAAAATAAGTTGGGAAAGGGGTTTCAAAAGTAACCAAACATACCCCAAAAGGCGCGGTAAATAGGGTATGAGGTTGGCGCGGGGAGCCGCACGGGGGTCGTTAGAAGTGAACAAACATGTGTTTATTATAGTACCTTTGCGGAGGGCCTAGGTGAGTGGGGGTCGGAGAGCTAATAAAGATGGTAAACATAATCAACTCTGAATATACACACTCTTCGGCCGCTTCCCCTGTTGACAAAGCGAAGGTTTTTTTTTTTAGCGATTTCTTTCTTTTGTTCTGTGTCTTGGTGTGTTTGGACTATGGAATAGGAATAAGAAGGGACGAAGGAGAGGGGGGGGTCGGATGCGGGGCGTGGTGATCACAGAAGAGGAGTGGGGGTCGGGGGGCATCCTAAACCTCCTTCCTTTTGCGCGTTGGACGGACGGCGGCTCGCGCCCGCCCGGCGCCGTACCCCCCCCTTAGCAGGCCGGAAACCCAGCCTCGCCCCCAGTCGACCGCCCCACCCCACACCAGCTCAGTATTAGATAGGCACGGTGGAACGTACAAAAATGATGGTACAAAACATCGAGGACTATCTAACGACAATAAGGATGAAGGGAAGGAGAGTTTGTGAGAGAGAGGGAGTAGGGTAAGAGAGAAGGAAGAGAGAAAGTTAAAGAAAAGGAGAGAGAAAAGGAGGAGTGCTTATAGTAGATGGAAGAGGAGGGAAATAATTGGAAGGAAGAGACGAAAAGTGAGTGAGAAGAGAAGAGGAGAGAAGAGGAAGGGGTGTGAGAGAGAAAGAGGAAGGGAGAGGAAGGAGAAAGAGGAAGGGGGAGAGGAAGGGGGGAGAGGAAGGGGAGAGATGAGAGGAAGGGGAGGAGGAGCACGAGGAAGGGGAGAGAAGCACAGAGGAAGGGGAAGAGAGAGGAGGCCAGGTGGAGAGCGCGAGGAAGGGGAGGGAACGAGGCCAGGGCGACGCAGGGACGGATAGGGGTAGAGAGAGAGAGGAACGGGGAGAGAGAGAGAGCGAAGGGGAGAGGAGATGAAGCGGGAGAGAAAGGAAGGGGAGAGAGAGGAAGGGGAGAGAGAGAGGAATGGGGGGGGAGAGAGAGAGAGAGGAATGGGAGAGGGAGAGAGAGATGAGAGGAGGGAGAAAGAGCGAAGGGGAGAGAGAGAGAACGAGGAAGGGGAACGAGAGAGAAAGAGGAACGGCGGACGAGAGAGAAAAACGCAAGCAGGGAACAGCGGTGGAGAGAGAGGGAGAGAGTGCAGAAAGGGGAGAGAGAGAGAGAAAGAGGAGACAAGAAGGAAGGGTGGAGGACGCCGGGGGGGGGTGAGGGGGAGGTCGGGGTGGCTCTGGTGAGCCGCCCTTTCAGGGGGCGAGGGGGTGGCGACGCGCCTTCCGGCCGTGTCCGTGGGGGGGACGGGGCTGAGGGGATTCGTAGCTGGGGCCCGCCGCCGCACCATGAGTGCGCGTGGCGCGCCGACCTGGGGTGCCGTAGAGGGTCGGGCTGAGGAGGCTGTATCGCGTATAGTGTGGTGCCGCGGCAGAGGGAAGGAGAAAGGGTAAGACGAACACCGGAGGGCCCGTCGTTCGCCGAGACGCGCTGGGGGCTGGGGGCGCTCGAGGGGTCGGAAGAGAGAAAGGGAGGAGGGGGGGGCAACTGTCGGCCGGCTCTCGTTTTTCGCGGAGGGAGAGAAAGGTGGGGAGAGAGCGGATGAAGAGAGAGGAGACACCGAGAGAGACAAAGGGTTGTGAGAGGAAAGAGTAGAGGAAGAAGGAAGAAGAGAGGAGGAGAAGAGAAGGGAAAGGAGAGAGGAAAGGGGAGAGAGAAGAGAGGTGAAGAAAGAGGGACGAGAGAAGAGAGAAGGGAGAAGAGAGAGAAAGAGGAAGGGAGAGAAGAGAGAAGAGGAGGAGAGAAAGAAGAAAAGGGAAGGGAGGAAGAAGTGAAAAAATGAGGAGAGACCATATGAGAGAGACAAAAAAGGAAGGGGAAGAGAGTTAGAAGAAAAAAAGGGAGGAAAGGGGAGAGAGAGAGAGAGAGAGAAAAAGGGAAAAGGAGGGAGAGAGAGAGGAAAAAAAAAAAAAAAAAAGGGAGAGGGAGAGAAGAGAGAAAAAAGAGGGAAGGACAGGGCGGCGGGGTAGAGAAGAGAGAGAGAAAAAAAAAAAAAGAAGGTAGAAGTGGGTGCAGGTCCCTAGGGTGCGAGAAAGTAAAGCAGAGAACCAAAAAAACAAGAAAAAGAAAAGAAAGAGATAAGAAGAAAATATATGAATGAGCAGTCGGAGAGCTACGAGGGTATACGGGCTGTGGGCTAGGGAGTGGACAAGAGTCGTTTCTCAGAAACAGCTAACCTGTCAGTATGGAGACGCACAGAAAGAAGAAATAGAGGAAAAAAAAAGAGGAGGAGAGGAAAGGAGGAAATGCAAGGAAGGGACTGCTTGGCCCAACTAGGTGGGTGTGATTGTTAATGGTATCTGATTCCAAGTGGTATGATTCTCTCGTCTGAGTGCCATGAGATTCTGAGCGGAGAGACCTTCGATTGAATGCAACACTTTGGATAAGCATTGTAAGATACAAGATATGATTCTTCTCACTGTGCATCCCATAATTTTCTGGCCTTGTGTGCCAAAACTTGGATAAGTTTATAAATGTGATTACAGTAGTAGATTCTCACCTGGGTGCTCCACAATTCTGGCCCTTGTGCTTAACTGCTAGTAACTGAACTAGAAGTTGAGTATGAGTTCTCACTGGGTGCAACATACTTCTAACCGCCTTGTGCCAAAATAAACTAGGATAACTTAGTAATGAAACAGAAGTTGGAAGTATGATTCTTCTCTCTCTCTCTCTTTCTACATGATGCCGCCAAGCAATTCTGGCTTAGTAACTAAACTTGGATAAGCTTAAGTAAATGATTAACAGATTTCAACTTGAACACCTCCCATGAATTGTTTATGTACCCCCAAGTACCAAATTGGGCAAAGACCCTCCCTTCCTTTTAGTTTGGTTTCAAATCCTCTACCCTTGGGGTGCGGCGTTGGGGCCAGGGGGCTGGTAAGAGGTGCTTCATCTTTCTTCCCCATTTTCCAGGTGTTGTAGCTCAACATTACTGGTTATTCATGGGTCTTAAAAGAAAGGTGTATGAAATATTGGTTGGGTTGGTGAGGGGAGGCTAGGTGAATGCAAATACGTGAATGAAGGATGGTGGCGGGAGCAGTATATTTAGTGGTGTTTTTTTCCACAAAATAAGTGTTGCCATTTACTGTAATGTCAGAAAAAATTTGGAGGTGCTGGGAGGGTTTGCTCGAATTTTCACAATAAAATCTGGTCTTCTATTTCCCATTTTTAACTTATTATCCGCACCCAACACACTTTTCTGGACCAGCACCTATAACCTTGTTAAAAAAGCCTTGGGGCCAGGAAGGGGATGGAGAAGGGATAAGGAAAAAGGAGGAGGGGAGGAAGAAAGAAGGATAGGAGGGGGTAAAGAAAGGGAATAGGAAAAAGGGGGGAGGGGGTTGGGGGAGCGGAAGAAAGGATAAGAAGAGGAGGGGAGGAAAGGAATAGGAAAGGGGAGAAAAAAAGGTTAGAAGGGGGGGAGGAAAAAGGACGGCGGACGAGAAGAAAAGAAGAAGAAGGAAAAGAAAATAGGGGAAGATAGGGGAGGAAAGAAAAATAAGTGAAAAGGAAAAGAGAAAGAAAAGAAGAAGATAGGCAAAAAGATAGAAGCAAAAAAAAAATTTTTAGAAGGAGGAGGAAAGAAATAAAAAAAGAAAAAAACGTGAGAGGAGGATTGGAAAGAAAGGAAGGGGCCTAATGGGGAAAAGAGAGACAGAAAAAAAGTAAAAAGTGAGAAGAGA
>CM042180.1:29336510-29354312 GCA_023376005.1 Doryteuthis pealeii | reverse complement strand
GGAGAAGATGAAAAACCTCATTGAAAAGTTAGCCCCTAACCCTTTTAACAAAACGAATATTGATGTATTCAATCTTTTCACAGATAATCTAAAAGAAATTATATATATACCAAAAGAGTTAAACAAAAATAATTTTTTTTTTTACATTTAATTTTTCAACGATTTTCAGCACTTATTTTCTTTGCAATTAATTTGTTTCTTTTATTCAACAACTTCAGCCTTTTGTCATTTTATTTCCATACTGTAAATTTAGGCACTGCCAAAATGTCGACTGCTTTTTCAATGTGTTAAAAACGAATTAAAATTAAGTTAAAATTGATTATGTTTTAAGGTCAAACGCTATTTGTCTACAGAGTGCGAAATAGTAGTGACTATAATGAGCATTAAGTAAAATCGAATATAGAGATGTGGTGAACAACGGCATGTTGATGTGTATTTTTTTTAATTAACGGATAATCTGGAGAAGCTTTTTTCAGGTCAGTTTTGTTCTCTCAATTTCTGTGTGTGTGAGGGTGAGTTGGTGTGGTAAGGAACATGGCAGTAGATACTTGGAGGCTGCGGAAGTTGCCAATCGGGGCTATTAATTGTCAGTGATATAGCGGGTGCTGGGCGTTGTCAATAAATTTAACACTGCCTGATTGATTTTGGTTTGTTTTGTTTAACGGCAATATCAACCTCAGTGGTCATTTAATGCCGATAACCCCTGATTGAAAAAAAAAGAAAAAGGGGGAAAATTATCCAATTTAAATGAAATTTTCAGTATTGATTATCATGGAATGAATTTATAACGCAATCAATTATTTTAATTTCAAAACTTTGTTTTAAATTAGTGTATTTCTGCAATGGTTAATCAATATAAATAATTTAAAATATGAAACACCTAATTTTTAAGTTTAACATTTCAAAATATATTTTAATATTCTACGAAAACAAATAACATTGTATTTAATAACGAGTTACTATAGTTTTATTATCATTATTAAAAATAAGACTGTATTGGTATGTTGGTATCTACTGTAAGAATGAAGATAACTGAAGTCCAATGTCCGGGAAGCGGTTCTCCCGCCCACGTAGGAATTAGGACGACGGCAGTATAGTCGATTCATGGTGTGGCGTTGGTTAGATTTTTTCTAAAAACTCATGCCAAATTATAAAAAAGAGTAAAAAAAAAAAAAAAAAAAGACCTCCAAAAATTATTTTTAGTTTTATTTTAATTTTATTTTTCCGATTTTCGGTACTTATTTTCTACAGGATAGGTCCTTGATTTTTTTTTTCCCTCTTCTAGTCACACCTTGGTCTTTTTCTTTTTATCATACTGTAATTATGTTTCAACTTCACTATCAAGCCACCGATATTAACGCCCAAAAATAGGGGGGGGGGGGTAAGAGCGCTAATCATCAAGATGAACGTGCTGACGAAAAGAAGTGGTAGATGTACACGAAATGGAGTTTTAAATTCGAAATGAAAATGAGGACAGATACTTAAGCAAAGTAGATCTCCATAGATCTGACTACGAGAGTTTATACGACGATACCATTGAATTAGACGCGCATCAGATGCAGTGGAGATAAGTCATGGCTGAAGAATTTTTGTTAAATTGGTAATTTCCACTGAAATTTTGACTATATATTTTTGTCAATCAATGAGGTTAAAATTCTGGAGTGAGAGCTTTATATTTGAGATTTGAATTCCGGTGGTTTAAAATTCATTGACGGAATAAAAAAAAAATTAGCGGGGGGGGGGGGGGGGGGAATCGTTTGCTTGATAAAAAGCTGGGGGAGGGGATATTGTAAATATCTACATTAATTGACGACTCAGAAAATATCTTTTTGGCAAGAATTAAGCCTGACAATGGCAAGTACTAAAACAGTAAATTAGGGCAGTAATTTTAACGTTTTACGTTAAATTACCAATTTTTCCAGGAAGGTGGGGAGTAAAAAGGACAGTTACTTTAACTGAGATGATATTGACACTTTGAATGAAAAAACCGATAAAATTTTGTTCGCGGCAATTGCTTAAGGCCTTACTAGAAGAGGACGCCATGGAGGTGGGGGGGGGGCCAGACGTTTGCCTTAGGAAAACTTTTACTTTTCAAGTGTTTAATAAAAAAGCTTTTTAATAAAAAAGTGTTAATATAAAACTTTTTTTGAATGAACATTAATTTTATGTAATTCTTAAATTTTAGTATGACGTTAATGCATAATTTTAAAAAAATTTATTTTCAGTCAAAATTTTGCATGCTCGCTATTCTATACAAGTACAAATAAACTTTATCTGAGCATTTTCCAAACTTTCTCTAAATAACGGCATTTGTGACAACAAAATTAAAATTATGTCAATTCAATTGTGGAGATGTCGAATTTCTGTGGAAATTATTTGACTGACTTACAGACAAAATATTCCCTTAAAACAAATTTTTAAGCCTTGCTAAATATTTACTTTTTTCTAAAAATTAAAATTATATTGCTTGAACATGAAGAAAAAATTAAGAAAATCTTAAATTTAATGTTCTGAAATTTTACATTTTGTAAAGCAGAATTTATTTTTTTAATCTTTAACAAATATCTCATTAAAGTAGTCTGACTTTGATAAATTCTTGTCTTGTTCATGTTCATGTGTCACATGAAAATAAATAAAATATGAGGAAAGCGAAACTTTATTGGATGAAATCAACATATACTCACACAATCAGAAGCATTTTTACCATTTAATGAATATTCATGACTAATTTGGGAAATTTTGGGTAGATTCAGTGTGCATTAAAAATTTTTAAAAATAAAAAAAGTCCATCCTTGTTATTTTACTACTTATATTTGTTAACTGTAACAGTAACATTAATTTTGTCTCAGATAATTGAAATTTTCCAGGACAAAATACAAATTTTTTCCAGGATTTTTTACAAACAACCCCCGTTTTTCCAGGTTTTACAGTACTGGAAAATTTACATATTATTTTCCAGGACACATGGGAACCCTGTTCTTTGTATACTAAAAAAATTCTGTAGTTTTTTCTTTCATTGATATATTATTTTATTTTGTATTTAAAATAATAATAGATAGAACACATGTATGCATGGATAAACTCCTGGCCAAAACATGAGTCAGTAAATAAAATAAATCCTATTTTATCCATTCAACATTTTCTTTCCTTTATTTTTCATTTCAACATATCGTCGGATTCATTTCCATTTTTAAATTACATATATATATACATATATAAAGATTAATTTAATGAGTTAGACGAACCTACTAATACATTTCGCTTAATGCTCTTCAGGGCTAAGATCTGACTATATATTATATATATATATATATATATATATATATATATATATATATATTTACATATATTGATTTACCCATAATAACTCTTTGGGTAACTGATTAAAGCTTTTCAAGATGATAACATCAAAAAAATGTTAGAAAACTTATAAGAAAAAGAAAAAAGTTGAAAACAATAAAGATTCGATTTTTTTTTAACAAAAATATTTCCTACCACCATAAGTAATTATAATAACCTTTTTTTTTTTTTAATAACAAGACCATTGAAATGGTAAAAATCCACCTCCATGTGTGTATTCATATATACACATTCTATTGACTTTCATTAAAATAAATAACGTTTAACATATATTGATAAAACCACATTTAATCGCTACAGACTCTATAATAATAGAGTGAAACCTCATCATTGTCATAAACCAATAAAACAATAGCACAAAGCGGATTTCTAACAATGTTTATATTTTGATCTTAAGAAAATGCAACTTCCACATTTTTGAATTTTTTGAATTTTCGAATCTTGAATTGGCGTTCTTTGACTGCGGTCCTGTAAACAACCGTTTATCGCAAAAAAAATAAGCATGTACAATCAACTGCAATTAATCAATATCTTGATTAATCCAGTGGATTTAATCCTGAAGATCCTTATGGTGAAACTCGAGTAGGTTATTACTGTGTACCATTATCATAATATATAAATATATATATATATATATAAAAAAGCAAAAAAGTTAGATATTTTAATCACATTTCTATCTTACAAAATTAGTCTTAATATTCAATTATATAATTACTTCAAACTTTTACAGGTACTTTTTCAGCATTTCCTACAACCACTGAACCTAACAGACATCCAGAAATGGTTTACTAATAACACTGGACTTGCATATAAATAATTTTGTAAATCTTGAGTTTGAAATAAAGGGAGGATGATGTAAGACCATGTGACAAGACTTATCATGTGACGTTAGCGTGAGTGCAGATAATTAAGATGAGCAAAAAAGTATAAGATAAGCAAAAAAAAAAAAAAGAAAAAAAAGATCACTATATCATTAATAGAAGATAGTCTCAGAATTATTTTTATATATAATGTGTGTTATTTTGATAATACTTTGTATTGATAATTTTGTTTACATTTTAATACTAATTTTAAGTTGGGTTTTTCTTTCCTAAATCTTCTATTAATGAGATAGTGCTCTTTTTTTTTTTTGGTGTTTATTTTATACTTTTTGAAGAAAATCTGTCAACTTGAGTTGGTTATACTTTCACTTCGGAAAAAACAACTTCCCGGTTGTTGTTTAAGGTGTCTTCTAATTTAAGAATATTGATAAAGATTGGTTTGTTTTAGGGCATTATCAACCTCAGTGGGTCATTTAATGCTGATACAGTTTTTAAATAAAGTAATGCTTAATGGATACTCAATTTTGTTTATCAACTCATGTTTTTATATTTAACTCTATTTGACTCTGGGTCAGAGCAATGGTGATGAAGGGTGCTCCACATTCCCAAACCTCCAAAACTGGAACCTCACCATCAGATAGAGTTTAACATCATTCCCAGGACATATAGACCCTCAGCCACCACCTTCTAGCATCCATATGATAAAAAGGGGTGGGGATTGCCATAAGGCAATAGGGTTGGGGCAATCATATAGGTGCCAGGGCTTGACGTGACTATAGATTGGTCACTTTGATTTTGCAAAACAAAATAATGTGTTATTTAGTCTAAAAAAAAAAAAATCATATTTCACATTTTACAGTTATTTGAAGCAAAATACCATTTTAACACGCTGTAAAAATTAATTCAATGGAATTACATCTTATTATAATGGAGATAATGTGCGTTTTTCTGTTTTCCTTCACTTAGACTGGTTACCAAGTTAAAGAGCTTAGTATGCCCAATCATTTAACCATAGCTGGAGGGAGAGTAGTTGGATGCATATGTTTCCCAAGGGTATTAGCGCTATATAAAATGCAAACAGCCTTGTTCAGGATTTGAACTCGAGTTGATGAGTCCATTTCCTACAACTCTAACCATTATACCACACACCTCCAGACTAAGATATATATACATACATACATATATATGTGTGTATGTATACATATGAACAGAATAAGATAGTTATCTATGAATAGACTAAGATATATATGGAGATAGAGAGTAGAGAGTCTCTGTAGCACAGAGGCTAATGTGCTGGACTGTGACGTCATAGTAAGCAAGTTCAAACTAAAGCCATGCAATTATATTCACTTTCAGACTAATACCCTTGTGAAAGTACCCCCCCCAGCTATGGGATAATAGTACCACTACTATTCTTCTACAGGAGTGGCTTTGGCATTAAATAACCCACTAACCCAGTGAACAAAGAAAATCAAAAAAATCTGACCTACCTTGTGGAAGCTCGGCGCTTTCTCCAACGACATGAATTTCAAAATTCTTGAACAGAGGCACATGTGACAGTCGTGATCTTGTAGGGCCACGGTGAGCATAACCATTGACAGAGTCACCAATAATTTCATATGAGTCCTGCGGACAGAAAAAGACAACAAAAAAATGATATGAATGTCAGCCAATTCATCATCAGCCCAACAACCAAATTCCAGCCTCTCAAAGTAAAACTGGAATAGGGATAAGTATTGCACCATTATTATTATTACAAATATAGTCGTATCAGTGCTGCTGTATGGCAGCACCACTTGGACCCAAATAAAGCGCATAGAGAATAAACAAGATGGGAGCTGCACAAGAATGATGCATGATTTCTTAAGACATAGAAACAACACCTTACGAGAAAAACAGTTGTACTGTCACCTGCCCCATATCACACAAACATCTGAGTAAGACGAACAAGACACACTGGACACTGCTGGAGAAGCAAGGATGAATTCATAAAGTGACATTTTCTTGTGAAAGCCAGCACATGGGCACACCAGTGTGGGTCGTCCAGCAAAGTTGTACATTGAGCATCCAGTATCTGCTCAGAGGATCTCCCGAGAACAATGAGTGATTAGGGAACGATTAGCGAGAGATTGTCATGGATATACATGCTTATAGAGCGATTTGATGATGATGATGATGATGATGATGAGATGTGACACAAGTATTTGTCAATCTTTTCATTTTCTTTCATTTCACTCATTGATCACCGGGACAGCAAAAGTCACGAGATGAAAAGTTTCTCTTCTTATTTCACTTTTGTTATAGGTGATATAACCTATGTACATAAATGGAATGCGCCGACTGCTACTATAAATAGCAGGGACAATTGTGGTTTGACAAAAGCAACGTGGGTCGGACGCAACTCCACTTTCTTTTCTGTAATTTCTACTCATTTTTGTTCAATACATTTGTATACATTTTCACCAGTCGTTTGTCTTATTTTTTGACCCTTAAAAACTCCACAACAACTTTCTTGTCACTTTTTGCTACCAGGTGTAAATAGATGTCATTAAAGGCAAGATATCCTCCAGCAATCCCAAGTTGATTCCAGACTCAAAAGAGCAAGATTGCCAGCCAACTCAACATCAGCCCAACAACCAGATTCCAGCTTCTCGAGGAGTTAAAACAGGATTAGAGATAAGTATTGCGCTATTATTATTATTGACATGTCATCACTCCCTTACAAATGAGAGCCACCATGCAACAATAACAGCAATACAGTCGAGACAATCAAATTGATCACTGGATGTACAGACAAACGGAAAAGGATTATACAACTCTAAGCACGGACCAACTGACGAGGATTATACAATTCTTTAACATGGATCAGCTGACAAGGATTAAAATTGATACTATCTTTCTACTTCAAGAAAGGAACAAACTTTATGACACAAAGGATCTCACTATAAAACTGCTTTTACCTACAGACCTAGAATGGATGCACGAATCATATCAATTCTCATGAGAGAAAATAAAATAAGAAATCTTGTGTGTTATTATCAAAACTACAAATGGACACATGCAAGATATCCTCAAGTTAATCCTGAGTTGTTTCCAGACTCAAAAGAGCAAGATTGTCAGCCAACTCATCATCAGCTCAACAACCAGATTCCAGCCTCTCAAAGAAGTAAAACAGGACTAGAGATAAGTATTGTACCATTATTATTATTGACATGTCATCCAAATGAAAGCCACCATGCAACAATAACAGCAATAACGGTCAGGACAATCAAATAGGTACTAAGGCAGAGTTTTGAAAACCTTTTTTTTTATCTCACGGCAAAGTGGGCTGGGTAATAATTGATCGAGGTAACACCATCAGTATATAATGGAATAAAAGTTATAAATTTTCACAAATAAATTACTTAAGTAGAAATAACAATTTCTAAGACAAAGTTTTTCAACCGGTGTGCAGAAACATTAAAATTATAAAACAAAAAAATATATTAACATAAAATATTTAAATGTTAAAGTAAAATAAAAAATATCAAATAGAGTAAAAATATAAATTTTCATAAAAATTAATCATGTAAAAGTAAAAATATCTGTTTCTAAGAGAGTTAAAAAAAAAAACTGTTCTAAGAGTACAAAACATATTTAATTAAAACAAAAAATATTTAATTTTTTAAAAAATATTAAAAAACTGTTAGGGCTTGACTTTTTAACTCAATGGTCTATTAAACCCATAGATGGGATCCTAACTGGTACTTCCACACTGGGTCAGAGTGGACCTGGGAGTAATGGAAATGAAGAGGCACTCCACACTCTCCAGACATACAGTTTAACGTCATACATAGTAGACTAAAAACCTCAGCCAGCAACTTCTAGCACATATGATGGGGATTTGCCATGAAAGCAATACGATTTGGACAATATAGTTTTGATTACAACCCAACATTTGGTTTGTTTTACGGCAACTTTTTTCAGGTCATTTAATGCCGAAACATTTTGATAAAAGTCTTAAGTTTCAAGTTCTTAACATCTTCAAACTGCTATTAATGATTTTCATTAACTTCATTTCATTTAGTTTGTTTAACGGTATAATAATCCTGCGGGTTATTTAATGCCAAAAACTGTTAGAGTTTGAGAATAAAAGCTGGTACTTAAGTTTTCTCTATAGGGTTTTGTATAAGTATTTTGTGGATGTATTTTATATCTGATTCATAATTTTCCATATATTTTTTATTTCTCTCTAGATTGGAAAAAAAAACTCCACACTCCACGAGGAAATGCCACATTACTAACATTTAGAAAATGTAAAAATTTTGGCATTAAATAACCCATAAGGTGTTGATGTGCCTGCCATTAAAAATAAAAAAAATGAAACCCAACATTTTTCCAAATCATTTGACGAAGCACATACAGAATGAAATGACTTGATAAACACATAAAGATCTTCAGGCATTGCCCTCCTAGCACATATGATAAAAAAAGAGTTGGGGTCTGCCATGTAAGCAATATGGTTGGGACAATATAGTTTTGATTACAATCCAACATTTGGTTTTGTTTGGTTTATTTGTTTTACGGCATATCAAGCTATTTTGGGTCATTTAATGCCAAATCAAGTTATTTTGGTTTGGGTTTTTGTTTTTACATCATATTAACACTTTTTGGGTCATTTAATGCCGAATCAAGTCATTTTGGTTTGGTTGTTTTGTTTTATGGCATATCAACCTTTTTGGGTCATTTAATACCAAATCAAGTCATTTTGGTTTAGTTGTTTTGTTTTACGGCATATCAACCTTTTGGGGTCATTTAATGCCAAATCAAGTCATTTTGGTTTAGTTTGTTTTGTTTTTGCGGCATATCAACACTTTTTGGGTCATTTAATGCTGAATCAAGTCATTTAGGTTTGGTTGTTTTGTTTTATGGCATATCAACCTTTTTTGGGTCATTTAATGCCAAATCAAGTCATTTTGGTTTGGGTGTTTTGTTTTACGGCATATCAACACTTTTTGGGTCATTTAATGCTGAATCAAGTCATTTAGGTTTGGTTGTTTTGTTTTATGGCATATCAACCTTTTTTGGGTCATTTAATGCTGAAACAAGTCATTTTGATAAAAGTCTCAAGTTTCAAGTTAACATCTTTAAATTGGTATTAATGATTTTAATTAACTTTCCGCCTCTACCCCAGCTATGGTTAGCGGAATGAGAACAGGATACCCTCATGGACTGAATAAAAAGGTTAGGTTTAAAGTTACGTGATGATCCCATTCTGAAAAGAAGGCTCCCGAGTCCCGAAAAGAAGGTCCCAAGTCTGTTCATTTACAGCATATCAAGCCTTTCTCGGATCATTTTTGATAAAAATTTATGTTTCAAATTCATAATATCTTCAAATTGGAATAAAATCCACACTCCATAAGGAAATGCCACATTTCACATTTTGGCAATTAAATAACCCATAAGGTGTTGATGTGCCTGCCATTAAACAAATAAACCTAAACGAAACCCAAAATTTCTCGTACAGAGTGAAATGACACGATAAACACATAAATCCAAATTGGTTTTTCTCTTCCGCCTATCTGTTATGAAAACCGGTCTCGCTCCAGAGTAACGAGAGATTCCATTAACATGGTAACGTGAAGACGTGTTAGTTTCTTGTTTTTTCATTTGATGTCAGACAGACTAATTTCCTTTCGAATGTTCTTATTTGTCATGATGTTTCGACTGTTTACCCTTTGGCCTTCTTCCTCTTCTGTGATTTGTTCACAATTAGAAGAATGGAATGAGCTTCCCATAATAGAACAGAATGGTGAATAAGATGCCGGAAGGAAGCTTAGCGTAGATACAATACATATATACATATATACTATTATATATATATATATATTATATATATATATATATATATTATATATATTTGTGCTTGGCTGATTCTATCACAAATAGGTAGTGAAAATAAATAGCATCAGTGGAGCTCTGATGGAAAAAAAAAAAAATGAAAAAAGAATGACTAATCCATAATGTAAACAGGTAGGTATAATTTACAACAAGTGATAGATAAGAGAAAGAGAGAATTGAGAGACATGACTAGTTATATAAAAAGACATGATTAATCTATAACAAACAAATAAAGTCTTTAGCTCATAAAGAGAAAGAGAGACTGAAAAGCATGACTAGTCTATAAAAAAGACAATCTACAAAGTGTGTCAAAAAAGTATTGAGATTTTTTTGTACTTTTTGACACACTTGTATTCTGAAAAAAATTAACGGTTCCTTCACTGGAAACCAAGTAGTGAAATAAATTAGCAACAGTGAAACTCTGAACGGAAAAAAAGAAAGAAAAAAAAAAGACATGACTAATCATAATGTAGACAGGTAGGTATAATTTACAACAAGTGATAGGAAGAATAAGAGGAAATTATCCGACAGTATGTGGAGAAAGTTAGACAAACACGGGATGTTATAAAAATGGGATGTTTATTGTAGGTGGTGATGTCAAATTATAACGTTTGGTCCTGAAGATGGTCTAACAACCGAAAACGTTATAAAGTTGACTTCACCCACAATCAATAAACATCCATTTTGTACAACATCCCATCCGTGTTTGTCTACCTTTCTCCAACCAGTGAAAGAGAGAACTGAAAGACCATGACTATCTATAAAAAGACAATCTAGAAAGTGTGTTTTTGTACTTTTTGAACACACTTGTATTCTGTAAAAAATTAACGTTCCGTTCATTGTGTTCATTTCTATCTTGGTAAAATACAGTTTCAAACTTGGCACTTTTATGACACACCTTGTATTCTGAAAAAATTAACGTTCCATTCATTGTTCATTTCTATCTTGGTAAATATAGCTTCAAACTGGCACTTGGACCTGTGCAGTAAAGTGTGTGTGTGAGGTGGGGGGGGGGTTAGGCTGATGAAAAT
Source organism: Doryteuthis pealeii (assembly GCA_023376005.1). NCBI lineage: Eukaryota > Metazoa > Mollusca > Cephalopoda > Myopsida > Loliginidae > Doryteuthis > Doryteuthis pealeii. Next base: position 29,343,220 of record CM042180.1, on the reverse strand, counting down.
AAATAAATAAACAATTAAAGACATGACTAAACCATAATGTAAACAGGTAGGAGTAATCTACAACCAGTGATAGATAAAGAGAGAGAGATAGAATTGAAAGACATGACTAGTCATAAAAAAGACATTTATAACAAACCAAAAAAACTCAGTCGCGGAGCATTAACCAAGGAACTACAAGGTTCTGGTTCAATACCAGCATCAACAAAATTGCTGTATGAATAGCACAGCTTGAACCTGTGTGGTAAAAGAATGTGTGTGTGAGTGTGCGTGCGGGAGGGATTGCTGATCAAAATGAATAGATAAATAAAAGTCACAACTAACCCATAATGTAACAAGAGGTATAATCGAAAGTGAATTGAAAGACATGACTACTCTATAAAAAAGACATGATTAATCTATAACAAAAGGGCTTAGCTCAGTTAGTAGAGCATCCGCCAAGGAACTGCAAGGTTCTGGGTTTGATACCAACCCTCATCAACAAATTGTATGAATAGCACGACCTCAACCAGTGTGGTAAAGTGTGCAGGAGTGTGTGTGTATGGGGGGGGGGGGGGGCTGATAAAAATAGATAAATAAATAAAGACACAACTAATCCATAATGTAAACAGGTTGGTATAATCTACAACCAGTGATAGAAAAAGAGAAAAGGAGAATTGAAAGACATGACTACTCTATAAAGAAGACATGATTAATGTATAGCAAAAAAAAGAAGAAAAAAAGTGTCTTAGCTCAGTCGGTAAAGCATCTGCCAAGGAACCACTGGGTTCTGGGTTCTATAATAGTTTCCATGCTTAAGACAAAATCCTGGTAGATGAGCAGTCCATGACATGCAACACCCACTTTGGCCCGTACTTAGACTAGACGGCTGGTCATGTCAAGCCTATACACCTATATGATTGTCCTGACCCTATTACCCTTACAGCAACCCCCAAATCTTTTTATCAATTGGGTGCTAGAAGGCAGTGGTTTAAAACATCACAGGCCGCCACCCACGTCCAACAGGTGACCCCATTTTGGGGTGGTCTTACCCCTCTGTAGAGGTACAGTCGGTGGCTGACAGGCTGAGCAAATCATCAAAATTTTACTAACTTCTCCCAATGCATTTACTCAATCCATGTAATGACTGTGATAAAAAATTACATCAGAGAGACCAAAAAAACTTAGACAAATGATTCTATGAACACCAGAGATCCATAAAAACAAGTGACATTCAAAACACCCTTTTTTCTCACACATGATTGAATTTGATCACATATTTAATTTCACCCATCACTCATCAAACCTGCATACTGCAAAAACTTTGCAGTCTGTGTGAATCAGCGGTTATTGCAAAATCAAAGACCATAAAACAAAAACCAGGATCTTTCCAGTTAATACCAGTCATAGCTAAAACCATAATTCACAAAAACAACATCAAGATGGACAACGGATAAAAATGCAAAATGCAAGAAACTCAAAATCACAGAAACGTAAAAATTCAGAATCATTGAAATAACAAAGTCTTTTCTCAGACGACAAAACAACCAACTGTCTTCAATAACCAGCCACAGACAAGCACTCTCACTAATCACTGACTGTTTCAACTTACCCTAAATCCTTTGATACTTCTATACCCACCCCTAGACTTGTGATCTACTATACATCTGTGGCCCCTCCCACTTTTCTTTATCTCCTTTTCTCGCCTCTCATTTTTACCTTTTCATGTCTATATATTTATCATTCTGTTTTAAAAAGATTTCTTCTTATCAAACTTTGAAGACCAACAGAGGCGAAATATCAATCAAATATAATTGTTTGTGTTTGTTATTCACTTTGTACTTAACTTTTCTTCATATTTTGTCATATATATATATACACACACACATATATAATATATGTGTGTGTATGTATATATGTGTGTATATATATTATATATATATATATATATACACACATATATATTATATTGTGTGTGTATGTATATATATATATATACACACACACACACACATATATATATATACATAATAACACAACACACCATTATATATATATTACAACACACGCACACACATATTATCACATACACACATATATACACACATACATACACACACACATATATACATACATACAACAGCACTATATATATATACATACATACACACACACACACAATACATACATATATATATATATATAATATATTTATATTATATATATACATACACTCAACTTCGCAGGTTTAGCTCAGTCATTAGAGCACCTGACTGGGAACACAAGTTTCTGGGTTTGATGACTGGCCCTCAGCAACTCAGTACATGAGTACACAGGGATCTGTGTGGTAAGTGGAGATGATGGTAGATGACGCTACCAACTCAAGATGACACCGCCAACAAAAAAACTCCTTGGTTGCGCTAGGTGAACTATTTATATTATATATTACATACAATACAAACATACACACACATATATATATATACATATCACACACATATATATATATATACACATAAACATACAACACACACCACATTATATACATATAGATATATATATATTATACATACATAAACATATAGAAACACCAATATATATATATATATATATATATATATAAACACCATTTTTACCACAAACACACACATAGACACCACACATATATATATATATAATATATTATATATAGTAAACTGATGAATGCAGATTGCATGTGCAAATACATTATCTTGCATGTGCAGTTTTATCTGTCGTTTATGATAGTGAGCTGAAAAGATTTTTATCGCATCTTCCGCTGTTTTAAGGAATTTGGCAACCTGAATGATAAGCAGGCTCTCTTAGTCGGTCTCTGCTGATACCAGCAGAAATTCCTTTACAGTTACAGAAAGTATATTCTCACCATTTTTACAGATGTGCAGCACATGGAACAGCAGGTGGCTTAAGGATTAACTCTCACAGAATGGAACTGGTGGTGCCAGGGTTCAAGTCTTGGATAGGAACAATTAGATAAAGGCACAACCCACTTTCTCCCTCTTCTTCGTTTTGTGTTGTTCAAACCTTGTCTTTATTTGAATTTTCACCTCTCAAGAAATATTACTCATATTTTCAATATCCTGTTACAGCGTGCGTGTGTGTGTATATATATATTATATATAGGCGTGTGGGCTAGTGGTTAGAGTTGTGGAAAATGGACTTGTCGATTTGAGTTCAATTGCTGACAAAAGTGTTGACATTTTCCATAGCGCTAATACTCTTGGGAAAGGTATGAATCCATATATTTTCCCTCCCACTATGGGTATAATAGTAGGGCAGACTGAGTCCTTCAGCCTTGGGTAGGTAACCAGTCTAAAAGAGGGGATAACTCTGAATTCAAAATTCCCTCCAGCTTATGGGTTAGGGCAGACTGGGCCCTTCAGCCTTGGGTAGGTAACCAGTCTAGGAGAGGGATAACTCTGAATTCAAAATTCCTGAGGTCGGTCGGTTTGATTGGGTTTGTGGCAACCCTTGATGAACCAATTCTTTCTTATCGACTGTGCCAAAAAGTGTGGATGGTCAAGAACAAGAAAGACGCACTTCACCGATATAAACAATCACTGTGTGGATGTCAATGTATGACACACATACGTCGATGACGAGAGAAGTCATCATATATATATATATATATATATATAATATATATTATATATATAAGGAGTAAGGATTGGTAAATCCGACAAAATGTGGTTGAAAATAGAGGAAAATGTGGATAAAACAACACAACTACTAAATTCAAATGATATTTCACCTTGGTCTTTTGTAAAGATTTTTCAAATTTATTATTCTCTAAATAAATTTTGAAAATGACCGAGGAAATTATATTGAATTTAGTTGTTTGCGTTGTTTTATCCGCTTTTTCGCTATATTTTCAACACACACTCATATACTATATATATATATATAATATATGATAGTGGGAAACACAATGCTGCATGATTCTTCAGCTTTGACCAGCTCTGTGTGGTACTAGATGCTGTGCAGAGACTGCAGCGACAATGAATGATAAGAGACAGAGGAGAGATTTCATGAATATCTGTGCTGCTAGCGCACATTTTATATATATATATATATATAATATATATATAATGGGAAGTTGTGTGACCTAGGCTCATGCTTTTACGTTTTCATGAGACAGAGTTTGTCTGACGAATGCGTAAAAGCATGAAACTCAGGGTCACAAAAATTCGCATGTAATATAAATATATATACTAGACAAAATGTATCTAGTCACCATTTGAGCTCTGGGGTTAGATAATTTGAGATTTGGGAAAAACGCGTTTGCAAAGCAATTATAATTTTTTAAAATAAATAAATATGTATGGAGAAATTAAAAAAAAAACATTAAAATCATTTTGGGTAAGATTTCTAAGAAGGGAACGTTTGCTGATTTAAATTGACTGATTCTTTAATTTTATTAGAACAAATTACAATATATTTCAACATTCTCCAATCTTTCTCTTTACACCACGGGGAACTACATATATAACAAGGGGGTAATCAAGATATACATAGAGAGGGGGAAAGTGACGGAAGAATGTGAAGTAAAGAGACTAATAATTCCTTACTCTTTTAAGAGCCGATTCTTTCCAAGGAGTCTTTGATCCATTTGTAAGACAAAATCATGACTTGGTTTGCAATTCCTTGGAATCCTTTCAGTTCCGGTCACAATATGCACATTGTCGGATTACTAAATAAAATGTCAAAAGAAAAAACATTTAACATCACAGGACTCACTGAAAATTAGTTTTTTTTTGTTTTTGTTTTGTTTTCGGCATATCAACCTCTTGTGGGCTATTTAATGCGATAAAGTTTCGAAATAAATCATTCTTAATGGATAATACAATTTTTTTATAATATACAATTCTCTTTTGACCATAGATGGGACCCTAACAAGTACTAACTGGCCGGGTCAGAGTGGGACAGGGAGCATGGGTGAATGAAGGGTGCTCACTATTCCCGCAAACTCCAAAACTGGAACCTCACATCGATAGAGTTTAAATGTTATTCCAGGACATGTCGACCGCGCAGCCAGCCGCCTTCTAGCACCATAGATAAGGGGTTGGGCTTGCCATAAGGGCAAAACAGGGTTGGGAAAATCATATAGGTGCTACACTTGACGTGACCACCATTGATCGGAGGGGACCTCTCCGACGCGCCCGTCTAGCCCAAGATAGGGCCAAAGTGGAGTATTGCAATGTCTGAACTGCTCATCCACCTGAGGCTCTATCCTTAAGCATCACGGGTGGCCACCACGGCCACAGGTGGCTCATTGGGAGAGTCTTACCCTCTGCCATTCTAACGCCCCAGCCAACCAGGGCGCCACCGTATCTTAAGGATAGAGCCCGGTGGATGAGCAGTTCATGACATGCAATACTCCACTTTGGCCCTATCTTGGGCTAGACGGGCGGTCGGAGAGGTCCCCTCCGATCAATCGGCTGGTCACGTCAAGCTGTAGCACCTATATGATTTTCCCAACCCTGTTGCCCTTATGGCAAGCCCCAACCCCTTTTTATCATATGGGTGCTAGAAGGCGGTGGCTGCGGGTCTACATGTCCTGGGAATGACATTAAACTCTATCTGATGGTGAGGTTCCAGTTTTGGAGGTTTGGGGAATGTCGAGCACCTTCATCACCATTGCTCCCTGGTCCACTCTGACCCGGAGTGGTAGTACCTGTTAGGGTCCCATCTATGGGTCAAATAGAGAAATGTAATTTATAAAAAATTGTATTATCCATTAAGAAATTGATTTATTTCAAAACTTTATCGGCATTAAATGACCCACAGAGGTTGATATGCCGTAAAACAAAACAAAAAAAAAAAACTAATTAGTGAGTCCTGTGAATGTTAAATGTTTTCTTTGATTTTATTTAGTATCCGACAATGTGCGATATTGTGACCGGACACTGAAGTATTTCCAAGGAATTGCAAACAAGTCATGGATTTTGTCTTACAAATGGATCAAAGACTCCTTGGAAAAGAATCGGCTCTTAAAAGAGTAAGAATTATTTAGTCTCTTACTTCACATTCTCTCCTGTCACTTTCCCCTCTCTATGTATATCTTGATTACCCCCTTGTTATATATGTTAGTTTCCCCTGTGAGTGTAAAGAGAAAGATTGGAGAATGTGAAATATATTTGTATTTGTCTTCTAATAAAATTACAAGAATCAGGTCAATTTAAATTCAGTCAAACGTTTCCTTCTTAGAAATCTTACAAAATGATTTTAATGTTTTTTTTTTAATTCTCCATACATATTTATTTATTTTAAAAATTTAATTTGCTTTGCAAACGCGCTTTTCCCAAATCTCAATTATCTACCCAGAGCTCAATGGGTGACCTAATTTGTCACATTTTGTCTAGTATATATATTTATATTACATGGGAATTTTTGTGACCCTGAGTTTCATGCTTTTACGCATTCGTCAGACAAACTCTGTCTCATGAAAACGTAAAAGCATGAAGCCTAAGGTCACACAACTTCCCATTATTATATATATATATATATATATATATATATAAAATGTTGCGCTAGCAGCACAGATATTCATGAAAATCTCTCACCTGTCTCTATCATTCATTGTCGCTGGAGGTCCTCTGCACAGCATCTAGTATCCACACAGAGCTGGTCAAAGCTGAAGAATCATGCAGCATTGTGTTTCCCACTATCTATATATATATATATATATATATATATGA
>CM042180.1:29261510-29331510 GCA_023376005.1 Doryteuthis pealeii | reverse complement strand
ACATTCGAAAGGAAATTAGTCTGTCTGACATCAAATGAATAACAAGAAACTAACACGTCTCACGTTACCATGTTAATGGAATCTCTCGTTACTCTGGAGCGAGACCCGGTTTCATAACAGATAGGCGGAAGAGAAAAACCAATTTGGATTTATGTGTTTATCGTGTCATTTCACTCTGTACGAGAAATTTTGGTTTCGTTTAGGTTTATTTGTTTAATGGCAGGCACATCAACACCTTATGGGTTATTTAATGCCAAAATGTGAAATGTGGCATTTCCTTATGGAGTGTGGAGTTTTTATTCCAATTTGAAGATATTATGAATTTGAAACAGAAATTTTTATCAAAAATGATCCGAGAAAGGCTGATATGCTGTAAAATGAACAGACTCGGGAGCCTTCTATTCGGACTCGGGAGCCTTCTATTCGGACTCGGGAGCCTTCTATTCGGACTCGGGAGCCTTCTATTCGGACTCGGGAGCCTTCTTTTCGGACTCGGGATCCATCACGTAACTTTAAACCTAATCTTTTATTCAGTCCATGAGGGTATCCTGTTCTCATTCCGCTAACCATAGCTGGGGTAGAGGCAGAAAGTTAATTAAAATCATTAATACCAATTTAAAGATGTTAACTTGAAACTTGAGACTTTTATCAAAATGACTTGTTTCAGCATTAAATGACCCAAAAAAAGTTGATATGCCATAAAACAAAACAACCAAACCAAAATGACTTGATTTGGCATTAAATGACCCAAAAAAGGTTGATATGCCAAAAACAAAACAACCAAACCAAAATGACTTGATTTGGCATTAAATGACCCAAAAAGTGTTGATATGCCGCAAAACAAAACAACTAAACCAAAATGACTTGATTTGGCATTAAATGACCCAAAAAAGGTTGATATGCCATAAAACAAAACAACCAAACCTAAATGACTTGATTTGGCATTAAATGACCCGAAAAGGTTTGATATGCCATAAAACAAAACAACTAAACCAAAATGACTTGATTCAGCATTAAATGACCCAAAAAGTGTTGATATGCCATAAAACAAAACACCCTAACCAAAATGACTTGATTTGGCATTAAATGACCCAAAAAGTATTGATATGCTGTAAAACAAAACAACCAAACCAAAATGACTTGATTCGGCATTAAATGACCTGAAAAGGGTTGATATGCCGTAAAACAAAACAACCAAACCTAAATGACTTGATTTGGCATTAAATGACCCAAAATAGCTTGATATGCCGTAAAACAAATAAACCAAACAAAACCAAATGTTGGATTGTAATCAAAACTATATTGTCCCAACCATATTGCTTTCACGGCAGACCCCAACTCTTTTTTATCATATGTGCTAGGAGGCCATGCCTGAAGGTCTTTATGTGTTTATCAAGTCATTTCGTTCTGTATGTGCTTCGTCAAATGATTTGGAAAAATTTTGGTTTCATTTTTATTTATTTGTTTAATGGCAGGCACATCAACACCTTATGGGTTATTTAATGCCAAAATTTGTTACATTTCTAAATGTTAGTAATGTGGCATTTCCTCGTGGAGTGTGGAGTTTTTTTTCCAATCTAGAGAGAAATAAAAAATATATGGAAAATTATGAATCAGATATAAAATACATCCACAAAATACTTATACAAAACCCTATAGAGAAAACTTAAGTACCAGCTTTTATCTCAAACTCTAACAGTTTTTGGCATTAAATAACCCGCAGGATTATTATACCGTTAAACAAACTAAATGAAATGAAGTTAATGAAAATCATTAATAGCAGTTTGAAGATGTTAAGAACTTGAAACTTAAGACTTTTATCAAAATGTTTCGGCATTAAATGACCTGAAAAAGGTTGCCGTAAAACAAACCAAATGTTGGGTTGTAATCAAAACTATATTGTCCAAATTGTATTGCTTTCATGGCAAATCCCCATCATATGTGCTAGAAGTTGCTGGCTGAGGGTCTTAGTCTACTATGTATGACGTTAAACTGTATGTCTGGAGAGTGTGGAGTGCCTCTTCATTTCCATTACTCCCAGGTCCACTCTGACCCAGTGTGGTAGTACCAGTTAGGATCCCATCTATGGGTTAAATAGACCATTGAGTTAAAAAGTCAAGCCCTAACAGTTTTTTAATATTTTTTTAAAAATTAAATATTTTTTGTACTCTTAGAACAGTTTTTTTTTAACTCTTTCTAAGAGAGAGAAAACTGTTCTAAGAGTAAAAAAACAGGTATTTTTACTTTTACATGATTAATTTTTTATGAAAATTTATATTTTTACTCTATTTGATATTTTTTATTTTACTTTAACATTTAAATATTTTATGTTAATATATTTTTTTGTTTTATTATTTTAATGTTTCTGCACACTGGTTGAAAAACTTTGTCTTAGAAACTGTTATTTCTACTTAAGTAATTTATTTGTGAAAATTTATACCTTTTATTCCATTATATACTGATGGTGTACCTCGATCAATTTATTACCCAGCTCACTTTGCCGTGAGATAAAAAAAAAAGGTTTAAAAACTCTGCCCTAGTACCTATTTGATTGTCCTGACCGTATTGCTGTTATTGTTGCATGGTGGCTTTCATTTGGATGACATGTCAATAATAATAATGGTACAATACTTATCTCTAGTCCTGTTTTACTTCTTTGAGAGGCTGGAATCTGGTTGTTGAGCTGATGATGAGTTGGCTGACAATCTTGCTCTTTTGAGTTTGGATTAACTTGAGGATATCTTGCATTGTGCCATTTGTAGTTTTTGATAATAACACAAGATGTTCTTATTTTATTTTTCTCATGAGATTGATATGTGCATCCATTCTGTAGGTAAAAGAAGTTTTATAGTGGAGATCCCTTGTGTCATAAAGTTTGTTCCTTTCTTGAAGTAGAAAGATGTAGTATCAGTTTTAATCCTTGTCAGCTGATCCGTGTTAAAGAATTGTATAATCCTCGTCAGTTGGTCCATGCTTAGAGTTGTATAATCCTTTTCCATTTGTCTGTACATCCAGCGATCAATTTGATTGTCCCGACTGTATTGCTGTTATTGTTGCATGGTGGCTCTCATTTGGAAGGGAGTGATGACATGTCAATAATAATAATAACGCATTACTTATCTCTATTCCTGTTTTAACTCCTCGAGAAGCTGGTTGTTGGGCTGATGTTGAGTTGGCTGGCAATCTTGCTCTTTTGAGTCTGGAATCAACTTGGGATTGCTGGAGGATATCTTGCCTTTAATGACATCTATTTACACCTGGTAGCAAAAAGTGACAAGAAAGTTGTTGTGGGGTTTTTAAGGGTCAAAAAATAAGACAAACGACTGGTGAAAATGTATACAAATGTATTGAACAAAAATGAGTAGAAATTACAGAAAAGAAAGTGGAGTTGCGTCCGACCTGCGTTGCTTGTGTCAAACCACAATTGTCCCTGCTATTTATAGTAGCAGTCGGCACATTCCATTTATGTACATAGGTTATATCACCTATAACAAAAGTGAAATAAGAAGAGAACTTTTCATCTCGTGACTTTTGCTGTCCCGGTGGATCAATGAGTGAAAATGAAAGAAAATGAAAAGATTGACAAATACTTGTGTCACATCATCATCATCATCATCATCATCATCATCATCAAGTCGCTCTATAAGCATGGATATCCATGACAATCTCTCGCTAATCGTCCCTATCACTCATTGTTCTCGGGAGATCCTCTGAGCAGATACTGGATGCTCAATGTACAACTTTGCTGGACGACCCACACTGGTGTGCCCATGTGCTGGCTTTCACAAGAAAATGTCACTTATGAATTCATCCTTGCTTCTCCAGCAGTGTCCAGTGTGTCTTGTTCGTCTTACTCAGATGGTTTGGGTGATATGGGGCAGGTGACAGTACAACTGTTTTCTCGTAGGGTGTTGTTTCTATGTCTTGTTTAAGAAATCATGCATCATTCTTGTGCAGCTCCCATCTTGTTTATTCTCTATGCGCTTTATTTGGGTCCAAGTGGTGCAGCCATACAGCAGCACTGATACGACTATATTTGTAATAATAATAATGGTGCAATACTTATCCCTATTCCAGTTTTACTTTGAGAGGCTGGAATTTGGTTGTTGGGCTGATGATGAATTGGCTGACATTCATATAATTATTTTGTTGTCTTTTTCTGTCCGCAGGACTCATATGAAATTATTGGTGACTCTGTCAATGGTTATGCTCACCGTGGCCCTACAAGATCACGACTGTCACATGTGCCTCTGTTCAAGAATTTTGAAATTCATGTTGTTGGAGAAAGCGCCGAGCTTCCACAAGGTAGGTCAGATTTTTTCTATTTTCTTTGTTCACTGGCATATCAATCTTAGTGGGTTATTTAATGCCAAAGCCACTCCTGTAGAAGAATAGTAGTGGTACTATTTATCCATAGCTGGGGGGGGGGTACTTTCACAAGGGTATTAGTCTGAAAGTGAATATAATTGCATGACTTTAGTTTGAACTTGCTTACTATGACATCACAGTCCAGCACATTAGCCTCTGTGCTACAGAGACTCTCTACTCTCTATCTCCATATATATCTTAGTCTATTCATAGATAACTATCTTATTCTGTTCATATGTATACATACACACATATATATGTATGTATGTATGTATGTATGTATGTATATATATCTTAGTCTGGAGGTGTGTGGTATAATGGTTAGAGTTGTAGGAAATGGACTCATCAACTCGAGTTCAAATCCTGAACAAGGCTGTTTGCATTTTATATAGCGCTAATACCCTTGGGAAACATATGCATCCAACTACTCTCCCTCCAGCTATGGGTAAATGATTGGGCATACTAAGCTCTTTAACTTGGTAACCAGTCTAGGTGAAGGAAAACAGAAAAACGCACATTATCTCCATTATAATAAGATGTAATTGAATTGAATTAATTTTTACAGCATGTTAAAATGGTATTTTGCTTCAAATAACTGTAAAATGTGAAATATGATTTTTTTTTTAGACTAAATAACAATCAAAGTGACCAATCTATAGTCACGTCAAGCCCTAGCACCTATATGATTGCCCCAACCCTATTGCCCTTATGGCAATCCCCACCCCTTTTTATCATATGGATGCTAGAAGGTGGTGGCTGAGGGTCTATATGTCCTGGGAATGATGTTAAACTCTATCTGATGGTGAGGTTCCAGTTTTGGAGGTTTGGGGAATGTGGAGCACCCCTTCATCACCATTGCTCTGACCCAGAGTCAAAATAGAGTTAAATATAAAAACATGAGTTGATAAACAAAATTGAGTATCCATTAAGCATTACTTTATTTAAAAACTGTATTGGCATTAAATGACCCACTGAGGTTGATATGCCCTAAAACAAACCAATCTTTATCAATATTCTTAAATTAGAAGACACCTTAAACAACAACCGGGAAGTTGTTTTTTCCGAAGTGAAAGTATAACCAACTCAAGTTGACAGATATTTCTTCAAAAAGTATAAAATAAACACCAAAAAAAAAAAAGAAAAGAGCACTATCTCATTAATAGAAGATTTTAGGAAAGAAAAACCCAACTTAAAATTAGTATTAAAATGTAAACAAAATTATCAATACAAAGTATTATCAAAATAACACACATTATATATAAAAATAATTCTGAGACTATCTTCTATTAATGATATAGTGATCTTTTTTTTTCTTTTTTTTTTTTTTTTGCTTATCTTATACTTTTTGCTCATCTTAATTATCTGCACTCACGCTAACGTCACATGATAAGTCTTGTCACATGGTCTTACATCATCCTCCCTTTATTTCAAACTCAAGATTTACAAAATTATTTATATGCAAGTCCAGTGTTATTAGTAAACCATTTCTGGATGTCTGTTAGGTTCAGTGGTTGTAGGAAATGCTGAAAAAGTACCTGTAAAAGTTTGAAGTAATTATATAATTGAATATTAAGACTAATTTTGTAAGATAGAAATGTGATTAAAATATCTAACTTTTTTGCTTATATATATATATATATATATATATTATATATATTATGATAATGGTACACGGTAATAACCTACTCGAATTTCACCATAAGGATCTTCAGGATTAAATCCACTGGATTAATCAAGATATTGATTAATTGCAGTTGATTGCACGTGTGTATTTTTTTTGCGATAAACAGTTGTTTACAGGACCGCAGTCAAAGAATGCCAATTCAAGATTCGAAAATTCAAAAAATTCAAAAAAATGGAAGTTGCATTTTCTTAAGATCAAACTATAAACATTGTTAGAAATCCGCTTTGTGCTATTGTTTTACTGGTGTTAGGACAATGATGGGTTTTCACTCTATTATTATAGAGTCTGTAGCAATTAAATGTGGTTTTATCAATATATGTTAAACGTTATTTATTTTAATTAAAGTCAATAGAATGTGTATATATGAATACACACATGGAGGTGGATTTTTACCATTTCAATGGTCTTGTTATTAAAAAAAAAAAGGTTATTATAATTACTTATGGTGGTAGGAAATATTTTGTTAAAAAAATCGAACTTTATTGTTTTCAACTTTTTTTTTTTTCTTATAAGTTTTCTAACATTTTTTTGATGTTATCATCTTGAAAAGCTTTAATCAGTTACCCAAAAGAGTTATTATGGGTAAATCAATATATGTATATATATATATATATATATATATATATATATATATATATAGTCAGATCTTAGCCCTGAAGAGCATTAAGCGAAAGTATTAGTAGGTTCGTCTAACTCATTAAATTAATCTTTATATATGTATATATATGTAATTTAAAAATGGAAATGAATCCGACGATATGTTGAAATGAAAAATAAAGGAAAGAAAATGTTGAATGGATAAAATAGGATTTATTTTATTTACTGACTCATGTTTTGGCCAGGAGTTTATCCATGCATACATGTGTTCTATCTATTATTATTTTAAATACAAAATAAAATAATATATCAATGAAAGAAAAAACTACAGAATTTTTTTAGTATACAAAGAACAGGGTTCCCATGTGTCCTGGAAAATAATATGTAAATTTTCCAGTACTGTAAAACCTGGAAAAAAATCCTGGAAAAATTTTGTATTTTGTCCTGGAAAATTTCAATTATCTGAGACAAAATTAATGTTACTGTTACAGTTAACAAATATAAGTAGTAAAATAACAAGAATGGACTTTTTTTATTTTTAAAAATTTTTAATGCACACTGAATCTCCCAAATTAGTCATGAATATTCATTAAATGGTAAAAATGCTTCTGATTGTGTGAGTATATGTTGATTTCATCCAATAAAGTTTCGCTTTCCTCATATTTTATTTATTTTCATGTGACACTGAACATGAACAAGACAAGAATTTATCAAGGTCAGACTACTTTAATGAGATATTTGTTAAAGATTTAAAAAATAAATTCTGCTTTACAAAATGTAAAATTCAGAACATTAAATTTAAGATTTTCTTAATTTTTTCTTCATGTTCAAGCAATAATAATTTAATTTTTAGAAAAAAGTAAATATTTTAGCAAGGCTTAAAATTTGTTTTAAGGGAATATTTTGTCTGTAAGTCAGTCAAATAATTTCCACAGAAATTCGACATCTCCACAATTGAATTGACATAATTTTAATTTTGTTGTCACAAATGCCGTTATTTAGAAGAAAGTTTGGGAAAATGCTCAGATAAAGTTTATTTGTACTTGTATAGAATAGCGAGCATGCAAAATTTTGACTGAAAATAAATTTTTTTAAAAAATTATGCATTAACGTCATACTAACATTTAAGAATTACATAAAATTAATGTTCATTCAAAAAAGTTTTATATTAAACATTTTTTTATTAAAAAGTTTTTTTATTAAACACTGAAAAGTAAAAGTTTTCCTAAGGCAAACGCTGGCCCCCCCCCCCACCTCCATGGTCCCCTAGTAAGGCTTTAAGCAATTGCGCTTGAACAAAATTTTTACGGGTTTTTTCATCAAATGTCAATATCATCTCAGTTAAAGTAACTGTCCTTTTTACTCCCCACCCCTTCCTGGAAAAATTGGTAATTTTAACGTAAAACGTTAAAATTACTGCCCTAATTTACTGTTTTTACTTGCCATTGTCAGGCTTAATTCTTGCCAAAAAAGATATTTTCTGAGTCGTCAAATTAATGTAGATATTTTACAATATCCCCTCCCCCCAGCTTTTTATCAGCAAATCGATTCCCCCCCCCCCCCCCGCTTAATTTTTTTTTTCCGATGAATTTTTACAAAACACGAATTCAAATTTCAAATATTAGCTACTGCCAATTTTAACCTCATTGATTGACAAAAAAATATCAAAATTCAGGAAATTATCCGATTTTAACAAAATTTTCAGCCTTGATTTATCAATGAATGAATTTAATGTATCTGTTATTTTATTTCAAAACATTCTGATTATTTTCAGGTCACTTAAGTTTCCCCCCCCCCTATTTTTTGGGCGTAAATATCGGTGGGCTTATATGAAGTTGAAACTAATTACAGTATAGATAAAAAGAAAAAAGACCGAAGGTGTGACTAGAAGAAGGAAAACAAATAAAAATTAAAGGACCTATCCTGGTAGAAAATAAGTACGAAAATCGGAAAATAAAATGTAAAATAAAACTAAAATAATTTTTGGAGGTCTTTTTTTTTTTTTTTTTTACTCTTTTTATAATTTGGCTATTATTTTAGAAAAAATTATACATCGATATCTGTTCTATTTAGGGGGGGGGGGGCTAAATTTTCAATAGATATTCTACAAAAATTTTTAGATAATGATAATAAACTAAAGTAGTTATTAAATAAATATTTGTTTTTAGAATTTAAATATATGAAATGTTAAACTTAAAATTAGGTGTTTCATATTTTAAATGAATTTTATATATTGATTAACCATTGCAGAAATACCTAATTAAACAAAGTTTTGAAATAAAATAATTGATGCGTTATAAAATTCATTCATTGATAAATCAATACTGAAAATTTCATTAAAATTGGATAATTTCCCCCTTTTTTCTTTTTTTTTCAATCAGGGGTATCGGCATTAAATGACCCACTGAGGTTGATATGCCGTAAAACAAAACAAACCAAATCAATCAGGAGTGTTAAATTTATTTTGTAAAATATGGATTTTATGGCAACTTCCGCAGTGTTTACTGCAATGTTTACGATATATTTTGAGCAAAACTGACCTGAAAAAATAGTTTCCGATGTATTAAAAATAAATTACATGTGTAATATTATATTGATTTTTGACTAATGCTCATTATGTCACTACTTTTCGATTTAGACAAATATTTGACCTTAAATAATCAATTTAATTAATTTTAATTCGTTTTTAAAATGAAAAGCAGTCGACATTTTGGCAGTGCCTAAATTACAGTATGGATAAAATGACAAAAGGCTGAAGTTGTGAATAAAAGAAAAAAAATTATTTGCAGAAAATAAGTGCTGAAAATCTGAAAATTAAATGTAAAAAAAAAAAAAATTATTTTTTTTTACTCTT
Source organism: Doryteuthis pealeii (assembly GCA_023376005.1). Taxonomy (NCBI): domain Eukaryota; kingdom Metazoa; phylum Mollusca; class Cephalopoda; order Myopsida; family Loliginidae; genus Doryteuthis; species Doryteuthis pealeii. Next base: position 29,322,007 of record CM042180.1, on the reverse strand, counting down.
TGGTTTATATATATAATTGTCTTTTAGATTATCTGTGAAAAGATTATACATCAATATTTGTTTTGTTAAAAGGGTAGGGGCCTAACTTTTCAATTGAGTTTTCTCCAAAAATTATTAGATAACAATTCTAAAGTTATATTGTTATTAAATAAATATTTGTTTTTAGAATCTGAAATTATGAAATTTAAAACTTAAAATTAGGCATTTCATATTTAAATGAATTTTATCTAGGTATATGGATTGTTGCTTTCAAGGCGCATATAGGTGATGCGAATTGTAATTTATTTTAAAGAATTTTGATTTATTTCTATTGAATCAGTTTGATTGAAACGATTCAGTTATTTAGAAGAAATAATTCCTTGATTAATAAGTCAACACTGAACATTTTATTAAAATCAGATAATTCTTTGATTTTTGGTATTTTTTAAAATCAATATGGGCCTCCGCATCTTTTGTAAACAAAAACACCAGATTTTTTTTTTTAACTCTTTAGATTTTCTATGTGTTTTGAACAAAAAAAAGATATTTCATTTAAATAAATATCAAAAAGTTAATCATTTTTCTGTACATAGTGTATTTAATGTTTTTTATTATTGATTTCTTAGAAGAAACTGTTATAAGTCTTAAAATCTTATAATGTGGGTGTTTTAGTCCGTAACTACTTCACATAAAGCGCCCATTTTGATCAATTTTTTGGCTGAATTTAATTGTTTAAAATGTATTAAAAAATAAATTATATATGTAATATCATTTTACTTTTTTTTTTACTGATTTTTTTTATACATTTCTTTTTTCTTACTGATGCGCATTATACTTTTTGACTTAAACAAAAATTTGACCTTAAATAATCAATTTAAGTAATTTTAATTTGTTTCTAAGATGAAAATGAGCACACAAATTGGTGGTACCTATCAAATATGTACCATGTACCATCAAATATGTACCATGATGTGTTTCTCGCTTTTTGACAAATATATGTAGATATTATACAATCATCCCCCCTGCCGTCTTTTATCGGCACATCAATTTAGGTATTTTACAACATTTACAAAAAAAAAAAGAAGATTTTTTGGTATGAATTTGTACAAATTTCAATTGAATTTTTACAAAACACAATGCCCACCTCTTCCTCAAGGTGTAAAATCCTTCAGTCTTTTTCAATATTTTTATTTTTATAATAATTTACTTAAAAAAACACAATTTGATTTGTCCCTTTTAATGATTGGTTCCCATATTGTGTTCATCTCTGGTCTACTCAATAGGTCACTACAGCCCAACATATAAGCTGCTCCTTTAAGGCATCTTGTTTTCCATGTCCTTCCCTATCTATTATTTCAACTTGAAAATATAACTTTGTTATACAATAGTATATAAAATATAATACAGATATAGAGGTGAGTGGAGGTCATTATAAAATATCTACATATATTTGCTGATAAAAAGCGAGAAACACAGCACACTAAATATTTGAAATTTGATTTTATTGAAATTTGTACAAATTCAATAAAAAAACATTTATTTAAAACATTGGGTGGGGGTGAAATATATCTAAATTGATTTGCTGATAAAAAAAACCCTCCTCCCAGTAATGTTGATCATGGCTAAACAAAAACAAGAGGCCAGACAATTTTGTTGTACAGGATGTCCATAAATTCAGAGTATACTTTAAATAATTCATAACTTTAGAATGCATATGAACTTTGTGGACAGCCTCAGTAGTTAATTAATATATGTAGGCATCATCTATAATAAACCCAAGATACTTCATTAACCATGCATGATAAAAAAGTAAGAATAAACTGTCTAAATGTGTCGATATTAGATTGGTATCAATTAAATTATGAAATTACTGTGAAGAAGTGCTGTCCTGGAAAATTTTTGAAATGTCCTGGAAAATGATTTCCTAAAAAGAGTGGGAACCCTGAAAGAAAAAACGGCCTTCATCAGAGTAAATCCTTATTGTTTTAAATGAAGTTGGTTGAAATACGGAGAATTTCCGAGATGTTCGAAAAAAAAATATTTCTGTAGTTTTTTCTATCATTGTTATTTTATTTTATTTTGTATTTAGAATAATAATTGATAGAATACATGTATGCATGGATAAACTCCTGGCTGAAACACGTGTCAGTAAAATAAAATAAATAAAATAAATCCATTTATCCATTCAACATTTTCTTTCTTTTATTTTTCATTTCAACATATATATATATATATATATATATATATATATATATAACAAATTTTTTCATTCAAAATAAATGTTCACTCTGATGAAGGTTGATTCTTCTATGTGTGCGAAATATTTTCACACACATAAACTGACCGAAACACATGTGTAAGTGATATCGATTAATGTGATATCGATTAAATTCATTTTATCCATCTACATTTCTTTTCTTTACTCATTTTTCCTCATATATATATATATATATATATAAAGGAAAAGCAAAAAAGTTACAAGTTAAAAAAAGTTAGCATCCCCTACTCCTACTAAAACAGCTCTTGTCAATCACTGAACGAAATGATCATCTAGAAATGGTTTACTACTAACACTGAGCTTGAGTATGTAAATAATTGTACAAATGTTAATCTATCGCTTAACTGCACCATATATATATATATATATATATATTGTTTTCTTAATATACTATATATATATATATATATATATATTGTAGATGCTGAAAAAATATCTGGGTTTATAAGAAAAGTCTGAAGCAATTATATAATTGAATAATAAGGCTAATTTTGTAAGGTAGAAATTTTATTAAAATTTTGTAACTTTTTTGCTTTTCCTTTATTTATATATATATATATATATATACAAACGAATTTGGTTTAAAAAATCAAATCCTTATTGTTTTTCTTTTTTCTTTTAAGTTTTCTAACAATTTCTTTGATGTTATCCTCTTGAAAGGTGTTAATCAGTTGTCCAAAAGAGTTAAACCAAGTACTTTCAGTTCTGTTTATATTTGTCTAAACTATCATTATCAAAACTTTATTATTTGGCTCAAATATATATATATATATATATATATATATATATATATATATATATATATTATGCAGATAAGCATAACATTTTTTTATAACATTTATACAATTATTTACACAATAGTTTCTTAGAAATGAATTACACAGGATAGGTTACAAAGTTGGAGTTAGACTGCTTTAGTTGTTTCCCAAGATCATAAATAAAAGCCCTACAATCTATTAATAGACTTTGAGACCCATTAAATTTATCAGGAACTCATTCAAAGCAAATATGTGCATCCCAGGATGCACTGAATCAAAAAGCTATCAGCATCACTGCAAGGGTATTAGTACTATGTGAAATGCAAACGGCTTCGTTCAGGATTTGAACCCAAGTTAACGAGTCTATTTCCTTTTATCATAACCATTACATCATGAGCAAATTTTCTTTTAATTTTCTTTTAAAAAAAAATCAACTAAAAATGATGAAAGAAAACACAAGTCAGAATTAGCAGCAATAATGATTGACAACATTTCAACAAAAAAATTTTATTTTATTCGAAATATTTTCAAATTTTATCCGTTAAATTGTATCTTGTCGACGATTCTTAAAAATTCATAAAACACAGAATTATTGAGAATTAACATTTATTTTGGATTTGAAAAAATTTACTTAAAGAATTTTCAAAAGGTTTTGAGGTCAATTCAATCAATACGTTATGACATATGACACTAAGCTTCTACAGTGTTTTTAAAAAGTGATGAGGTGGAATTTAAAATTTAAAAACAAATATGATTTCTTTTCTACAAACAAATTAAAAATCTTCCTTCTCTTCTGGTTATCGGCTATAAATTCATTCATTCCAATTTTATCTAGTTTGGTAGTAATGATATCCGTTTTTTATTGTATAATGTTCTACTGAATTGACTATAAATTCATTCATTGCAATTTTATCTTGGGCAGTGATGCTGATAGCTTTTTAATTTCGTGAGTCCTAGGACACACATATTTGCTTTGAATGGGTCCCCAGGTAAATTATTTTCAACTACAACTTCCAACTACAATTTCTTAATAGATTGTAGAGTTTAAATTTATGATCTGGGGAAACATCTAAAGCTGTCTAACCCCTACCTTGTAACCTATCCTGTGTAATTCATTTCCAAGAAACTATTGAAATGTATTTACAATTAGCTTGAAGTTGTGGGGGAAGAAAAAAGAAAAAACACTGGGATGCATGGATATGATTTTACTGCGTCCTTTTAGATTTTTCTGCATCAGGGATGCAGGACACGTACCTATCGGCATCTCTGCTTGGGTTACAGATTTTCAGTGCTATAGAGTTTGGTAGTAGATAATACCTAATGATATCCGTTTTTTATTGTATAATGTTCTACTGAATTGGGTATAAATTCATTCATTGCAATTTTATCTTGGGTCACAGATTTTCAGGGCTATAGAGTTTGGTAGTAGATAATACCTAATGATATCCGTTTTTTTATTATATAATGTTCTACTGAATTGGCTATAAATTCATTCATTGCAATTTTATTTTTGGTTAGATTTTCAGTGCTAGATAATACCTAATGATATCCGTTTTTTATTGTATAATTTTCTACTGAATTGGCTATAAATTAACCAGCTCCGTGCAGATACTGGATACTGCACAGAGGACCTCTCGAGGGATATAATTGGCTATAAATTAACCAGCTCCGTGCAGATACTGGATACTGCACAGAGGACCTCTCGAGGGATATGAATGATAGGGATGGTTGGTGAGAGATTGTCATGGATATCTGTGCTGCTAGCATGACATGATGATGATGATATAGAAGTTTGTTTATTTAAAAAAATGAAATGTAATGTGGCAAGATATTGGATGCTGTGCAGAGGACTTCCGAGGGTTATGAGTGATAGGGCAGAGTGTTTGGCTAAAAACCCAAAGGTTCCTAGCTAGACACCGGCCCTCGCCAGCTTGGCGTATGAGTAGCACAGGGACCTGTGTGGTAAAGTAAGGAGCTGATGGTAAGTGTGGTGCTCCACCTCAGATGCAAAATAACTATCTCCTTTGTCTAGTACTAGTGAAAGGGGGATAGACTCCCTCACCGATTGGTTGATACCCACTTTAGACCACCCCGATGACTTTACTTACTTAGCATGACATGATAATGATGATATACATGTTTGTTAATTTAAAAAAATGAAATGTAATGTGGCAAGGTATTGGATGCTGCACAGAGGACCTCCTGAAAGCAATGAGTGATAGGGACGTTTGGTGAGAAATTGTCATGGATATCTTTGCTACTAGTGGGACATGATGATGATGATGATGATGATATGCAAGTTTTTTTATTTAAAAAAAAAAAAATGAAATGTAATGCGGCAAGATATTGGATGCTGCACGGAGGACCTCCCGAGGCCTATGAGTGATAGGGCCAGGTTAGCTCAGTCAGCAGAGCATTCGGCTAGAAACCCAAAGGTTCCTATTTTGATACCGGCCCTCGCCAGCTCAGCTTATGAGTAGCACGGGCCTGTGTGGTAAAGTAAGCAGCTGATGGTAAGTGTGGTGCTCCACCTCAGATGCAAAATAACTATCTCTTTTGTCTAGCGCTAGTGAAAAGGAGATAGAGTCCCTCACTGATTTGGTTGATTCCCACTTTAGGCCACCCTGACGACTTTACTTTACTTCCTTAGCATGATAAGTTTGTTAATTTAAAAAAATGAAATGTAATGTGGCAAGATATTGGATGCTGCGCAGAGGACCTCCTGAAAGCATTGAATGATAGGGATGGTTGGTGAGAGATTGTCATGGATATCTGTGCTACTAGTGGGACATGATGATGATAATTATATATACAAGTTTGTTCATTTTAAAAAATGAAATGTAATGCAGCAAGATATTACGAATGTCCATGAGTGGTCTGACAGCAAACAAACAAAAAAAGAAAATGTCATTTTTTTTCTTCTTCTTTTCCTTTCTCCTTCCCCTCTCCATTTCTTCTTCTTCTTTTCCTTCCCTTCTTCATTTTTTCTTCTTCTTCTTTTCCTTCCCTTCTTCATTTTTTATTCTGCACTCTGTGAAACCTTTTAAAAACAAATTTTATTAAATTACACGAAGCCATTTTGTCCTCCGTCCCCTCTCCAGGGTCTGTTGGCAGTGTAAGAGGTTGTCAGAAAGGAAATTAGTGTTTTTTAAAGGTGTTTAATGAGCATTAGGGGTTGGGTGGGGGGTGCCTGAATGGGGTGGATAAGGGTGAAGAAGAAGGGGGCGGTGCAAAGAAAAAGGGTGGATGCACGTGAAATGTTGTAAATGTTTTGATGATGTAGATGCAGCTGCATTGTATTTGTATGTGTACAAACATGTTTGGGTATATGTATATATATATATATATATATATATATATATATATATAATATACTAAACTTATTGGTAAACACTTGTGGTAAGAAAAAAAACCCGGCAAGTAGTTTGGTAGTAAAAAATATATGACTAAACTTCACCTGGGGTAAAAAGGAAAAGACCAAGAGGGTCATAACAACCGAAAATAATTGGCTAATACTATAACACTTATCCAAAAAGATATATATATATATATATATATACACACATACCCAAACATGTTTGTACACACATATATATATATATTGGTTTACGCTAGGATTATCTAAAGCTAAAATGTAAAAAAGTGCTCAATACCTAAGTAGAGCAAATAATAAAGTTAAACCTAATGAGTCAGTTTCACTTAGATTCTTGCCCTGATGAGCTACTAAGCAAAACTATTAGTAGGTATATTGACTCATTAGGTTTAACTTTATATATTTTTATCTCTTTTTTCCCCTTAAAAAGAATATTTTGAGAGAGACTTTTTCATAAATTTTAAACTAAATAATTTAAAAGTATACACAAAGACTTATACTGCATATATATATATATATATATATATATATATATATATGTGCTTAATTGGAGTCGTACCTAATTTTGAAAATTAATTAATTAATAATGAATTAGGCGGGAATACCTATTTAAATGTATGGCTAAACAAATCGAGAAAAATCAATCTCTGTATGTACATTTCGGCCTATTAGGCCTCATCAGCAGAGCTATAGATCGGAAGACCACCCTGTGCGTGATTTGAAACCGGACTGCCAAGCTGATTTAATTAATTTTAGGTGTTGTGAAATAGAGCTATTATCTGTTAAATGGAGGGTTAGACGACGTGACCATGTGGTTGAGGTGAATCCAATGTATGTATTTTCATTTTCTGGGAGACTGCAATCTCCTAGGGGACATTTAAATCTGTATACTACATTGGTCTCAATAAGCCAACTTGTCTGGGGAGAGAAATTGTTACAAACGACAAGGTTGGTTGATTTGAATTTTGTATAATAAAGCTTAATGAGACCAAGATTAAAAAGTTGGCCAGAAAACTTGAAAAGATCAAAAATAAAATTGTTAAACAGGAGATGTGTCTTTTGTTTAATTCTACATGTGTATATATATATATATATATATATATATATATATATACTTTTTGAAGAAACAAAATAAATCAAAGATTGACTTACAAAAAGCTGATGCTAAAGTCTTTCGGTTTTAATCAAACCATCAACAGGACTCAACTTCGTTAATAATTATAAATCATGTGAAAAGAAATTGGTATAAAACATGAAAAAGCTTGTGAGCCTTAGTTAACGATGTTAAAGCACTCGGCATTCGAAATGCAAAAAAAAAAAGATGTAAAAACGAAACCTGACACAATGTTGACAGTACCATTCAAATACTTGATAATGTTACAATGTAAAGTTTTTAAGTGCCATCCTTGGCCAGTTGAAAAGGGCTTGAAGAAAGTCCTATGTTAATGGAATCCTTTGGTGATCCTTTGGTAAGCGTATAAGTCCTATCCTGCGTATTGGTAAAGGTCCAGTGATTTAATCCTATGTTTGTCGTCAAAGAATGTCGACGTAATTATGACCAGTTGGGTCGGATAAGTATTGTATCAACCTCAGAGTACTGCCAGTGATCAGCCAAGGAATAGATCACATGATCTGGCCTAGTCTATAAGTAGGAGCGGGGATCTAGCACACACCTTATATCACAAAAATATCATAGGAAATGGACTCGTCAACACGAGTTCAAATCCTGGACGTGGTAATTGCATTTCACTTAGCGCTAATACTCTTGGGAAAGGTATGAATTCTACTCTCCCTCCAGCTATGGGTAAATAGTAGGGCAGACTGGGCTCTTTAACCTTAGAGAAGGAAAACTCTGAATTCAAACCTGTTAAACTCCGCTTAAGAAATTGACCTTGTGTCACATCCTGCTCGTGCAGAGGGGTTGGTAAATATATATATCACAAAAAAGTCAACATACAATCCCAGAATTTATTGGTTTTGGAAAAAATCCAATAATTGTTAAAAAAATAAATAGAAAGTCCGACAAATGTTCAATATTAAAGGGTCACAATCAATCGGCTGATCATGTCAAGCCCTAGTACCTATATGATTGTTCCCCATATGCACTACATGCCAATAGAGATTTACAGTGGAGAATATACTGCTAGAGTGTGTAGACTTTGATCTAGTGTAAACAAAATACTACCAAGCAATTAATTTGAAAAACTTTTCACAAAAATAAGACCATCCAGGATTTTACATTTCCTAAAAGAAGTGGGATTGTACTCAAAAATATAAGTAATTGAACAATAGTTAAAATCTATACATATATACATTTGTATTCTACCAAACTATCGCTATGAACCCAAAACTTAGTCAGCATTAAATGACCCGCTGAGGTTGATATGCTGTAAAACAAACCAAACCAAACCAAACCTATTGCCCTTATGGCAAACCCCAATCCTTTTTATCATATGTGCTAGAAGGTGGTGGCTGAGGGTCTTCATGTCCTGAGAATGACATTAATCTGTATCTGATGGGGAGGTTCCTGTTCTGGTGGTCTGGGGCATTTGGAGCTCCCCTTCATCACCATTGCTCTCAGGTCCATTCTGACCTGGAGTGGTAGTACCTGTTAGGTAACATCTATGGCTTAAACAGAAAATTTGTTTGCCAAAAAAAAAAAAATCTAGTTTTCTTCCAAATCATCACCACAAAATTTTCAAAACTTTGCCAGCATTAAATGACCCACGATTCTTCCAGGCTGTGGTTATATCGGTACTGCTGTATGGCTGTACCACCTGGACCCTAACGAAGCGCCTTGAGAATAAGCTAGATGGGAGCTGCACAAGAATGCTGCGAGCGGTCCTGAACAAGTCGTGGAAGCAGCACCCCACAAAGAAGCAACTGTATGGCCACCTGCCCCCCATCTCACAAACCATACGAGTAAGACAGGCTAGGCATGCAGGACACTGCTGGAGAAACAAGGATGAGCTCATAAGCGACGTACTACTGTGGAAGCCAGCACAAGGACACACTAATGTGGGCCGCCCAGCCAGGACCTACATTGACCAACTATGTGGGATGCTGGCTGCTGCGCGGAGGAGCTCCCAGAGTCGATGAATGATAGGAAAAGTTGGCAAGAGATCGTCATGGATATCCGTGCTAATTGTGCGACATGATATGATGATATGATAAATGACCCACCAAGGTTGATATGCTGTAAAATAAAATAAACCAAACCAAGTGATGCTGATAGCTTTTTGATTTAGTGCGTCCTGGGACACACATATTTGGTTTGAAAATATTATTGGGCCGAACTAAAGCCATCTAACTCCTACCTTGTAACCTATCCTGTGTAATTCGTTTCTAAGAAACTATTGAAATGTATTTACAGTTAGCTTGAAATAGTGAGTGAAGAAAAAGAAAAACACTGGGATGCATGGATATGATTTTACTGCATCCTTTTAGATTTTTGTGCATAAGGAACACAGGACGTGTACCTATGAGCATCTCTGCAAACCTGATATATCTGATATACGTTCTAAAATCAGATGTTTTTGTTTTTCGTTCTTGTCGCCTAATACAATTTTAGACTATAGAATCTAACATCATATGCTCCACACCTTTCATACCTCTTTTCTTTGGCTAGCATACATGTTTTGTGTACTGTTTAGAGGTACAACATATCCGCTATGAATCGCTGTTTGAATTAAAGTTTTTATTGCTATCAACAGCAGATGTACAAAGCAAACAGATGGTGTTGAGTAGAACATTATGTGTTATGCAATAACCATATACAGTGCAATTGAAAAGTTGTTGAGCAATGGCCTTCATTTGATTTGGTTTGGTTTAATGCCGTCAGTGTTGAGGACGCTTGATCATCCTCTTAGATTTTTATTCTATTTCTTTAATATTTTTTGTTTTAATTAAATATTTTTTGTACTCTTAAAAATAAATGATAAAATAATTATATGTTTATATACTGATGGTGTACCTTGATCAATAAGATGAAAAAGATTGAACCGCCCTGTTGGTGGGGGCATTAGAATCCATCGACTGCACCTCTGCAGTGGGGTAAGACTCTCCCAATGGGGCCACCTGTTGGCTGTGGGTGGCGACCCGTGATGCTTAAGGATAGAACCTAGGTGGCTGAGCAGTCCATGACTTGCAATATTCCACTTTAGGCTTTTCTTGGGCTAGACGGGCGGTCATAGAGGCCCCTCTGATCAATTGGCTGGCCATGTCACCTATATGATTGCCACAACCCTATTGCCCTTATGGCAACCCCTAATCCTTTTTATCATATGGGTGCTAGAAGGCGATGCCTGAGGGTCTACATGTCCTGGGAATGACGTTAAACTCTGATGGTGAGGTTCCAGTTCTGGAGGTTTGGGGAATGTGGAGCACCCTTTCATCACCATTGCTCCCTTGTCCACTTTGACCCGGAGTGATAGTACCTGTTAGGGTCCCATCTATGGGTTGAATAGAAAAACATGAGTTTATAAACAAAATTCTATTATGCATTAAGAATGAATTTATTTCACAACTTTATCAGCATTAAATGACCCGCTGAGGTTGATATGCCGTAAAACAAACCAAACCAAAAACTCTGGCCTAGAGGGAAGTTAAAACATAGTAATAGAGTGAGTGGTATTTTTTCTTTATATGAAACTTTCTACCACGTGAATCCTTTTTCTCCAATTCATGATGACATCATCAGATATATGGACAGCAAGTAATAATAATAAATAAAATAAAAAATTAATACTCAGAGATGCTGATGATACACATAAAAATCTAAAAGGACTCAGTAAAATCGTATCCATGAGTTCCAGTATTTTTCTTTTTTCTTCCCTCACCATTTCAAGCTAACTGTAAATACATTTCAATGTAGGACTGGACTAGGATCAAACCCACGTTGTTCAGAATGCGAAAAGGCGACACTTTGGCACGGACACCGGAATCGAGATGCCACTATCCCGTATGTGAACATCAGATGCCCGGATGATATCTGCGGGCATTCCGGCAACTGGGATTAAGTTGACAGTCCTGTATGTGACGCACAGACACCCGGATGATAGAAGCAGACCTGTGTATAAATAGAAGAAAACACTCAGAAGCAGGGAGTGCAGAAACGAGTGTTGCTATGGTAGCTGCTAGAGGATTCGAAGAAGAAGAAGTCAGTGTTTGCAAAGAGAAAGTTTAGCCTGCGAAAAGCTGTTGGACTTGCCCCCCCTCCCCCCAACAGAAATTTGTTGAGTTAAATCTTTATTTTCCCCCTCTATTTTTTTCCTATACCAGATCATAAATAAAAACCCTTCAAATTATTGAGAAACTTAAGTTGGGACCCGTCAAATTTCCCGGGGACTAATTCAAAACAAGTTTGTGCATCCCAGGATGCACTAAATCAAAAACCTATCAGTATCACTGAATCCTAGACAAAATGTGACCTGTTGGGTCACCCATTGAGCTCTGGGTAGATAATTGAGATTAGGGAAAAGTGAATTTGCAAAGTGAATTAAATCTTTTTTTAAATATATATGGCACAAAAAAAACAACATCTGAATCATTTTGTTAGATTTCTAAGAAAGGAAACCTGAGTTCAAATCCTGGACGAGGCTCGGAAAGTTAAGAATCTACTACTCTCCCTCCAGCTATGAGTAAATAGTAGGACTGATATGGTTCTTTAACCTTGGCTAGATAACCAGTCTAGGAGAAGGAAAACCTGTTAAACTTAGCATAAGAAATTGACCCTGTGCTACATCCTGCTCGTGTTGGTACATATATATATATATATATATATATATATATCTAGCAGTTGAACAGCTCCCAGGGAAAAGTGATTTCCTGCCTTTATGTAAAATGATTGTTAAAATACTTTTGCAAAGAAATTGAAAAAACATTGATGAACATGTATGCTCTGTGTGGATGGGTGGGGTGTTAGGTATGGATGGAGGATGCTTACTTTTCTGCACGTCCTCAGAATCCTCACCCATCTCAGTCGTAATTGGCCTGGCCGACCACACTGGCAGTAATAAGTTTTTAAATACCCAACCCCCACAAGAATATGGTCGACAGGAGGTTATCGGTTCTTGATTGTTGAATTAGTATGAGTTGAAACATGGTGCTTGGTTGGGTTGAGGCACTGCTTTATATATATATATATATATATATATATATATATATATATATATATATATATATAAATTTTTTTTTTTTTTTTTTTTTTTGCGCCCGTTTATCTACTGTCGAAATTTGGTTCTTTTTCTAATTAGTCAACTGTTTGGATATTCTGAGAGGAAGAAGAAGAAAAAAAGACCTAACTAATTTTGGGTGGCCATCTGTCTGTACGTCCCCATATCAGTAACCTTGTTTATCTGTTTGTGTTCTCAGTGGCAAACAGAAAAAGAAACGAATGTAAACAAAATATTTGAACGAAGAAAAGCAATTTTCAAAATAGAAAATGGTGTTTTATTTTGCAAACATTTCATAAAGTTGTGTTTTATTTTGTAAACATTTCATAAAGCTCTGTTTTATTTTGCGAGCATTTCACAAAACAGTTTTATTTTGCAAACATTTTAAGAAGCAGTTTTTTTTAATTCTGTAAGCATTTTATAAAGCCATATTTTATTTTCCAAACATTTCATAAAACAGTGATTTATTTTGCAAACATTTCATGAAGCTCTTTTTTATTTTGCAAACATTTCATAAAGCTGTGTTTAATTTTCAAGCATTTCATAAAGCTGTGTTTAATTTTCAAGCATTTCATAAAGCTGTGTTTTATTTGGCAAACATTTCATAAAGTTCTGTTTAATTTTGAAAACATTTCATAAAGCTGTGTTTTATTTTGCAAGCATTTCATGAAGCCATATTTTATTTTGCAATAATGAAAATGAAATCGTCTGTTTTTCCAATTAATAATGTCTGACGAAACCTCGGAATATAGAAACAAGGAGATCTCACAGGGATCGTTAATTCAATCTAGCAATAGCTAATTACTTTGTTCACCTTGTATCTTTGCTTAGATACAAACAGATGAAAGCGCCCCCATCCCAGTCCAATAAGTACACACAGATAAATGTGATCAGAGAAAAACACATCGTAAACTGGCGCCACAAATTTGGGAAGATCACAGGCTGACCACAGACAGGATTTTCAGTGATAGGAATTCAAATTTTTTATTATAGATCAGCACTCACCCACCCACTTTCTTGCTAATCTTGTTAGGGTTAGGGATCGGTCCAGCAGACAGATTGGTTGATTGATTGATCCAACGACACAAAAAGACATTAACTTTTAGCAAAAATCTCACAATGAAAGAGCTGACGCAGCAGCTAAATCGGCTCTAGATTTGATCCCGACAATTTCAAGATACCATATACTGACTTGAAACTTAAAATTAATAGATTCCTTCATACAAAATGGCAACAACACTGGAATAACAACATACACAATAAACTCTTCATAATGAAATCCACTTTGGGAGGCTGGAGACCAACTTTAAGGAAGTCTAAAAAGGAACAAGTCATTGTGTCCCAATTACGAATTGGTCATACAAGACTAACACACTCCTATATACTCAAACAAGAACAACAACCACAATGTGGAACATGTCAAACACTTATTCATGGAATGCAGGTTTTTTGCTCACATCAGAAACTGTTATTTTAATGCAAGTTCATGTCAAGCCCTAGCACCTATATGATTGCCCTTATGGCAAGTCCCTTTTTATCATATGGGTGCTAGAAGGTGGTGTCTGAAGGTCTTCATGTCCTGGATATGATGTTAAACTGTCTGATGGTGAGATTCCAGTTTTGAAGGTCTGGGGGAATGTGGAGCACACCTTCATCACCATTACTCCCTGGTCCACTCTGACCTGGAGTGGTAGTACCTGTTAGGGTCCTGTCTATTGGTTAAATAGTAAAATGTGTTTATAAAAAGATTCGGACCAAGTATCCAATAGGCACCCCAGCTGGGAGCTATTTTGAAAAGAACACGTTTTGATTTTCATCGTAAACTCTGGGTTGTTTGTTTACAAATTACAGACAATTTGTTTTTAATCAGAATTTCACTAAGATTTTTAAAAAGTTTGTTCATGTATATTTACAAACCAAAGGCACGTTTTTATACTAAAATAGTTTTTGATTTTAATAAAAAAAAAATTAGTTATTTCATATTGTCGTTGTTAATTCAATAGGAATTTTATTTTTAATTATATAACTATAAAAGAAAAACATGTTTTTATATTAAAGACACAGTTTTATTTTAAGATAGATTTTTTGAGAAATGCAGATGTTTATTTAAATGAAAATAGTTTTTATTTTTATTTAATAAAAGGAAATGGTATCACACAATTTATAAAGTTTATTTTCCATGTTGAGAGGCTCGTACCACAACCGGAAGTGTACGGTGAAAAGCAAAAGGTGTTCTTTTCAAAACAGCTCCCAGCTGGGGTGCCTATTGGATACTTAGTCCAAAAGTTGAATATCCATTTAGGATGAATTTATTTCATAACTTTGTCAGCATTAAATGACCCACCAAGGTTGATATGCTATAAAATAAAACAAACCAAACCAAACCCTAACCCCTAACAAACAACTGGATTTTTACGGTGTAAATGAGAAAAGTGTCCCTACGGGTCATGATTGTGGAAGGGGTGCCTTAAGGTCATATGGTCCGAAAAGTCCTAGAGATTGATTGATTGATTTGCACAATCTACTGGGTGTTGTAATGTATTGGCCGCCTCCTACCTGGTGGTGTGGCTCAAGTTCTGGAGGTTTGGGGGGTAGGGGTGTAATTAAACTCTGAATTGAAACCAGTTGTAAAAGTAAGTAAAATCATTGGGGTGACCTAAAGTCAGTATCAGTCAACACAATAGTTCCAAACTCCCTAAATATTCTCACCTCTCACTCTTCCTCTATCTCACTTCACCACGTGATACGTCTCGACCAATAGAAAAATTCCCAGAATGCAACATCAAATTAATATATATATATCCAACAGAAAACTGTCTATGGCTTATACTAAGAAAATGATCCACCAAAGGGTATGCATATTATTATTGTTAGAGAGAAATGCTTGAAAAAATATAATTGTATGTAAATTATTAGTATTAAATAGGAATAAAAGTAAAGTCGTCGGGGTGGCCTAACCCCTTCATCACCATTGCTCCCTGGTCCACTCTGACCCGGAGTGGTAGTACCTATTACGGTCCCATCTATGGGTTAAATAGAAAAATGTATTTATTAAAAAATTGTATTATCGATTAAGAATTGATTTATTTCAAAACTTTATCGGCATTAAATGACTCACTGAAGTTGATATGCCATAAAACAAACCAAACCAAACCAAATCGTATGCTGAGTTGGCGAGGGCCGGTATCAAACTAGGAACCTTGTGGTTTCTAGCCAAATGCTCTACCAACTGAACTACTTTGTGTCACATCCTGACTGGTGGAGGGGTTGGGTAATTACATGCAAGATGCATTTTTATTTACTAAACTAAGGGTGAAAGAATTTTAGAGTCCCAGACAATACCGGGTAAACCTTGCCAGTCAGAAAAAAATGTGCTAAACAGATGCATGAAAATAATATGAAGTGCAAGGTGTGGCAGGGTTGGGAGTGGTTGGGGGGGAGAACATGTGTCTTGGAATGCTTCATCCTACATCCCCTACCCAACCCCTGAAAGCAAAAAAATACAAAATAAATAAATAAAAAGCACTTTCATAATAACGACTGTGATCCTATCAAGTTGCCTTCATTAGGACGCAACAAAATAAACCACCACCACCGCCCCCACTTGAGGGGGGGGAGAGTGTGTTTGCGCAAGGGGTGGGTGGGTTTTGGTGCAAGGAAGGATAAGATTGGTTGGGTAGCAGCAGCAGCTGGGTGGTATAGAGTCTAGGGACTTTGTGATTTTTTTTTTGCGAAGGGGGGGGGGTGAAATAAAGAGGAGGAGGTGAGGTGGAGGCTAGCAATAGAAATGTCAAAACAGACCTTCGGACTCTGCCCTTCTACCCCAGCCACCAAAACCCAGCCCACCCCACTCTGTAGTATGTTTATGCAATAGAGGTGTACAACAGGGTAAAAGATGTTGGGAATAGGGGTCTAGGAGGTAGTGCTGGTTGTAGGTATTAAGAAGAATTTCCAGAGATGATTGAGATAAATGGATGGATCTTCTTTTTTTTTGTCTCCCTTTGAACCCCGCCCCCCTGACTTCCAATTCCCAAATCTCCAAATACCTAACCCAAGCAGACCAATCTGCACCCCCAACTCTATCTGGCTTGGCGTCTAGTCTCTTTAAGACCTACCTGTCAATACTATGATCTCAAAGAATTAATCAGGATCTAAGAGGAACTTAGGTGAAAAAAAAAAAAAAATGAGTGGAGGAGAATAACAGATAGACAAGACAATGTTACAATTCATGAGAGATCATGAATTGTAAACAGACCCTGTAGCTAGAATTTAAATTGAGGTCTGTTGATTTAGAAAACTTCTGGAGATTTGGGAAGTATGGAGTACCCCGTCATTCCCATTACTCCCAGGTCCACTTCAGCCCTGGGTGTTACTATGTGTTAGACTTTTATCTATAAGTCAAATAGATCTGTTTGAAAATGATCAATATTGGATAGCAATACTTGAAACAATATGACTGTGTGCAAACAAAGTGGGGGGCTGAGGTGGAGGCTAGCAATAGAAATGTTAAAATAGGCCTTCGGACTCTGCCCTTCCCTCTTCTCTTTTACCCTGGCCACTAAAACCCAGCCCACCCCACCCGGGAGTATGTTTATGCAATAGAGGTGTACAACTGTCAATACTACGATCTCAAAGAATTAATTTTATGTGAAAAAAAACAAAAAAACAATTTACAAAAAGAAGCGAGTAGTGGAGAGTAACGGATAGACAAGATAAGACGATTACCCCCTTCTTTTCCTCTTAAATGGGTAACGACTTGAGAGCTGGTACTCTGAGCCACCCAAGGCCTGTATAAAAGACTGGCTTTGGCATAAAATAACCTAACGAGTTGAGATGCCATAAAGCCAACAGACTCATCTCTCTGGCTCTCCTTTCTCACTCCCCTTCTCTTCACTTTCAAATCTTCCAAGCGTGACACTTAAGGACGTAGTCTTGGTGGATAAGCAGTCCATGATTTGCAAAACTACACTTAGACCCTTACTTAGGCTAGACGGGCAGTGGGAGAAGCCCCCTCCTATCAATCAGCTGGTCATGTCCTGCCCTAGCACCTATATGATTGCCCCAACCCTATTGCCCTTATGGCATGCCCCAACCCTTCTTATCATATGGGTGCTAGAAAGCGGTGGCTGAGGGTCTACATGTCCCCGGAATGATATTAAACTCTATCTGATGGTGAGGTTCCATTTCTGGAGGTTTGGGAAATGTGGAGCACCCCTTCATCATCATTGCTCCTTGGTCCACTCTGACCCGGAGTGGTAGTACCTGTTAGGGTCCCATCTATGGGTTAAATAGAAAAATGTATTTACAAAAGAAAATTGTATATCCATTAAGAATTGATTTATTTCAAAACTTTATCGGCATTAAATTGACCGACTGAGGTTGATATACCGTAAAACAAAACAAACCAAACCAAACCAAACCCCTTCTTTTCCTCTTAAATGGGTAATGACTTATGAGCTGGTACTCTGAGCAACCCAAGACCTGTATAAAAATCTGGCCTTAGTATAAGATAACCCAACAAGAGTTGAGATGCCATAAAACCTACAAACTCATTTCTCTGGCTCTCCTTTCTCACTCTCTTTCTCTTAACTTTCAAATCTTCCAAGCATTTAACGCTTCCTAATGTCATCCCCCCTCTCCATTTGACATATCAACGCATCACTTTTATCCACTCCTAAACTCTCATCAAAGCCCCCCCCCCTTCAGAAAAAACAACCCACTACTTAATGGGAAACGCTATGATATTTCATGTAATACTTCTTCGTCCCTAGCAAAAACACAGACAGCTGTTTAGAATTTTATTTTCTTGGGGTCCTCGCCAAAACTTTCTTCGTTTCTATTTGTATTCTCACTAGATAAACCTTTCAAGTAAATCTTTCATTTTTTTTTTTTATAAAAAGTCTTCATTTTATTTTTATTTTTATTTCTTCTTTTCTTCATTCTTTTTCTTTTCTCTTTCGTTTTTGTATTCTTTTGGCTTTTTCTATTTTCTTTCATCTTTTTCTTTTTTCTTTCATCTTTCATCTTTTTCTCTTTTGCCTTTTTTTTCTTTCAACTTTTTCTTTTTCCCAATATTCTTTTTTGGCTTTTTCTCTTTCATTGTTTTCTCTTTCATCTTTTTTTTCCTCTTTTTCTTCTTTTTTCTTTCACATGTTGTCTTTCTTCTTTTGCTGTTTTGTCTGTTTCCCTTTCACCTTTTTCTTCATGCTTTTCTTTTTCGTCTTTTTTCTTTCTTTTTTTCTTTTTTCTATTCTCTTTCATATTTTTCTCTCTTTCATTATTTTTTCTTTCATTTTTTGTCTTTTCTCTTTCATCTTTTTTCTCTTTCAAAATTTCTTGTTCATTGTTATTTCTTTCAACTTTTTCACTTTCCTATTTTTCTTTTTTGTCTTTTTCTGTCTCATTGTTTTCTTTTTCGTCTTTTTTCTTTCCTCTTTCTCTCTTTTGTCTTAAATTTTTCCACTTTCTCTTCTTTTTCCTTCTGTCTTTCGTTTCTTTCATCTTTTTTTCTTTTGCCTGTTGTCTTTCTTTCTTTTGCTTTTTTCTATTCTCTATCATATTTTTTTTCTCTGTTTTTCTTTCTCCTTTTTCTCGTTCATTGTTTTTTCTTTTTCCTCTTTTTATCTTTTATTTATTTATTTTGTCTTTTTCATCCTGTTTTCTTTTTGTTTTCCTCTTTCCTCTTTTTGCTTTTTGCTATTCTCTTTTTTATTTTTCTCTCTTTAGTCTTTTTCTCTTTCATTTTTTACTATTTCAACTTTTTCTCTTTCTTCTTTCTCCCTTTTGTCTTTTTTTCTTTCATCTTTTTCTTTTTTGTCTTTTTTTTGTTGTCTTTTTCTCTTTCGCTTTCTTTTTTCTTTCCCCTTTTTCTCTTCCCTATTTTTTTTTTCGTCTTTCTCTTTCGTTTTTTTTTTTTCATCTTTTTCTTCTTTTTTTTCTTTTTTTTTAAGTTCCTTTTATAAAGTCTCGGTATAAATCAAAAAAATCTTTTAAAAAATCTTCTGAACAGAAGCTAAACTCGTTTCAGACTGATAAGCAGTTGACAAAACTGCTGTTCATTTTCAAATAGGGATTACTGATATCTACTTGCAGCTTTTTACCAAAATTAACTTATATATTACATGGTTACATCTAGATTTTAAGATGGTTATTCCGCCCTGTCGGCTGGGGCGTTAGAATGCACCTCTGCAGAGGGATAAGACTCCCCAATCCTGTTGGCCATGGGTGACGACCTGTGATGCTTAAGGATAGAACCCAGGTGGCTGAGCAGTCCATGACTTGCGATATTCCACTTTAGGCTTTTCTTGGGCTAGACGGGCAGTAGGAGAGGCCCTCTCCGATCAATCGGCTGGCCATGTCAAGCCTTAGCACCTATATGATTGCCCCAACCCTATTGCTCTTATAGCAAGCCCCAACACTTCTTATCATATGGGTACTAGTAGGCAGTTTACATGTCCTGGAAATGATGTTAAACTCTATCTGATGGTTAGGTTCCAGTTTTGGAGGTTTGGGGAATATGGAGCACCCCTTCATCACCATTGCTCCCTGGTCCACTGTGACCTCGAGTGGTAGTACCTGAATAGAAAAACATGAGTTTATAAACAAAATTGTATTATGCATTAAGAATTAATTGATTTCACAACTTTGTCGGCATTAAATGACCTACCGAGGTTGATATGCCGTAAAACAAACCAAACCAACCAAACCAAGATGGTTATTAATAACTCTTTACCTACCAAATTTCCCTAACTGCTGTACCAAATTTTCTTTGTATTTTTTACCTATATGATGGCATATTTCAAAGTTCCCCATCTACTGAGCTCAGAACTCATCCTATTCAAAAACTCCCATTATTATTTTATTCTGAGTCCTGCACAATTACTCCCAGGTTGTGGTAGTATCTGTTACTATGGGTTAAATAGAAAAAAAAAATTTTATAAAAGATGTTTAAAAAAAATTTGAGTATCCATCAAGAATAAATAAAACAAAAACGTCTTTGGCATAAAATAACCCAACAAGTGTTGACATGCCGCAAAATCAACCTACCCACCAACCAACCAACCAACTAATGCAGATACTTTCTTGCATGTATAAGTTCACACACATAGTCACATAAAAACACATACACACAGAAACATATACACACACATTCACAGACACACACACAAGCACACTCACATACACACACAGAAAAAAATACACATATACACACTCACATACAGAGAGAGGGAGAGAGAGGTACACCAAATGGTGGATAGGTAAATTTGAATATGCAACAAGAATGAATAAAACAAGACATCTTTGGCATAGAATAACCCAACAAATATTGACATGCCATAAAATCCAACCAATCAACCATCTCTATCTTATAGTAGTAAGTAAAGTCGTCGGGGCGGCCTAAAGTTGGTATCAGCCAATCAGCAAGGAAGTCTGTCCCTTTTCACTAGTGCTAGACCAAGGAGATTGTTTTTGCATCTGAGGTGGAGCGCCACACCTACCATCAGCTCCTTACTTTACCGCACAGATCCCTGTGCTACTCATACGCTAAGTTGGCGAGGGCCAGTATCAAACTAGGAACCTTGTGGTTTCTAGCCGAACTCTCTACCGACTGAGCTAACCCGGCCCCTCATTTCTCCTTTTAGATCTCATATCAATACATTACACAACTTGTGTGCAAGACATTTATTATCATTACATAAACTGATGATAAAAAATTATTTTAAATTTGACCCCATGACCCATAAGCCCCCCCCCTCCATCTTGCACGGCCAGATAGTAGTGCACATGGTAGCGACACATGCTCAATGTTATCCACAAATAGATAAAAAATTTAACAGCGTAGGGTGTTGTTCTTCCTTTATCTATATTTCCCTCAAGATGATATATAAATATTTAAAAATTGACCTTGTGTCACATCCTGCTCATGCAAAGGGCTTGGGAAGTACATATATCACAAATACATGAATGTATGTGGTGTAATGGTTACCATTATACGAAATGGACATGGCAAGAAAACATTCAAATCATGGACAAGGCTGTTTGCATTTCACATAGTGCTAATAAATGTGGAGAAAGGTATGCATCCAAATATTCTCTGTCTAGTCATGGGTAAATATTAGGGCAAACCTTGGTTAGGCAACTGGTCTAGGAGATAGAAAACTCTGAATTCAAATGAGTTAAACCTTGGTTAGGCAACCGGTCTGGGAGAAGGAAAACTCAAACCTGTTAAACCCTGTTTAAGAAATTGACCCTATGTTACATCCTGCTCGTTTGGAGGGGTTGGGTAAATACATATATCACAAATACAACTAATGCTGAGAATTTTTTAACAATGAGGCTAGGTAAATAATCCATCCTTATTTAACACTTTGCCTACCAAATTTCCCCAATAACTGTACCAAATTTTCTTGGTATTTTTTACCTGTATGATGGGATATTTCAAAGTTCACTATCTGTTCACCTCAGAATCTCATTCTATTCAAATAAAGTCCTGTTTTTATTGTTGTAATCTGAGTTTTTCTGCTCAATTATAATGATCTAACCATCAATTTTTGTACTTTGTTTGGGTGTGGTGAGAGAGTTACTGTGAGCGGCTTAACTCTTTGCCTACTAAATCTCCCCCATGGTTGTACCAAATTTTCTTGGTATTTTTTACCTGTATGATGGGATATTTCAAAGTTCACTATCTGTTCACCTCAGAATCTCATTCTATTCAAATAAAGTCCTATTATATTGTAATATGAGTTCTTTTGCTCAATTACAATGAACTAACCATCATTTTTTGTAATTTGCTTGGGTGTGGTATGTGTAGGATCGCAGTAGTGGAAGAGCCACTGTGAGTGACTTACAGTAGGCAAAGAGTTGATGAATACCCAGACAACGCCAGGTACAGCTGCTAGTACCATGTAGTTTTATCGTGGTGGATGAGGGCATGAAACATTATGCTTTTCAGTGGAGCCAAACACTGGTATCATAAATTAACTCCTCTTGTGCACAAACTATTACAATACTACCAAATGCAGCACATATTTACCAACCCCTCCGCATGAGCAGGATGTAACACAAGGTCAATTTTTAAGGCAGAGTTTAACAGGTTTTAATTCAGAGTTTTCCTTCTAGACCAGTTGCTGTACCAAGTTTAAAGAGCCCTGTTTGCCCTACTATTTACCAATAGCTAGAGGGAGATTAATTGGATTATTGGGGCCACCTGTTAGCTGTGGGTGGCAAATGGTGATGCTTAAGAATGGAACCCTGTCTGACATACAACACTCCTCTTTGGTCCTTATGGATGGTTGGAGAGGTCCCCTCCAATCAATCCACTGGTTACATCAAGCCCTAGCACCTATATGATTGTCCCAACCCTATTGCCCTTATGGCAGCCCTAACCTATTTTATCATATATGTTTTAGAAGGTGTGGCAGAGGGTCTAAGTGTCCTGGGTATGATGTTAAACTGCATCTAGTGGTGAAGTTCCAATTCTAGAGCTCTGGATAATGTAGAGTCTGCCTTCATCATCATTACTCCCAGGTCCACTCTGACCCGGAGTGGTAGTACCTATTAGAGTCCCATTTTGTGGGGTAAATAAGTAAAAAAAATGAGTGTTAAAAATGTGTTTTTAAAAATTGAGTTTTTGAAAAAAAATAGAATACCCAATAAGAATGAATAAAACAAAATATCTTTGACATAAAATAATCCAACAAGGGTTGACGTTTCTCTGAATGTTTGAGATGAGGTTTGATAATTTGGATTTTTTTGGACTACTGACCTCATCTTCATTGTCATACCTGAAAGCACATTAGTGGAAACCCCTGTAACATTGTGTATATAACAACAAGGGTTGACATGCCATAAAATCCTACCAACCATCCTTTGTCCCCCTCTCCCCGCAATAGCTTCAATTTCTTCCAATTCAAGGGTTCCATCTATGGTTTAAATAGATGAAAAATGAGTATTAAAAATGTGTTTAAAAGTTGAATTGGAAAAAAAATTGAGTGCTCATCAAGAATGAATAAAACAAAACATCTTCAGCATAAAATAACCCATCAAGGGTTGACATACCATAAAATTCAATCAACCAACCAACCAAAATATTTTCAGCATAAAATAACCCAACAAGGGTTGACATGCCGTAAAAACCAATCAACTAACCAAAACATTTTCAGCAGAAAATAACCCAACAAGGGTTGACATGCCATAAAATCCAACCAACTAACCAGCATGTCTTCAGCATAAAATAACCCATCAAGGGTTGACATACCATAAAATTCAATCAACCAACCAACCAACCAAAATATTTTCAGCATAAAATAACCCAACAAGGGTTGACATGCCGTAAAAACCAATCAACTAACCAAAACATTTTCAGCAGAAAATAACCCAACAAGGGTTGACATGCCATAAAATCCAACCAACTAACCAGCATGTCTTCAGCATAAAATAACCCAACAAGGGTTGACATGCCGTAAAATCCAACCAAAACATCTTCAGCAGAAAATAACCCAACAAGTGTTGACATGCCGCAAAATCCAACCAACTAACCTACCTATCATCACTTCTAAAGCCATTTACTATGGTACACGGACCCGATCACCAGACTTTGTTCTATCTTTAGAATCTTTTAAGTTCTATGATGATGTGATAGAAATATTGATAAATATATCAGCGTGGTGCAGACAGGCCCTTCATGTCTCTTTTTGGTCTGTTGATCACTAAAGTTGATAGATAAGTTGATAGTAAACTGGATAAGATTCAAAAACTTGGCACCCCCCCCTTATTTTTTTTAGATTTTATTTTTTTTAAACAATCCCCTTTCCAACTCTAACCACTTACCCCAATGAAAGCACACTGTGTGTACTGACACAAGGAAATTCAACAGGCATATTTCAACACCCTCCTTAACAAAAACTCCACCCTCCCCCTCCAACCTCAGTGGATCCTGGCCTCATTTCAGCCCCTCTCAATTTATTTTCAGTGTATCAGCTGGAAGGTATGTAGATACAAGCCCCCCCCCCTATATGAACATGACAGACAGACTTCTGTTTTTTGGGTTTTTTTTAAGTGGGGCTCATCCCACTGCCACCTCTAGTGAGTTAAAAAAAATTTCACTTAAAAATTACTAAATTCTCCCTCAACCTGTGAGGAAAGTCTTAGTCCTTAATTTCGGCAGCCGACTCTGTTTTTTAAAACACACACAGGGCACAACAAAATAAGTAAACATTAAACTTCAGAGAAATTTTCTTTTCATTCGGAGGTGGGGCACAGAGAAATTATTTATAAATATATATATATTATATATATATATATATATAATGTTATATTTCAAACCGGCTATCTTTCCAGTGTTTCTCAATTTTCAAATTATTCTAAGAACGTTAACTCCCTTTCAAAACATCTTTGAACAGATTGATAAACATGGACTATCACAGTCTCCTCATTATTCTGTGATAAAATTCTTTTTACTCTTCCTTATATCAACAAATGCCCTGAAGAAGATCTACTTAACAGATCGAAACACTGCAGCGTCGGCTAATAAACTTACCACTCATTTTATTTAAACTTGTGTTTTTTCAAATTTCTCACTATACTACACATATATATATATATATATATATATATATATATATACACACACACAGACACACACACACACAAAGATGTTGATAGGTACGCGTCCTGCATTGCTGATGCATAGAAATCTAAAAGGACACAGTAAATAACCCATGAAGCTTGATATGCCATTAAACAAACCAAGTTAAGCACTTGACTCTTTTGTTCTTTACCTCCTTCTCTTCTTTGTTCTTAAATGGGTAACAATTTAAGAGCTGATACTCTAAGCAACCCAAGGTCTGTACAGAGATGATGATAGGTATGCCTCTTGCATCCCCTGATGCACAAAAATCCAAAAGGACACAGTGAAATCAGATCCACGGGTCCTAGTATTTTTCTTTTTTCTTCCTTCACCATTTCAAGCTAACTGTGAATACATTTCAATATTTTCTTAAAAATGAATTACACAGGATAGGTTACAAGGTAGGAGTTAGAAGGCTTTAGTTGTTTCCCCAGATCATAAATAAAAACCCTACAATTTATTAATAAACTTTTGTTGGGACCCATCAAATTTCCCATGAACTCATTCAAAGCAAATATGTGCATCCCAGTACGCAATAAATCAAAAACCTATCAGCAACACTGTATATATATCTCCCTGGTCTAGCACTAGCAAAAAAGGGATAGACTCCCTCGCTGTCAGGCAAATACAAAAAGTCTCCCCAAAGAAACGGTTGCCGCCATAATGATGCTCTACAAAGACACTAAAGCAATGGTACGCTCACCTGATGGCGACACAGATTTCTTTGACATCACCACTGGGGTTCTGCAGGGAGATACGTTAGCACCATATATATTTATAATATGCCTAGACTACATACTCAGAACATCATTAGATACCCTAAAAGAAAAAGGTCTCACACTAAGGAAAGCAAGAAGCAGGCGAAAAATTCACATACCAAGGGAGTAATATCTCATCCACAGAAAACGATGTTAACACTCGAATAGGAAAGGCATGGTTGGCCACCAACAAACTATCAGTCATATGGAAATCCGATCTCCCCAACAAGCTAAAGAGGCGATTCTTCCAGGCTGTGGTAGTGTCGGTACTTCTGTATGGCTGTACCACTTGGACCCTAACGAAGCGTCTTGAGAATAAGCTAGATGGGAGCTGTACGAGAAACGGACGGTCCTGGATAGGTCGTGGAAGCAGCACCCCACAAAAGAGCAACTATATGGCCACCTGCCCCCATCTCACAAACCATATGAGTGAGACGGACTAGATGCAGGTCACTGCTGGAGAAACAAGGACGAGATCGTAAGCGACGTACTACTGTGGAAGCCAGCGCATGGGCGCGCTAATGTGGGCCGCCCAGCCAGGACCTACATTGACCAACTATGTAGGGATACTGGCTGCAGCGCAGAGGAGCTGCCAGAGTCAATGAATGATAGGGAAGGCTGGCGAGAGATCATCATGGATATCCGTGCAAACTGCACGACATGATGATGATGATGAATATATATATATATATATATATATATATATATGTGTGTGTGTGTGTGTGTGTGTAAACAAGATTTGGTATTAAATAACCCACAAGGGTTCTTCCCTGTTGGATGGGGCTGTAGAAAACACTTCACCTCTGCAGAGGAATAAAATCTCCTCAATGGAGCCACATGTTGGCCGTGGGTTGTGACCCATGATGCTTACAGATGGAATCCTTATGGTTTAGCAGTTCATGACATTCACACACTCCACTTTATCCCTTACTTAAGCTATATGGGCGGTCAGAGAGACCCCTTTCAATTAATCAGCTGGTCACATCAAGCACTATATGCTTGTCCTGACTGTATTACTCTCATGGCACCACCCCCCCCAACCCAAAAATGCATTGGTTGAGGGTCTTAGTGTCCTGGGTTTGACATTAAATTGCATCTACTGGTGAAGTTCCAATTTTGGAGCTCTGGGGAGTGTGGAGTACTTCTTCATCACCATCACTCCCAGTATCTGTCTGGGTCCTGTCTATGGGTTAAATAGAAGAAAATTGTTTAATTTTCAAAAATTTGAATACCCATCAAGAATGAATGAAACAAAATGTCCTTGGTATAATATAACCCAACAGGGGTTGACATGCTGTAAAATCTAATCAACAAACCAACTAATTTAATGCTTATATAAAAAAAAGTAAGTCGTCCGGACGGCCTAATGTCGGTATCAGCCAGACAGCAAGGGAGTCTATCACCTTTTCACAAGTGCTAGACCAAGGAGATTATTTTAGCATCTGAGGTGGAGCACCACACCTACCATCAGCTCATCACTTTACCGCACAGATCGCTGTGCTACTCATACACTGAGTTGGCGGGGGTCGGTATCAAACCAAGAACCTTGTGATTCCTAGCCGAATACTCTACCGACTGAGCTAAACCAGCCCCTAAATGCTTATATACTTTAGTATAAATACATTGGAGGTGTTTATTGTGCATTGGTTATCCTCGTATGAAATGGACATGGTGATACAAGTCAAAATCCTGAACATTTCACATTAGCAATGCCACCCTGTCAACTGGGGCATTAGAATGCACTGACTGCACCTCTGCAGAGGGGTAAGACTCCCCCAATGGGGACACATGTTGACTGTGGGTGGTGACCCATGATGCTTAAGGATGGAACCCAGGTGGATGAGCAGTTCATGACTTGCAATACTCCACTTTGGCCCTATCTTGGGCTAGACGGCGGTTGGAGAGGCCCCCTCTGATCAGTTGGCTGGCCACGTCAAGCCCTAGCACCTATATGATTTTCCAACCCTATTGCCCAAATGGCAATCCCCAATCCTTCTTATCATATCGGTGCTAGAATGACGTTAAACTTTATGTGATGGTGAGGTTCCAGTTTTGGAGATTTGGGGAATGTGGAGCACCCCTTCATCACCATTGCTCCCTGGTCTACTCTGACCCGGAGTGGTAGTACCTGTTAGGGTCCCATATATGGGTTAAATAGAAAAACACGAGTTTATAAACAAAATTGTATTATGCATTAAGAATTAATTGATTTCACAACTTTGTCGGCATTAAATGACCCACCGAGGTTGATATGCCGTAAAACAAAACAAACCAAACAATCAATCTATAAGAAGGAAAACTGAATTCAAATCTGTTAAACTCCACTTATGACCTTATGTCACATCCTACTCATGTAGAGGGGTTCATAAATACATATATCTATTTTACTAAAGCTGAGGGAATCAATGATTGATTGCTAAAGGCTTTTTCTATATAGTTAAATGACACAAAATACATCCCAAAATGTTCCTTAGTTTGGGGATTAAGTTGTTTGGAAGGAAATTCCATTTTATTGGTTCTAATTAGTCATAATTTGCAATTAAGTCAAAAACTCACCCGTCTGTAACCTCACATTCTGCCTGTCACTTTCTCCCTCTCTATATATGTATCTTGACTAACTACTCCTTATATGTGTGCGTGTTTGCAGTTGTTTGTTGCTAAGCGGATTAGAAATCACTTTAATAACATAATTTTAAAGGGTAAAGTTCATGGGTATATATATATATATATATATATATATATATTCCCATGAACTTTACCCTATAAACTTATCCCTTAAAGTGATTCCAATCCATTTAGCAAAAAACAACTGCAAACAACCTACTGTCAAAATCAAGGAAAACTTTTTTTAAAAGACATAACAATAAATTAGACCATTCATTTCAACCTACCACTTGGCATAGAATAACCCTGGATGGGTTGACATGCTGTTAAAATCAATCAATCAATCAATAATATTACCCAGTCATTATACCAGATCTTGTCAACTATCAGTAATCCATGTAACTAAAATATTGCAAAATTTTTGACTCACCCTAGTAAAAATTAACAATTAATGGTGAGAATTAGATGTTTCTAAAGAGAAATAAATTAAGAGAAAAATGTAAATTAGTCTCCGATAAAGAGAATATCTTGTCCTTAACATAGAACAAATACCTCCCTCCCTCCCCCCCCAAAAAAAGAGAAAATGTTGTAAGAGACAAAGATGGATAATGAGGAGACAGTGGAGAGTTGTCTGAGAACATGAGATGAAAAGATAAAAACAAGACAATGAATAAAGAAACACTGAGAAAGACTTAAAATTCAAGGTTGAAACAAATTAATGGAGTAGTCAGATGGGAGGATAGGAGATGTGGAGGGAAGTTGGTAGGGTCGGAGATGAGGGGAGTAACTGGGGGGGTAAGGATATGAGATGGAGTTGGGTGGGGTGGAGACGAAGGGAGTGGGTGTGGCGAAGATGGGGGGAGTTGAGGGAGGGGGGGGTCTCTTGATTTAAAATTACAAGTGTCACTTAATTAGTGAGCAAATAAAGGTAAGTCAGTTGCACTAAAATCAAATTGTGCAGCAGTACAATTACTTGCAGTTTTTCAGGGATGAATGGCAACAGATAGACATAAAAAGACTTGGATAGACAGGTTGGCTGGATTTTATGGCATGTGAACTCTTGTTGGGTTATTTTATGCTGAAAATGTCTTGTTTTATTCATTCTTGATGGGTATTCAAATTTTTATTATTTAAACTCATTTTTGTTTAAACAATGGCCTAGTGGATAAGTTAGTTAGGTTAAGACAGTTCTAAGTGACAGTTATCTCTGGATTCCGGGTTCAATCCTGAGTGGCGGCAGTAACAGAAAAATAATTAACACAACTCCTACCCCAGCCATGGTTAGCGGAATGAGAACAGAATACCCCCGTGGACTGAATAAAGGGTTAGGTTCAAAGTTCCGTGATGGCTCCCGATTACAACAAGAAGGTTCCTGAGTTTGAAAAGAAATACCTGAAGAAGGCCGGAGGGCATATTGTCCTAAACGTTGTACAGATAACAATAACGATGAGGACAATAGTCCGAATAACGCAGATAATACTAATCATCAAGCCTCATCTCAAACATTCAGAGAAATAATTTTTTTAAATTCATTTTTTTCTATTCAACCCATAAATGGTACCCTAACAGGTACAACAACCCAAGGTCAGAGTGGTAGTAAAAGGGTATGTTCATATGTGGACTTTTATCTTCTAACTTCTATTTTCTAATCTTATCTTCTAATGGGCACTTAGCCCCACCTCAGGTACATCATACCTGCAAAGAGAGAAAGAGCAGATTAACAGCTCTTCCCTCTTTCTGTCTTCTTCTGAGGTGGGTTATACGCTGACTGTCTTCGTGCTCATCATATGTTGTAGAACCTTGGATGATGGAACACCTCTCTTCGTGAAGACATCAGCAACCTGGTTTTTGCTTGGTACCCAGGTTATATCTTTATTAGCTATCATTTCTCGCAATATGGCCATTTCAATTCTCAGACGCTTGTCTAGAATCTGTGTCGATGAATGTGTCGAGTAGTGCATACCAGAATTGTCAGTTTTACATATGATCTTAACTTTCATAGAATCTATGTGTAGCAGGTCACAAATGAATGTCTTATATAAGATGCACGCTTCCGCGAGATCTACCATAGCAGCTTGTGTGCTTTTGACGACTCTTCTGATTCTTTTGGATTGCCAGTGAAGTGGAAAATGTTTCCCATTCTTTCCAACAACGAAGATGATATAGCCACCTTGAGATCCACCATCATCTAAGTTGGCAAAAGATGCGTCAGAATATCCAATGATCGACAATTCACTCAATCAACCCAAGTTTGGTATAAACAACTTTGGGATTTTTCCTTCTTTGCTTTTTTGATATGCTTGTTTACTTGCCTAAAACATTCCATTTCCTAACCCTATTGCCCTATTGATCAGCTGGTCACGTCAAGCCCTAGCACCTATATGATTACCCCAACCCTATTGCACTTATGGCAAGCCTCAACCCTTTTTATCATATGGGTGCTAGAAGGCAGTGGCTGAAGGTCTTCATGTCCTGGGAATGACAAACTCTATCTGATGGTGAGGTTCCAATTTTGGAGGTTTGGGGAATGTGGAGCACCCCATTCATCACCATTGCTCCCTGGTCCACTCTGACCTGGAGTGGTAGTACCTGTTAGGGTCCCATCTATGGGTTAAATAGAAAAATGTATTTATAAAAAAATTGTATTATCCATTAAGAATTGATTTATTTCAAAACTTTATCGGCATTAAATGACCCACTGAGGTTGATATGCCGTAAAACAAAACAAACAAACATAAAACACTCCGCTCTGCCTTTCTTCATTAATGAATTACATTCACTAACATCAAAGCTTAGATCTGGATGTGTTTGAGTGGCGATCCAATTTAGTTTTCCATTCGCTTACTGAATCATTGTTTCTTCGTGAGAGGATAAAGGAGCATCGAGTAACCCCCCTCATGAACTGGTAAATAATCTAGTTTTCTGAACATATAAATCTTGACTTAGCATGATGTATTGACTGCTTTGCTTAAGATCCAAACCCAAATATTTGAATTTGACAACATCTTCTGACTTCACTATCTTCTTTTGAATCAGTATTCTGTGAAGAATTGTCAAACGAGTAAGCGACATCCTCTTCTTTCTTCACCTGCACAGTTGCAGGTTCACATGCGGGATTAGAAAAAAAAGAGAGAAAGAGCAGGTTAACAGGGTATTCCACACTACCAGAGCTCCAAAATTGGAACTTCACCATTAGGTCCAGTTTAAGGATAGAAAGGTACAGAGATATATACGAGGGGACACCGGGTACCCCATACTCCCCAAAGCTCCAAAATTGGAACTTCACCATTAGGTCCAGTTTAAGGATAGAAAGGTACAGAGATATATACGAGGGACACCGGGGTACCCCATACTCCCCAAAGCTCCAAAATTGGAACTTCACCATTAGGTCCAGTTTAAGGATAGAAAGGTACAGAGATATATACGAGGGGGACACCGGGGTACCCATACTCCCCAAAGCTCCAAAATTGGAACTTCACCATTAGGTCCAGTTTAAGGATAGAAAGGTACAGAGATATATATGAGGGGGACACCGGGTACCCCATACTCCCCAAAGCTCCAAAATTGGAACTTCACCATTAGGTCCAGTTTAAGGATAGAAAGGTACAGAGATATATACGAGGGGGACACCGGGTACCCATACTCCCCAAAGCTCCAAAATTGGAACTTCACCATTAGGTCCAGTTTAAGGATAGAAAGGTACAGAGATATATACGAGGGGACACAGGGAAAAAATATGAAAAGATATAGATAAATTGATCCATCTTAACAGATTGATAGATAAGTATCAGTGATGCTGATAACTTTTTGATTTTTTGCGTCTTGGGACACACATATTTGCTTTGAATCAGTTCCGGGAAATTTTATGAGTCCCAACTAAAGCTGTCTAACCCCTACCTTGTAACCTATCCTGTGTAATTCATTTCTAAGAAAATATTAAAATTTATTTACAGTTAGCTTGAAATGGTGAAGAAAGATAAAAGAAAAACACTGGGAAGAATGGATATGATTTTACTGTTTCCCTGTTTAGATTTTTGTGCGTCAGGGACACAGAACATGTACCTATCAGCATCTCTGAGTATGAACAGATATATATGTGGGTAACCCCAAAAGTAAGGTCTATAACGTGCTGGGGACCCAAAGAAACAGGTTTGAACAGAGATAGATCAATCAATCTTAACAGACTGAGATATGTATGAACAGAGATATATATAGGTTAATCCCAAGAGTAAGGTCTCCAAAGCGCTGGGGATGCAGGGAAAACTGGTTTGAACAGAGATAAATATATCAATCGATCTTAACAACAATAAGTAGATAAAATAAAGTTGTCGGGGTGGACTAAAGTTGGTATCAGCCAGACAGCAAAGGAGTCTATCCCCTTTTCACTCGTGGTAGATCAAGGAGATTGTTTTGGCTTCTGAGACAGTGCCACACATATCATCAACTCCTCACTTTACTTTAGTGCTACTCATAAACTGAGTTGGCAAGGGCCGGTATCAAACCAAGAACCTTGTAGTTCCTCGTCGGAAAGATAGATTTATATAAATAAGGATAGATAGATTAATCTTAATAGACAAATGAACATATATATATATATAATGAAATAGATAGGTACATTGTTATGAACAGCTGAGATAGATTTGAAACATACTGATATATGGACAAGTCAAAAAGTAATGCCATTTTGTTTAGGACAGGTATAATTACCAACACAGGAACATGTATCATACATGAAAATGAAGCTTGTCCTCTGTGGATCACATCCCTACTTTTCCACATAGTCACCGTTTACCTCAATAGCAATGTTCCACCTTCGAATGAGAGAGCATGTATCTCAGCCCTGTAAAATTCTGTTGACTGTTCTTTGAACCACTTCTTCACTACAGATTTCACTTCCTCGTCACTGGAATAATGTTTGCCTCTCAAACCCTCTTTCCTGCGTCCTAAGAGATGATAATATGAAGGCTTCTCCATTGTTCAGATGCTTGTGTGTGGTCGAACATTCTCATGCAAATGGAGGAGATTGTTGATTGGCAAGTTGGGTTTTACTCATTGGATTCTTGCACTGAGCCTCGTTAGGGTCTCAATGTAGGCATTAGTTTTATAAATAAAAAAAAACTTCACATGAAATAAAGAAAATGGCATTACTTTTTGACTTACCCTCATATATAGCATGTGGTGTAATGGTTAGTCATAGAAAAGTATAGAAGAGTTTAAATATTTGAAAAATAAAAACATAACACTTAATTGCAATTTATTTACAAAAAAAAAAATCTTTCAACATTTTTAATAAATATATAATTCTTCTCTCTCTCTTCTTTTTTTTTAATTTCTCAATTTCTCTGACGAATGAGAACACTTGTATGTGTGTGTGTATATATATATATAATGAAATAGATAGGTACATTGATATGAACAACCGAGATGGATTTGAAACACACTGATATATATATATATATATATATATATATATATATATATATATATATATAATAAACATAAACATAAACATAATGAGTCAGATATACCTACTAAAAGTTTCTTCGGTGCTAAGATCTGAGGTTTTCATATGTATATTTATTTTTCATATATATATATATATATATATATACATATAAATTGTTTTTTCTTTTGGCCAAGTATTATAGTATCAACCGATTATTTTTGGTTGGTATGACTATCTTGGTCTTTTCTTTTTTCCAAAAATTTTTTTTTCTCCCCATGTGATGTTTGGTAGTATATTTTTACAATCAAACTATTTGCTGGGTTTGCATAGGTTTACCAACAAGTTTGGTATATTAAATTAAATATATATATATATATATATATATATATATAAAGAGAGGGAGCATAGTTTAATGGTTAGTCATAGGAAAGTATAGAAGAGTTTAAATATTTGAAAAATAAAAAAACATTACACTTTCTTAATTGCAATGTATTTACAAAAAAAAATCTTCCAACATTTTTGATAAGTATATATATTTATTTATTTAAAAAATTTTTTTTATTATCTTTAAGATTTTCATTGCAGATTTTTCTCAATTTCTCTTATGAACGAGAAAACTTGTCTTTGCACTCTGTGACCTGCGATAACCAATCACCAGATTTTAATTTCATTTATTAATTCACGGTGACAAATATGCAAAAGTCGTTTTATAAAAATGTAATTAAATTCTAGAAAAGGTGCCCCATCATATAATTAACGATTGTTCAATTTAGAATTTCTATGACGGCTTTGTAATTAAAAATGAATTTTTTTTTTTAACACTGAAACAAGATCATATGAACTTTAATAAATATTGAAACATTATTATAAATCTTTTTTTAGTCTGGCACACTAGTTTGCTTACAGTATCTGTTATTACTAAGTGGTCACTCAACTAAGTTCCGACCATGCTTGTTGTTGCTTAACTTATTTACTAATCTTTCTTTAGTCTTTCACACAGGCCTCAAGTTGCGTACAATACCTGTTATTATTAAGTGGTCACCCATCTAAGTACTGACCAGGCTCGTCACTGCTTAACTTGTTATTTACTGAGCTTTTCTTAGTCTAACAGAGAAGCTTAGTAACAAAGCTTAATAAATAAGTTAAGCAACAATGAGTCTGGTCAGTACTTAGATGAGTGACCAATTAGTATTAACAGGTACTGTGAGTAACCTGAAATACTAAGTGGTCACCCATCTAAGTACTGACCAGGCTCATCACTACTTAACTTGTTATTTACTGAGCTTTTCTTAGTCAAACATAGAGGCTTCAGGTTACTTACAGTAGCTGTTATTACTAAATGGACACCCATCAAAGTACTGACCAGACTCATTGTTGCTTAAAATATTTACTAAGCTTTGCTTATACACAGGCCTCAGGTTGCTTACAATACCTGCTGTTATTAAGTGGTCACCCATCTAAGTACCGACCAGACCCATTGCTGCTTAACTTGTTATTTATTCAATTTTGCTTAGTCAAATATAGAGACTTCAGGTTGCTTACAGTAGCTGTTATTACTAAATGGTCACCCATCTAAGTACTGACCAAGCTCATAGCTGTTTAACTTGTTATTTACTGATCTTTTCTTAATCAAACATAGAGACTTCAGGTTGCTTACAGTACCTGTTATCACTAAGTGGTCACCCATCTGTACTGACGAGGCTCATAGGTGCTTAACTTATTTACTAAGCTTAGTTTACTCAGGCACTTTCGCCTCAGTTTGCATGATGGTCAAATCACGCTAAAAGCACTGAATCCTGCTAGATCACCAAAGTTAAGCACCAATGAACATGTTCAATACTTAATTGGGTGACCACTTAATCAGCAGCAGAAGCAACATGAATCCTTTGTTTATCAAAATGACTTGCTTTATCATTAAAAACAACCAACCAACCAACCAACCTCAGGCTGCTTACAGTACCTGCTATTAATAGGTGGTCACCCATCTAAGTACTGACCAGGCTCATTGCTGCTTAACTTATTTATTAAGTTTTGTTTAGTCTTTTACACAGGCCTCAGGTTGCTTACAGTACCTTTTATTACTAAGTAGTCACCCATCTTAGTACTGATTAGGCTCATTGCTGCTTAACTTGTTATTTACTGAGGTTTGCTTAGGCTTCAATATATATATATATATATATGTCATCCACAGACATGTGTTTCAACATTTACGTCTCATCAGTGCGGCTCGACTTTTAACAGCTACCTCTAACCAGGAGCAAAACCCGACAGAATTTTTGTCTGCCAAGCTCTTTACCCTTTTGTCTATCAGAGACCCTCAGTCAGGGGCTAACAATTAATTGATACATACTCACAGGATATGTTTTTACAATTACCAGAGAACTCAAGTCTGTAAACAACAGGCGAGTAAATGTGTTACACTAAACGTTCAACTAATATCTCTCCTAGAGTGCTCTACCAGGGAGGGAGATATATATAATTTCCCAAATTTATTGGTAAACCATTGCGGTAAGGAAAAACCCGGCAAATAGTTTGATAGTAAGAATATACTACCAAACTTCACCTGGGGAAAAATGAAAAAAAGAAAAGACCAAGAGGGTTGTACCAACCAAAAATACTTGGTTAATACTATAACACTTGGCCAAAGGAAAAAAAAAATTATATATATATACTGCTAGGATTATCTAAAGCTAAAAAGTAAAATGTGCTCAATACCTAAGTAGAGTAAATAATAAAGTTAAACCTAATGAGTCGGATATACCTACTAACAGTTTTGCTTAGTAGCTCATCAGGGCAAAATTCTTGCGTTGATGAGCTACTAAGCAAAACTGTTAGTAGGTATATCTGACTCATTAGGTTTAACTTTATAAACCATTTTCCGTTGGCAACATGTTGTAGATGTTACCAACTTATTGAATATTCAACTGAAGAAGGCTGTAGAGAGTGTAAGCAGAAATATTCTGGTAACAACGTCATCAAAACAAAAGGAAAAGTTCAGTTGTTTTAACTGTCCATGAAATCTTAATGACTCTTTAAGAAAAAGAAAAATTCACGCCATTGATTTTGACAGATCTGGCGCCACCAGTTCTGTCACGCTGTTAAAACCAATTCCCAAGACAATCTTGCTTTTTTTTTTAATTCCCCAATTCCCTAAGCAAAATTCTTGGGAAATTCGATAAGTAAGAAGTTTATTTTTATATACCTTCAAAAATGGTTTAAACTGTGTGTTTTTTTTTTTGTAGCCTCTTTTTGAATTTAGTGTTTACGTCTCAGAAAACTGTGTAACTAGCTTGTTTGACATGGGAAGGATTGTGACATTTTCCGCTAGGGTTGGGAATAAATTTGGTAACAAATAAATTAAACATTTTACTTGAATTCTCGGATGATGTATTTTTTGTTATAAATTTTCTTATTGCTTTTGTTTGCTGTCATTCAAATGAACCAAGGTTAAAGAAGCAAGTCCGCCCTATTATTTACCCATGGTTGTGGGGGGGGGGAAAGATGAATACATGCCTTCCCCAAGGGGTGAAGTAAATGGAATTTACATTGAATAAAAGTGAACAAATTCTGCTCATTCTATAATTTTTGCTAGATTTTATTATAGAAATGCATTTGACAATGATTTTATTATGAAAATGCATTGGTCAGTGATTTTACTATAGTTATTTACTAAGCTTAGCTGCGGCACAAGGCCAGAAATATGAGGAGCCCAATGAGAATCAAACTCACTATCAATAGTCTGCAAATCTAGATTGCTAACCATTACACCATGTGAGATGCCCAAAATTAGTATAGAAATGCATTAGACAGTGATTTTACTATAAGAATGCATTGGACAGTGATTTTTCTATAAAAATGCATTGGACAGTGATTTTTACTATAAGAATGCATTGGACAGTGATTTTATTATGAAAATACATTGGACAGTGATTTTATTATGAAAATGCATTGGACAGTGATTTTATTATGAAAATGCATTGGACAGTGATTTTACTATGAAAATGCATTGGACAGTGATTTTACTATAAGAATGCATTGGACAGTGATTTTACTATGAAAATGCATTGGACAGTGATTTACTATGAAAATGCATTGGACAGTGATTTTACTATGAAAATGCATTGGACAGTGATTTTTACTATGAAAATGCATTGGACAGTGATTTTTACTATGAAAATGCATTGGACAGTGATTTTTACTATGAAAATGCATTGGACAGTGATTTTACTATGAAAATGCATTGGACAGTGATTTTTACTATGAAAATGCATTGGACAGTGATTTTACTATGAAATGTGATTTTTACTATGGAAATGCATTGGAAAATGATTTTACTATAATAATGCATTGGACAATGACAGTGATTTTACTATGAAAATGCATTGGACAGTGATTTTACTATGAAAATGCATTGGACAGTGATTTTACTATGAAAATGCATTGGACAGTGATTTTACTATGGAAATGCATTGGAAAATGATTTTACTATAATAATGCATTGGACAGTGATTTTACTATGAAAATGCATTGGACAGTGATTTTACTATGAAACTGCATTGGACAGTGATTTTACTATAAAAATGCATTAGACAGTGATTTTACTATGAAAATATATTAGGCAATGGTTTTTACTATAGAAATGCATCGGACAATGATTTTTACCATAAAGATGCATCGGACAATGATTTTTACTATGAAAGTGCATTGGACAATGATTTTTACTATGAAAGTGCATTGGACAATGATTTTTACTATGGAAATGCATTGGACAATGATTTTTACTATGGAAATGCATTGGACAATGATTTTACTATGAAAATGCATTGGACAATGATTTTTACTATGAAAATGCATTGAACAATGATTTTTACCATAAAAATTTATTGTTAATTTGAGAACTCTACATCTTAGCTCTAGCAGACGAACACTACTCAGTGTTAACATGCTATCTGGGAGGCCACCTCCAATCAGCTGGTCATATTAAGCCCTAGCAACTATATAACTTTTCCAATTCTGTTGCCCTTTTTATCATATGGGTTCTAGAAAGTGGTGGCTGATGTTCTTAATGTCCTGGGTATTACGTTAAACACTATCTGGAGCTCTGGGGAATGCTGAGTACCCCTTCATCACCATGACTCCCAGGTCCACTCTGACCCAGAGTGGTAGTACCTGTTAGGGTCCCATCTATGAGTTAAATAGAAAAATGTGTTTATAAAAATACTTAATAGTATCCATAAATGGATACTTAATAGTACCCATTAAGAATGAATTTATTTCAAAATTTTGTCGTCATTAAATGACCCACCGTGGTTGATATGCCGTAAAACAAAACAAACCAAACCAAATACAATAAATTTGTTATTTTATTTCCAAGTTATAAAAGTTGTTATTCTATCCCAAAAATTTGTTAAAAATTCACCAAAAACAATTGCAGGAATTAAAACTTAAATATCCAAAATTTCTCGGTTGCTGATCTGGATTTGACCCAGAATGTTTTTTGAATCTGAAATAGTATGATATGTTGGGCTACAGCTTCTAGGAGTAATGTTGAAAAATCAGACACAGACATTCACATTTATCATTGTTATTATTATTATTTTCACTCCCTTAGAGTTTTTCACAACCACCGGTGGTTTACTGGAGGCTGAGTGACAGCAAGTCTCCTCAGGTCTCCAGGACTCTTCTCAGTATTCCAGCCAATCTCAACAATGCTGTAGTCTGGATGGTCTTGATTCTTCCTCTGATATCCAGTTCATCTAGACTTTTTTTCTATACCCTTGGGGACTGTTCCTAGGGCACCAATGACAATTGGAACGATCTTCACCTTCATGTTCCACAATTTTCTTAGTTCTTTGGCAAGGTCCAAGTATTTGTCTATCTTTTCACTTTCACTTGGTGAACGGCTGGGACGGTAAAATCCACGAGATGACAAGTTTTCTTATTATCATTGATCAACACCAGGTCTGGTCTCCTGGCCAGGATTATTATTAAGATTTTGGTTATTTCCTATAAGTCTAACATGATCAAAGGGGAACCACACTTGACTGATAAATTATTTATTTATTTATTGATCTACTTGGAAAAAAAAGACGGGTTAGGGTTTAGGTTTAGGGTTAGGTTAATGGGAAAATAAATAAATAATTTATCAGTCTAGAGTGGTTCCCCTTTGTTTATATTTGAGTTATAGGAAATAACCAAGATTTATTTCCAAAAGGGCTGATTTAGCTCAGTTGGTAGAGTGTTCGTCTAGGAATCACAAGGTTTGGTTCGATACCAGCCCTCGCCAACTCAGCGTACGAGTAGCACAGGGATCTGTGCAGTAAAGTGAGGAGCTGATGGTAGGTGTGGCACTCCACCTCAGATGCTAAAATATTCTCCTTGGTCTAGCACTAATGAAAAGGGGATAGACTCCCTCGCTGTCTGGCTGATACAGACATTAGGCCACCCCGAAGACATTTTTACTTTCCAAGTTATAAAAATCATTTTTGTTCTAAAAAATTTGTCTCAAAAATCGCTGAAAATAATTGCAATAAAATCCAACCAACCAACCACTAACAATATTTGTTTTCTTTTTCAGATGACCTGAGAAGTCTTTTTGAAATGGCTGGCGGCACTGTTGTAGCAGACCCAGAAAGATTCAGTTCTAGCAATGGCATCACATGTCTGGCAATCGCCGGTGGCAACCACAGCCTCAGAGAATTCCGTCGACTAAAGAGTAAGATTTGTTTCTCTCTCTCTCTCTCTCTTTCTCTCTCTCTCTCTCTTAATAATTTTACCCCTCACTCGAAAAAAAAAAGATTTCTGCAAATTTTTTAGCATTTGTCAGAGATTGCATTAGAGACTTTATTTAATTTATTTATTTATTCATTATTATTTTTTTTTTCTGATAGATTCTGATGCGTAGAATTCATTTATGCCAAAGAAAGTGCTCAATTCGGAGATTTAGTGGAGATTTGAGCCCTTATAACTCCCCTTATAGTGCCTGAAAATGACCAATTTCATGAAAATTTAAGGTGTTGATTTTATTGGATTTTCTTATAGATTTTCGATGCGTAGATTCCCATGTTAAAAATAATTGAATTATGTTGAGAATTGACAGAGATATGAGGCTTCAAAGATCCCCTAAAAATGAATTTTACCTCTCACCTGTAAACAAAAAGATTTCTGCAATTTTTTTAGCATTTAATTGCATTAGAGATTTATTTTATTTATTTTTACTTTATTTATTTATTTTTTTTGGTTACAATTTACCTTGCATGGATGGTTTGTTTTACTTTACGGCACATCAACCTCAGTGAGTCATTTAATGCCGACAAAGTTTTGAAATAAATTCATTCTTAATGGATAACAAATTTTGTTCATCAACTCATGTTTTTCTATTTAACCCATAGATGGGACCCTAACAGGTACTACCACTCTGGGTCAGAGTGGACCAGGGAGCAATGGTGATGAAGGGGTGCTCCATATTCCCCAGACCCCCAAAACTGGAACCTCACCATCAGATAGAGTTTAATGTCATTTCCAGGACATGTAGACCCTCAGTCACCGCCT
Organism: Doryteuthis pealeii; assembly: GCA_023376005.1. Classification (NCBI taxonomy): domain Eukaryota; kingdom Metazoa; phylum Mollusca; class Cephalopoda; order Myopsida; family Loliginidae; genus Doryteuthis; species Doryteuthis pealeii. Next base: position 29,280,459 of record CM042180.1, on the reverse strand, counting down.
TCTAGCACTCATATGATAAAAAGGGGTTGGGGCTTGCCATAAGGGCAATAGGCTTGGGAAAATCATATAGGTGCTAGGGCTTGACGTGACCAGCCGAACCTTGTGTAGAGGTGCGTTTAATGATTAGAGTTGTGGGAAATGGACTCGGTGATCTTCGTATTTCAGATAGTGCTAATACCCTTGGAAAGGTATGAATCCAACTACTCTCCCTCCAGCTATGTTATGGGTTAAATAGAAAAATGTGTTTATAAAAAGAATTGAGTATCCATTAAGAATGAATTGATTTCAAAACTTTGTCAGCATTAAATGACCCACTGAGGTAGATATGCTGTAAAAAGGAAGGAGAGACAACAGCAACTCCAGTAAGTATCACTGTTTGTTTGCAGTCACTACACCAGAGATTGCCATTCAAAAATTGGTCTGTTCAGCCACTCACGCAGTTGCAGTTAAATATATGAAAAAAAATTTTTAAATTTAAAAAAAGTGGACACTATGCCATCGTCTTCAGTAGACCAACGGATGCGAACCAATTTTATTTATTTATTTTTTGTTACAATTTAACTTGCGTGGAGGTGTGTGGTGTAATGATTAAACTCGTGGGAAATGGACTCGTTGATCCAAGTTCAAATCTTGGACAAAGCTGTTCGTTTTTCAAATAGTGCTAATACCTTTGAGAAAGGTATGAATCCAACTACTCTCCCTCCAGAAAAATGTGTTTATAAAAATAAGTATCCATTAAGAATGAATTTATTTCAAAACTGTCGGCATTAAATAACCCACTGAGGTTGATATGCTGTAAAAAAAAAAAAAAAGTATGGTGGATTGGACTCTTTAACCATGACTAGGTAACCAGTCTAAGAGAAGGAAAACTCTGAATTCAAACCTGTTAAACTCCACTTAAAAAAATCACCTTTTGTCACATCCTGCTCATGCTTGATGGTTGATAAGTATATACAATTTACCTTGCTACGTGTGAATTCATTAATTTTCTTAATTCATTTTCTTTCATCTTTATTGTTTATTTTTGTATCAAAACCTGTTGGCTGAGACAGAAGAATACACCGATCGCATCTCTGCAGAGGGTAAAATACCTCCAATGAGGCCATCTATTTGTGGGTGGCAACCTGTATTGCTTAAGGACAGGATCCTAGTAGTTAAGCAGTCCATGACATGCAACACTCCACTGGTCGTTACTTAGGCTAGACAGGTGGTCGGAAAGGCTCCTTCGATCAATTGGCTGGTCAAACCCTAGCACCTATATGATTCTCTTTAGAGCATATCCCCAACCTCTTTTATAATATATGTGCTAGAAGGTGGTGGATGAGGGTCTTAATGTTCTGGGTATGACACTAAACAGCAGCTAGTGGTGAAGTTCCAATTCTGGAGCTCTAGGGAGTGTGGAGTACCCCTTCATCACTATTACTCCCAGGTTCACTCTGAGTGGTAGTACCTATTAGGGTCCTATCTATTGGTTAAACAGATTAAAATGAATATTAAAGAATATGTATAAAAAAAAGAGTTTGACAAAAAACTGAATATCAAAAAATATATATAAACTAATACATCTCGGCATAAAATAACCCAAGGAGTTGACATGCTGTAAAACCCAACCAACTGTATGCAAACAAATTCTAGAAAAAAAAGTCCAATCGAACATTTCAAAGATTCATCTTTATCATCTAGTTAAACACATGGCACATTGAATATAGGTGTTAAGTTAATACCATTCTAAGTGACAATTTGTAGGTTGCAGGTTCAATTCTGACCATGGGCAATAACATAGAATACTTAACATAGCTTAACACTTGCATCCAGCAAAGTTAAGAGGCCAGTCTGCCCTACTATTTACCCATAACTGAGAGGAGAATAGTTGGATTCATACCTTTCTCTGGGGTACTAGCAACAATATACACTCTCCAACCATAAGTATTTACATTTTAATGTAACAATATATATCAAATTAGAAAGACTAATGAGATTAATAAATTTCAATTGGTTTCAATAACACCAAGTAAATATTAATTAAACCCGGCTTTGTTAAACCCAGTATGCAAATTAACTACACTATATATTATGTAAACCTTTATTTCTTAATTATATATAAGACACATTGTAGGATTTTAAATACACTAATAACATAGGCTGTTTTAAAGCAAATCTACCTCAGATTTTTATAGAGACATCATTAATAAGTAAGATTTATTCTATGTATTAATTTTGACTATAAATTAAATACTCACTGATAAACTTACGCAATTCCTGAGGATATTATGATGTAAGCAGTGACATAGTTTCGTTTACAGACAGAGAGACACCAAATCTCCATTATACTAAGAATTACCAATATGTGAAATGCAAATAGTCTCATACAGGATTTTAACTTGGGTTGTGCCATTTAGGCCCCCCCCCATTGGACGTGTGTGTGTGTAATTATTAAATACATGTGTATCATTGAATAACTTACGCAATTCCTGATGGTATTATGACGTAAGCAGTGACGTAGTTACAGAGAGACACCAAATCTCCATTTTAATAAGTTGAGCAATATTTGAAATGCAAACAGTAGCATCCAGGATTTGAACTCTGGTTTTGCTATTTAGGCCCCCACCCCCCCACCCCCTGGATGTGTGTGTGTCTAATTACGGACTTTTACCCCAGGTTTTTTTTTTTTGTTGTTTTTTTTCTTCTGAAATTGACATCTTAACACATTCATTGCTATAGGATCTTAATTAAGATTTTCCCTCCTGTACTTGTTAAGACACCCCCACTCTCCCCCCCCCCCGCAAAAAAAAACTCTTGCTGAAGGTTTAAGTACTTTCTCTATAAAAGTGGGTTGATAGGGTGAGGGTACAGTTTAGTTGAGAAAGAGGGTGGACCCTTCTTTACAGGACCACCATGCTGATTACAAAGAAACAAGTTATGGGAAAGGGGTTTGTGGTCAAAGTCCCTTCCCTAACCCCCACTGATATGACAAAAGGGACCACACCTGATGAAGACCCTCAGATAACTGCTTGAAACCTGATATATATTTCAGAGATAGTCTTTTTTTTTTTTTTTTTTTCATCTAGTCTCAGCATGAAGCTTTGATTTCTTTGATTTTGATTTTTATGCCAGTTAAAAATTTTTGTTCTTTTTATAATCATATTTACTTGCTGGACCTGTGGATATACCACAATATGATAATTTGATATATTTTCTTAAGAGCTATGGCAATATAGTTCAATATATAAAAGTATAATAATCTTGATTTAACTCACTCTCTCTTTTTCTAGTTCCTCTAATATCATATTACCTTGCTGGACCTGTGGATATACCACCGTATGATAATTTAATTAGTACGGCATTTGATATGTTTACTTAAGAGCTATTGCTATATAGTTCAATATATAAAAGTATAATAATCTTGATAATTTAATTATTACGTTGATATTTACTTAAGAACTATGTTATAGTTCAATATATAAAAGTATAATAAATCTTGATTCAACACTCTCTCTCTCTCGTTCCTCGTATTATTATCATTATTTTATTACTTTTATATATTGAACTATATAGCAATAGTTCTTAAGTAAAACAATCAAAAAATGCCGTACTAATTAAATTAACATACGTGGTATTATCCACAGGCTCCAGCAAAGTAATAATGTAATAGAGGAACTAGAAAAGATGAGAGTGAGTTAATCAAGATTGATTATACTTTTATATATTGAACTATATTGCCATAGCTCTTAAGAAAATATATCAAATTATCATATTGTGGTATATCCACAGGTCCAGCAAGTTAAATATGATTATAAAAAGAACAAAATATTTTTAACTGGCATAAAATCAAAATCAAAGAAAAAATCAAAGCTTCATGCTGAGACTAGATGAAAAAAAAAAAAAAAAAAAAAAAACTATCTCTGAAATATATAATCAGGTTTCAAGCAGTTATCTGACGGGTCTTTTCCTCAGGTGTGGTCCCTTCTTGTCATATCAGTGGGGGTTAGGGAAGGGACTTGACCACAAAACCCTTTCCCAAACTTGTTTCTTTGTAATCAGCATGGGTGGTCCTGTAAAGAAGGGTCCCACCCTCTTTTCTCAACTAAACTGTACCCTCACCCTATCAACCCCACTTTTATAGAAAAGTACTTATAAACCTCAGCAAGAGTTTTTTTTGCGGGGGGGGGGAGAGTGGGGTGTCTAACAAGTACAGGAGGGAAAATCTTAATTAAGATCCTATAGCAATGAATGTGTTAAAGATGGCAATTTCAGAAGAAAAAAAAACAACAAAAAAAAAAAAAACCTGGGGTAAAAGTCCGTAATTAGACACAACAATCCAGGGGGTGGGGGGTGGGCCTAAATAGCAAAACCAGAGTTTGCAAATCCTGGATGCTACTGTTTGCATTTCAAATATTGCTCAACTTATTAAAATGGAGATTTGGTGTCTCTCCTTGTAACTACGTCACTGCTTACGTCATAATACCATCAGGAATTGCGTAAAGTTATTCAATGATACACATGATATTTAATAATTACACACACACACGTCCAATGCGGGCGGGGGGCCTAAATGGCCACAACCCAAGTTAAAATCCTGTATGAGACTATTGCATTTCACATATTGGTAATTCTTAGTATAATGGAGATTTGGTTCTCTCTGTCTGTAAACGAAACTATGTCACTGCTTACATCATAATATCCTCAGGAATTGCGTAAGTTTATCAGTGAGTATTTAATTTATAGTCAAAATTAATACATAGAATAAATCTTACTTATTAATGATGTCTCTATAAAAATCTGAGGTAGATTTGCTTTAAAAACAGCCTATGTATTAGTGTATTTAAAATCCTACAATGTGTCTTATATAATTAAGAAATAAAGTTTACAATAATATATAGTGTAGTTAATTTGCATACTGGGGTTTAACAAAGCCGGTTTAATTAATATTTACTTGGTGTTATTGAAACCAAATTGAAATTTATTAATCTCATTAGTCTTTCTAATTTGATATATATTGTTACATTAAAACGTAAATACTTATGGTTGGAGAGTGTATATTGTTGCTAGTACCCAGAGAAAGTATGAATCCAACTATTCTTCCTCTCAGTTATGGGTAAATAGTAGGGCAGGACTGGCCTCTTAACTTGCTGGATGCAAGTGTTAAGCTATGTTAATATTCTATTTATTCCCATGGTCAGAATTGAACCTGCAACCTACAAATTGCACTTAAATGGTATTAACTTAACACCTATATTCAATGTGCCATGTGTTTAACTAGAATGATAAAGAATGAATCTTTGAAATGTTCGATTGGGCCTTTTTTTTCTAGAATTTTGTTTGCATACAGTTTGGTTGGGTTTACAGCATGTCAACTCCTTGTTATTTTTATCCGAGATGTATTAGTTTTATATATATTTTTTGATATTCAGTTTTTTGTCAAACTTTTTTTTTATACATATTCTTTAATATTCATTTTAATCTGTATTTAACCATAGATAGGACCCTAATAGGTACTACCACTCAGAGTGGACCTGGAGTAATAGTGATGAAGGGGTACTCCACACTCCCTAGAGTCCAGAATTGGAAACTTCACCACTAGCTGCTGTTTAGTGTCATACCCAGAACATTAAGACCCCTCATCCACCACCTTCTAGCACATATATTATAAAAGAGGTGGGATATGCTCTAAAGAGAATCATTAGGTGCTAGGGTTTGACCAGCCAATTGATCGAAGGGAGCCTTTCCGACCACCCTGTCTAGCCTAAGTAACGACCAGTGGAGTGTTGATGTCATGGACTGCTTAACTACTAGGATCCTGTCCTTAAGCAATACAGGTTGCCACCCACAACCAATAGATGGCCTCATTGGAACGTATTTTACCCCTCTGCAGAGATGCGATCGGTGTATTATTCTGTCTCAGCCAACAGGTTTTGATACAAAAATAAACAATAAAGATGAAAAGAAAATGAATTAGAAAATTAATGAATTCACACGTAGCAAGGTAAATTGTATATACTTATCAACCATCAAGCATGAGCAGGATGTGACAAAAGGTGATTTTTTTAAGTGGAGTTTAACAGGGTTGAATTCAGGAGTTTTCCTTCTCTTAGACTGGTTACCTAGTCATGGTTAAAGAGTCCAATCCACCATACTTTTTTTTTTTTTTTTACAGCATTATTCAACCTCAGTGGGTTATTTAATGCCGACAGTTTTGAAATAAATTCATTCTTAATGGATACTTATTTTTATAACACATTTTTCTGGAGGGAGAGTAGTTGGATCATACCTTTCTCAAAGTATTAGCACTATTTGAAAACGAACAGCTTTGTCCAAGATTTGAACTTGGATCAACGAGTCCATTTCCACGAGTTTAATCATTACACCACACACCTCCACGCAAGTTAAATTGTAACAAAAAAAAATAAATAAAATTGGTTCGCATCCGTTGGTCTACTGAAGACGATGGCATAGTGTCCACTTTTTTAAATTAAAAATTTTTTTTTCATATATTTAACTGCAACTGCGTGAGTGGCTGAACAGACCAATTTTTGAATGGCAATCTCTGGTGTAGTGACTGCAAACAAACAGTGATACTTACTGGAGTTGCTGTTGTCTCTCCTTCCTTTTTACAGCATATCTACCTCAGTGGGTCATTTAATGCTGACAAAGTTTTGAAATCAATTCTTCTTAATGGATACTCAATCTTTTATAAACACATTTTCTATTTAACCCATAACATAGCTGGAGGGAGAGTAGTTGGATTCATACCTTTCCCAAGGGTATTAGCACTATCTGAAATACGAAGATCACCGAGTCCATTTCCCACAACTCTAATCATTAAACCACGCACCTCTACACAAGGTTCGGCTGGTCACGTTCAAGCCCTAGCACCTATATGATTTTCCCAAGCCTATTGCCCTTTATGGCAAGCCCCAACCCCTTTTTATCATATGAGTGCTAGAAGGCGGTGACTGAGGGTCTACATGTCCTGGAAATGACATTAAACTCTATCTGATGGTGAGGTTCCAGTTTTGGGGGTCTGGGAATATGGAGCACCCCTTCATCACCATTGCTCCCTGGTCCACTCTGACCCAGAGTGGTAGTAGTACTGTTAGGGTCCCATCTATGGTTAAATAGAAAAACATGAGTTGATGAACAAAATTTGTTATCCATTAAGAATGAATTTATTTTCAAAACTTTGTCGGCATTAAATGACTCACTGAGGTTGATGTGCCGTAAAGTAAAACAAACCATCCATGCAAGGTAAATTGTAACCAAAAAAAATAAATAAAATAAAGTAAAAATAAATAAAAAATAAATCTCTAATGCAATTAAATGCTAAAAAAAATTGCAGAAATCTTTTTGTTTACAGGTGAGAGGTAAAATTCATTTTTAGGGATCTTTGAAGCCTCATATCTCTGTCAATTCTCAACATAATTCAAATTATTTTTAACATGGGAATCTACGCATCGAAAATCTATAAGAAAATCCAATAAATCAACACCTTAAATTTTCATGAAATTGGTCATTTTCAGGCACTATAAGGGGAGTTATAAGGGCTCAAATCTCCACTAAATCTCCGAATTGAGCACTTTCTTTGCATAAATGAATTCTACGCATCAGAATCTATCAGAAAAAAAAAAATAATAATGAATAAATAAATAAATTAAATAAAGTCTCTAATGCAATCTCTGACAAATGCTAAAAAAATTTGCAGAAATCTTTTTTTTCGAGTGAGGGGTAAATTATTAAGAGAGAGAAGAGAGAAAGAGAAGGAGAGAGAGAGAAAACAAATCTTACTCTTTAGTCGACGGAATTCTCTGAGGCTGTGGTTGCCACCGGCGATTGCCAGACATGTTGTGCCATTGCTAGAACTGAATCTTTCTGGGTCTGCTACAACAGTGCCGCCAGCCATTTCAAAAAGACTTCTCAGGTCATCTGAAAAAGAAAACAAATATTGTTAGTGGTTGGTTGGTTGGATTTTATTGCAATTATTTTCAGCGATTTTTGAGACAAATTTTTTAGAACAAAAATGATTTTTATAACTTGGAAAGTAAAAATGTCTTCGGGGGCCTAATGTCTGTATCAGCCAGACAGCGAGGGAGTCTATCCCCTTTTCATTAGTGCTAGACCAAGGAGAATATTTTAGCATCTGAGGTGGAGTGCCACACCTACCATCAGCTCCTCACTTACTGCACAGATCCCTGTGCTACTCGTACGCTGAGTTGGCGAGGGCTGGTATCGAACCAAACCTTGTGATTCCTAGACGAACACTCTACCAACTGAGCTAAATCAGCCCTTTTGGAAATAAATCTTGGTTATTTCCTATAATCAAATATAAACAAAGGGGAACCACTCTAGACTGATAAATTATTTATTATTTTCCCATTAACCTAACCCTAAACCTAAACCCTAACCCGTCTTTTTTTTCCAAGTAGATCAATAAATAAATAAATAATTTATCAGTCAAGTGTGGTTCCCCTTTGATCATGTTAGACTTATAGGAAATAACCAAAATCTTAATAATAATCCTGGCCAGGAGACCAGACCTGGTGTTGATCAATGATAATAAGAAAACTTGTCATCTCGTGGATTTTACCGTCCCAGCCGTTCACCAAGTGAAAGTGAAAAGATAGACAAATACTTGGACCTTGCCAAAGAACTAAGAAAATTGTTGGAACATGAAGGTTGAAGATCGTTCCAATTGTCATTGGTGCCCTAGGAACAGTCCCCAAGGGTATAGAAAAAAAGTCTAGATGAACTGGATATCAGAGGAAGAATCAGACCATCCAGACTACAGCATTGTTGAGATTGGCTGGAATACTGAGAAGAGTCCTGGAGACCTGAGGAGACTTGCTGTCACTCAGCCTCCAGTAAACCACCGGTGGTTGTGAAAAACTCTAAGGGAGTGAAAATAATAATAATAACAATGATAAATGTGAATGTCTGTGTCTGATTTTTCAACATTACTCCTAGAAGCTGTAGCCCAACATATCATACTATTTCAGATTCAAAAAACATTCTGGGTCAAATCCAGATCAGCAACCGAAATTTTTGGATATTTAAGTTTAATTCCTGCAATTGTTTTTGGTGAATTTTTAACAAATTTTTGGGATAGAATAACAAACTTTTTATAACTTGGAAATAAAATAACAAATTTATTGTATTTGTTTGGTTTGTTTGTTTTACGGCATATCAACCACGGTGGTCATTTAATGACGACAAAATTTTGAAATAAATTCATTCTTAATGGGTACTATTAAGTATCCATTTATGGATACTATTAAGTATTTTTATAAACACATTTTTCTATTTAACTCATAGATGGGACCCTAACAGGTACTACCACTCTGGGTCAGAGTGGACCTGGGAGTCATGGTGATGAAGGGGTACTCAGCATTCCCCAGAGCTCCAGATAGTGTTTAACGTCATACCCAGGACATTAAGAACATCAGCCACCACTTTCTAGAACCCATTGATAAAAAGGGCAACAGAATTGGAAAAGTTATATAGTTGCTAGGGCTTAATATGACCAGCTGATTGGAGGTGGCCTCCAGATAGCATGTTAACACTGAGTAGTGTTCGTCTGCTAGAGCTTAGATGTAGAGTTCTCAAATTAACAATAAATTTTTATGGTAAAAATCATTGTTCAAGCATTTTCATAGTAAAATCATTGGCCAATGCATTTTCATAGTAAAATCATTGTCCAATGCATTTCCATAGTAAAATCATTGTCCAATGCATTTCCATAGTAAAAATCATTGTCCCAATGCACTTTCATAGTAAAAATCATTGTCCAATGCCTTTCATAGTAAAAATCATTTCCGATGCATCTTTTATGGTAAAAATCATTGTCCGATGCATTTCTATAGTAAAAACCATTGCCTAATATATTTTCATAGTAAAATCACTGTCAATGCATTTTTATAGTAAAACACTGTCCATTGCAGTTTCATAGTAAAATCACTGTCCAATGCATTTCATAGTAAAAATCACTGTCAATGCATTTATAGTAAAATCATTTTCCAATGCATTTCCATAGTAAATCACTGTCCAATGCATTTCATAGTAAAATCACTGTCCAATGATTTTCTAGTAAAAATCATGTCCAAGCATTTTTCATAGTAAAAATCACTGTCCAATGCATTTTCATAGTAAAATCACTGTCCAATGCTATTATAGTAAAATCATTTTCCAATGCATTTCCATAGTAAAATCACTGTCCAATGCATTTTCATAGTAAAATCACTGTCCAATGCATTTTCATAGTAAAATCACTGTCCAATGCATTTTCATAGTAAAATCAATGCCATTTTCATAGAAAATCACTGTCCAATGCATTTCATAGTAAAATCACTGGTCCAATGCATTTTCATAGTAAAAATCACTGTCCAATGCATTTTCATAGTAAAAAATCACTGTCCAATGCATTTCATAGTAAAAATCACTGTCCAATGCATTTTCATAGTAAAATCACTGTCCAATGCATTTTCTTATTGTAAAAATCACTATCCAATGCATTCTATAGTAAAATCACTGTCCAATGCATTTTCATAGTAAAATCACTGTCCAATGCATTTTCATAATAAAATCACTGTCCAATGTATTTCATAATAAAATCACTGTCCAATGCATTCTTATAGTAAAAATCACTGTCCAATGCATTTTTATAGAAAAATCACTGTCCAATGCATTCTTATAGTAAAATCACTGTCTAATGCATTTCTATACTAATTTTGGCATCTCACATGGTGTAATGGTTAGCAATCTAGATTTGCAGACTATTGATAGTGAGTTTGATTCTCATTGGGCTCCTCATATTTCTGGCCTTTGTGCCGCAGCTAAGCTTAGTAAATAACTATAGTAAAATCACTGACCAATGCATTTTCATAATAAAATCATTGTCAAATGCATTTCTATATAATAAAATCTAGCAAAAATTATAGAATGAGCAGAATTTGTTCACTTTTATTCAATGTAAATTCCATTTACTTCACCCCTTGGGGAAGGCATGTATTCATCTTCCCCCCCCCCACAACCATGGGTAAATAATAGGGCGGACTTGCTTCTTTAACCTTGGTTCATTTTGAATGACAGCAAACAAAAGCAATAAGAAAATTTATAACAAAAAATACATCATCCGAGAATTCAAGTAAAATGTTTAATTTATTTGTTACCAAATTTATTCCCAACCCTAGCGGAAATGTCACAATCCTTCCCATGTCAAACAAGCTAGTTACACAGTTTTCTGAGACGTAAACACTAAATCAAAAAAGAGGCTACAAAAAAAAAAAAACACACAGTTTAAACCATTTTTGAAGGTATATAAAAATAAACTTCTTACTTATCGAATTTCCCAAGAATTTTGCTTAGGGAATTGGGGAATTAAAAAAAAAAGCAAGATTGTCTTGGGAATTGGTTTTAACAGCGTGACAGAACTGGGTGGCGCCAGATCTGTCAAAATCAATGGCGTGAATTTTTCTTTTTCTTAAAGAGTCATTAAGATTTCATGGACAGTTAAAACAACTGAACTTTTCCTTTTGTTTTGATGACGTTGTTACCAGAATATTTCGGCTTACACTCTCTACAGCCTTCTTCAGTTGAATATTCAATAAGCTGGTAACATCTACAACATGTTGCCAACGAAAATGGTTTATAAAGTTAAACCTAATGAGTCAGATATACCTACTACAGTTTTGCTTAGTAGCTCATCAACGCAAGAATTTTGCCCTGATGAGCTACTAAGCAAAACTGTTAGTAGGTATATCCGACTCATTAGGTTTAACTTTATTATTTACTCTACTTAGGTATTGAGCACATTTTACTTTTTAGCTTTAGATAATCCTAGCAGTATATATATATAATTTTTTTTTCCTTTGGCAAGTGTAGTATTAACCAAGTATTTTTGGTTGGTACAACCCTCTTGGGTCTTTTCTTTTTTTCATTTTTCCCCAGGTGAAGTTTGGTAGTATATTCTTACTATCAAACTATTTGCCGGGTTTCCTTTTACCGCAATGGTTACCAATAAATTTGGGAAATTATATATATCTCCCTCCCTGGTAGAGCACTCTAGGAGAGATATTAGTTGAACGTTTAGTGTAACACATTTACTCGCCTGTTGTTTACAGACTTGAGTTCTCTGGTAATTGTAAAAACAATATCCTGTGAGTATGTATCAATTAATTGTTAGCCCCTGACTGAGGGTCTCTGATAGACAAAAGGGTAAAGAGCTTGGCAGACAAAAATTCTGTCGGGTTTTGCTCCTGGTTAGAGTAGCTGTTAAAAGTCGAGCCGCACTGATGAGACGTAAATGTTGAAACACATGTCTGTGGATGACATATATTATATATATATATATTGAAGCCTAAGCAAACCTCAGTAAATAACAAGTTAAGCAGCAATGAGCCTAATCAGTACTAAGATGGGTGACTACTTAGTAATAAAAGGTACTGTAAGCAACCTGAGGCCTGTGTAAAAGACTAAACAAAACTTAATAAATAAGTTAAGCAGCAATGAGCCTGGTCAGTACTTAGATGGGTGACCACCTATTAATAGCAGGTACTGTAAGCAGCCTGAGGTTGGTTGGGTGGTTGGTTGTTTTTAATGATAAAGCAAGTCATTTTGATAAACAAAGGATTCATGTTGCTTCTGCTGCTGATTAAGTGGTCACCCAATTAAGTATTGAACATGTTCATTGTGTGCTTAACTTTGGTGATCTAGCAGGATTCAGTGCTTTTAGCGTGATTTGACATCATGCAAACTGAGGCGAAAGTGCCTGAGTAAACTAAGCTTAGTAATAAGTTAAGCACCTATGAGCCTCGTCAGTACAGATGGTGACCACTTAGTGATAACAGGTACTGTAAGCAACCTGAAGTCTCTATGTTTGATTAAGAAAAGATCAGTAAATAACAGTTAAACAGCTATTGAGCTTGGTCAGTACTTAGATGGGTGACCATTTAGTAATAACAGCTACTGTAAGCAACCTGAAGTCTCTATATTTGACTAAGCAAAATTGAATAAATAACAAGTTAAGCAGCAATGGGTCTGGTCGGTACTTAGATGGGTGACCACTTAATAACAGCAGGTATTGTAAGCAACCTGAGGCCTGTGTATAAGCAAAGCTTAGTAAATATTTTAAGCAACAATGAGTCTGGTCAGTACTTTGATGGGTGTCCATTTAGTAATAACAGCTACTGTAAGTAACCTGAAGCCTCTATGTTTGACTAAGAAAAGCTCAGTAAATAACAAGTTAAGTAGTGATGAGCCTGGTCAGTACTTAGATGGGTGACCACTTAGTATTTCAGGTTACTCACAGTACTTGTTAATACTAATTGGTCACTCATCTAAGTACTGACCAGACTCATTGTTGCTTAACTTATTTATTAAGCTTGTTACTAAGCTTCTCTGTTAGACTAAGAAAAGCTCAGTAAATAACAAGTTAAGCAGTGACGAGCCTGGTCAGTACTTAGATGGGTGACCACTTAATAATAACAGGTATTGTACGCAACTTGAGGCCTGTGTGAAAGACTAAAGAAAGATTAGTAAATAAGTTAAGCAACACAAGCATGGTCGGAACTTAGTTGAGTGACCACTTAGTAATAACAGATACTGTAAGCAAACTAGTGTGCCAGACTAAAAAAAGATTTATAATAATGTTTCAATATTTATTAAGTTCATATGATCTTGTTTCAGTGTTTTAAAAAAAAAATTCATTTTAATTACAAGCCGTCATAGAAATTCTAAATTGAACAATCGTTAATTATATGATGGGCACCTTTTCTAGAATTTAATTACATTTTTATAAAACGACTTTTGCATATTTGTCACCGTGAATTAATAAATGAAATTAAAATCTGGTGATTGGTTATCGCAGGTCACAGAGTGCAAAGACAAGTTTTCTCGTTCATAAGAGAAATTGAGAAAAATCTGCAATGAAAATCTTAAAGATAATAAAAAAAATTTTTAAAATAAATAAATATATATACTTATCAAAAATGTTGGAAGATTTTTTTTTGTAAATACATTGCAATTAAGAAAGTGTAATGTTTTTTATTTTTCAAATATTTAAACTCTTCTATACTTTCCTATGACTAACCATTAAACTATGCTCCCTCTCTTATATATATATATATATATATATATATATATTTAATTTAATATACCAAACTTGTTGGTAAACCTATGCAAACCCAGCAAATAGTTTGATTGTAAAAATATACTACCAAACATCACATGGGGAGAAAAAAAAATTTTTGGAAAAAAGAAAAGACCAAGATAGTCATACCAACCAAAAATAATCGGTTGATACTATAATACTTGGCCAAAAGAAAAAAAAATTATATATATATATATATATATATATATATGAAAAAATAAATATACATATGAAAACCTCAGATCTTAGCACCGAAGAAACTTTTAGTAGGTATATCTGACTCATTATGTTTATGTTTATGTTTATTATTATATATATATATATATATATATATTATATATATATATATATTCAGTGTGTTTCAAATCCATCTCGGTTGTTCATATCAATGTACCTATCTATTTCATTATATATATATATACACACACACATACAAGTGTTCTCATTTCGTCAGAGAAATTGAGAAATTAAAAAAAAAGAAGAAGAGAGAGAAGAATTATATATTTATTAAAAATGTTGAAAGATTTTTTTTTTGTAAATAAATTGCAATTAAGTGTTATTTTTTTTTTCAAATATTTAACTCTTCTTATATACTTTTCTATGACTAACCATTACACCACATGCTATATATATGAGGGTAAGTCAAAAAGTAATGCCATTTTCTTTATTTCATGTGAAGTTTTTTTTTATTTATAAAACTAATGCCTACATTGAGACCCTAACGAGGCTCAGTGCAAGAATCCAATGAGTAAAACCCAACTTGCCAATCAACAATCTCCTCCATTTGCATGAGAATGTTCGACACACACAAGCATCTGAACAATGGAGAAGCCTTCATATTATCATCTCTTAGGACGCAGGAAAGAGGGTTTGAGAGGCAAACATTATTCCAGTGACGAGGAAGTGAAATCTGTAGTGAAGAAGTGGTTCAAAGAACAGTCAACAGAATTTTACAGGGCTGAGATACATGCTCTCTCATTCGAAGGTGGAACATTGCTATTGAGGTAAACGGTGACTATGTGGAAAAGTAGGGATGTGATCCACAGAGGACAAGCTTCATTTTCATGTATGATACATGTTCCTGTGTTGGGTAATTATACCTGTCCTAAACAAAATGGCATTACTTTTTGACTTGTCCATATATCAGTATGTTTCAAATCTATCTCAGCTGTTCATAACAATGTACCTATCTATTCATTATATATATATATATGTTCATTTGTCTATTAAGATTAATCTATCTATCCTTATTTATATAAATCTATCTTTCCGACGAGGAACTACAAGGTTCTTGGTTTGATACCGGCCCTTGCCAACTCAGTTTATGAGTAGCACTAAAGTAAAGTGAGGAGTTGATGATATGTGTGGCACTGTCTCAGAAGCCAAAACAATCTCCTTGATCTACCACGAGTGAAAAGGGGATAGACTCCTTTGCTGTCTGGCTGATACCAACTTTAGTCCACCCCGACAACTTTATTTTATCTACTTATTGTTGTTAAGATCGATTGATATATTTATCTTGTTCAAACCAGTTTTCCCTGCATCCCCAGCGCTTTGGAGACCTTACTCTTGGATTAACCTATATATATCTCTGTTCATACATATCTCAGTCTGTTAAGATTGATTGATCTATCTCTGTTCAAACCTGTTTCTTTGGGTCCCAGCACGTTATAGACCTTACTTTTGGGGTTACCCACATATATATCTGTTCATACTCAGAGATGCTGATAGGTACATGTTCTGTGTCCCTGACGCACAAAAATCTAAACAGGGAAACAGTAAAATCATATCCATTCTTCCCAGTGTTTTTCTTTTATCTTTCTTCACCATTTCAAGCTAACTGTAAATAAATTTTAATATTTTCTTAGAAATGAATTACACAGGATAGGTTACAAGGTAGGGGTTAGACAGCTTAGTTGGGACTCATAAAATTTCCCGGAACTGATTCAAAGCAAATATGTGTGTCCCAAGACGCAAAAAAATCAAAAAGTTATCAGCATCACTGATACTTATCTATCAATCTGTTAAGATGGATCAATTTATCTATATCTTTTTCATATTTTTCCCTGTGTCCCCCTCGTATATATCTCTGTACCTTTCTATCCTTAAACTGGACCTAATGGTGAAGTTCCAATTTTGGAGCTTTGGGGAGTATGCGGTACCCCGGTGTCCCCCTCGTATATATCTCTGTACCTTTCTATCCTTAAACTGGACCTAATGGTGAAGTTCCAATTTGGAGCTTTGGGGAGTATGGGGTACCCGGTGTCCCCCTCATATATATCTCTGTACCTTTCTATCCTTAAAACGGACCTAATGGTGAAGTTCCAATTTTGGAGCTTGGGAGTATCGGTACCCCGGTGTCCCCCTCGTTATATATCTCTGTACCTTTCTATCCTTTAAACTGGACCTAATGGTGAAGTTCCAATTTTGGAGCTTTGGGGAGTATGGGGTACCCCGGTGTCCCCTCGTATATATCTCTGTACCTTTCTATCCTTAAACTGGACCTAATGGTGAAGTTCCAATTTTGGAGCTTTGGGAGTATGGGGTACCCCGGTGTCCCCCTCGTATATATCTTGTACCTTTCTATCCTTAAACTGGACCTAATGGTGAAGTTCCAATTTTGGAGCTTTGGGGAGTATGGGGTACCCCGTGTCCCCCTCATATATATCTCTGTACCTTTCTATCCTTAAACTGGACCTAATGGTGAAGTTCCTTGGTACCCCGGTGTCCCCCGCATATATATCTCTGTACCTTTCTATCCTTAAACTGGACCTAATGGTGAAGTTCCAATTTTGGAGCTTTGGGGAGTATGGGTACCCCGGTGTCCCCCTCGTATATATTCTCTGTACCTTTCTATCCTTAAACTGGACCATGGTGAAGTTTCCAATTTTGGAGTTGGGGAGTATCGGTACCCGGTGTCCCCCGTATATATCTCTGTACCTTTCTATCCTTAAACTGGACCTAATGGTGAAGTTCCAATTTTTGGAGCTTTGGGAGTATGGGTACCCCGGTGTCCCCCTTTGTATATATCTCTGTTACCTTTCTATCCTTAAACTGGACCTAATGTGGAAGTTCCAATTTTGGACTCTGGGTATGGGGTACCCCGGTGTCCCCTCCCGTATATATCTCTGTACCTTTCATCCTTTAAACTGGACCAATGTGAAGTTCAATTTTGGAGCTCTGTAGTGTGGAATACCCTGTTAACCTGCTCTTCTCTCTTTTTTTTTTCTAATCCCGCATGTAACCTGCAACTGTGGCGTGAAGAAAGAAGAGGATGTCGCTTACTCGTTGACAATTCTTCCACAGAATACTGATTTCAAAAGAAGATAGTGAAGGTCAGAAGATGTTGTCAAATTCAAATATTTGGGTTTGGATCTTAAGCAAAGCAGTCAATACATCATGCTAAGTCAAGATTTATATGTTCAGAAACTAGATTATTTACCAGTTCATGAGGGGTTACTCGATGCTCCTTTATCTCTTCACGAAAAACAATGATTTCAGTAAGCGAATGGAAAACTAAATTGGATCGCACTAAAACACATCCAGATCTAGCTTTGATGTTTAGTGATGTAATTCATTAATGAAGAAAGGGCAGAGCGGAGTGAGTGTTTATGTTTGGTTTTGTTTTGTTTTACGGCATATCAACCTCAGTGGTCATTTAATGCCGATAAAGTTTTGAATAAATCAATTCTTAATGGATAATACAATTTTTTTATAAATACATTTTTCTATTAACCCATAGATGGGAACCCTAACAGGTACTACCACTCCAGGTCAGAGTGGCCAGGGAGCAATGTGATGAATGGGGTGCTCCACATTCCCAAACCTCCAAAATTGGAACCTCACCATCAGATAGAGTTTTCATTCCCAGACATGAAGACCTTCAGCCACTGCCTTCTAGCCACCCATATGATAAAAAGGGTTGAGGCTTGCCATAAGTGGAATAGGTTGGGGTAATCATAAGTGCTAGGGCTTGACGTGACCAGCTGATCAATAGGGCAATAGGGTTAGGAAATGGAATGTTTTAGCAAGTAAAACAAGCATATCAAAAAGCAAAGAAGGAAAAATCCCAAAGTTGTTTATACCAAACTGGGTTGATTGAGTGAATTGTCGATCATTGGATATTCTGACGCATCTTTTTGCCACGTTAGATGATGGTGGATCTCAAGGTGGCTATATCATCTTCGTTGTTGGAAAGGAATGGGAAACATTTTCACTTCACTGGCAATCCAAAAAGAATCAGAAGAGTCGTCAAAGCACACCCAAGCTGCTATGGTAGATCTCGCGGAAGCGTGCATCTTATATAAGACATTTCATTTGTGACCTGCTACACATAGATTCTATGAAAGTTTAAGATCATATGTAAAACTGACATTCTGGTTCACTACTCGACAACATTCATCGGACACAGATTCTACAAGCGTCTGAGAATTGAAATGCCATATTGCGAGAATGATAGCTTAATAAAGATATACCTGAGTACCAAGCAAAACCAGGTTGCTGATGTCTTCACGAAGAGAGGTGTTCCATCATCCAAGGTTCTACAACATATGATGAGCACGAAGACAGTCACGTTCAACCCACCTCAGAAGAAGACAGAAAGAGGAAAGAGCTGTTAATCTGCTCTTTCTCTCTTTGCAGGTATGATGTACCTGAGGTGGGGCTAAGTGCCATTAGAAGGATAAGTTAGAAAATAGAAAGTTAGAAGTAAAAGTCCACATATGAAATACCCTTTTACTACCACTCTGACCTTGGGTTGTTTACCTGTTAGGTACCTTATGGGTTGAATAGAAAAAAATGAATATCTCTCGG
>CM042180.1:29223811-29261410 GCA_023376005.1 Doryteuthis pealeii | reverse complement strand
ACCAGAGAGTACAGGGAAAAAAATATGAAAAGAGATATAGATAAATTGTCCATCTTAACAGATGAAAAAGTAATCAGTGATCTGATAACATGGTTGAGAGGTGGTCGCGTTGGGGAGTGCACTCTATTTGCTTTGAACAAGTTCCGGAAATTTTTATGGTCCCAACTAAAGCTGTCTAACCCCTCCTGTAACTATCCTGTGTAATTCATTTAAGAAAATATTAAAATATTTACAAAGTTAGCTTAAAATGGGAAGAAAGATAAAAGAAAAACACTGGGAAGAATGGATATGATTTTACCTGTTTCCCTGTTAGATTTTTGGCGTCAGGGAACACAGAACATGTACCTAATCAGCATCTCTGAGTAATGAACAGATATATATGTGGTACCCAAAAGTAAGGTCTATAACGTGCCTGGGGACCCAAAGAAACAGGTTTGAACAGAGTAGATCAATCAATCTTAAAGACGTGAGATATGTATGAACAGAGAATATATAGAGGTAATCCAAGAGTAAGGTCTCCAAACGCTGGGGATGCAGGGAAACTGGTTGAACAGAGATAAATTATCAATCGATCTTAACAACAATAAAGTAGATAAAATAAAGTGTCGGTGGCTAAAAGTGGTATCAGCCAGACAGCAAAGAGTCTATCCTTTTCACTCGTGGTAGATCAGGCGATTGTTTGGCTTCTGAGACAGTGCCACACATAATCATCAAACTCCCTCACTTTAGGCTTTAGTGGCTACTTCAATAAACTGAGTGGCAAGGGCCGGTAAACAAGAACCAAGAAAACCTTGTACGTTCCTCGCGGAAAGATAGAATTATATAAATAAGGATAGAATAGATTAATCTTTAATAGACAATGAACATAAATATATATAATGAAATAGAATAGTACTTGTTCTGAACAGCTGAGATAGATTTGAAACATACTGATATATGGAACAAGTCAAAAAGTAAGGCCATTTTGTTAGGACAGGTTATAATTACAACACAGGAACATGTATCATACATGAAAATGAAGCTTGTCCTGCTGTGGATCACATCCCTACTTTTCACATAGTCACCGTTTACCTAATAGCAATGTTTCCACCTCGAATGAGAGAGCATGTATCTCAGCCCTGTAAAATTCTGTTGCTGTTTCTTTGAACCAACTTCTTCAACACAGATTTCACTTCCTCGTCACTGGAATAATGTTTGCTCTAACCCTCTTCTGCGCTCCTAAGAGATGAAAAATGAAGCTTCTCCATTGTTCAGATGCTTGGTGTGTGGTCGAACATTCTCATGCAAATGAGGAGATTGTTGATTTGGCAGTTGGGTTTTACTCATTGGATTCTTGCAAGCTGAGGCTCTCGTTTAGGGGTCTCAAAAGTGTAGGCATGTAGGTTTTGTATAGAGACTATAAAAAAAAAACTTCACATGAATAAAGAAAATGGCTTACTTTTTAACTACCCTCAAATATAGGCTATGTGGTGTAATGGTTAGTTCATAGAAAGTAGTGAGTAAGATTTAGAATATTGTGAAAAATAAACAAACACTTAATTGCAATTTATTACAAAAAGAAACTCTTTCAACATTTTTTAAAAATAAATATATAGATTCTTCTCTCTTTCTCTTCTTTTTTTTAATTTTCTCATTTCCTCTGCGAAATGAGGAACACTTGTATGTGTGTGTGTATAATATATATATGAATGGAAATAGATGGTACATTGATATGAAAACCGAGATGGATTTGAAACACACTGATATATATATATATATATATATATATATATATATATAATATATATATATAAAATAAACATAAACATAAATGAGTCAGATATAACCTACTAAAAGTTTCTTCCGGTGCTAAGATCTGAGGTTTTCATATGTATATTTATTTTTCATATATATATTATATATATATAGGATATATACATATAAATTGGTTTTTCTTTTGGCCAAGTATTATAGTATCAACCGATTATTTTTGGTTGGTATGACTATCTTGGTCTTTTCTTTTTTTCCAAAAATTTTTTTTTCTCCCCATGTGATGGTTGGTAGTATATTTTACAATCAAACTATTTGCTGGGTTTGCATAGGTTTACCAACAAGTTTTGGTATATTAAATTAAATATATATATATATATATATATATATAATAAAGAGAGGGAGCATAGTTTAATGGTTAGTCATAGGAAAGTATAGAGAGAGTTTAAAATATTTGAAAAATAAAAAAACATTACACTTCTTAATTGCAATGTATTTACAAAAAAAAATCTTCCAACATTTTTGATAAGTATATATATTTATTATTTTAAAATTTTTTTTTATTATCTTTAAGATTTTCATTGCAGATTTTCTCAATTTCTCTTATGAACGAGAAAACTTGTCTTTGCACTCTGTGACCTGCGATAACCAATCACCAGATTTTAATTTCATTTATTAATTCACGGTGACAAATATGCAAAAGTCGTTTTATAAAAATGTAATTAAATTCTAGAAAAGGTGCCCCATCATATAATTAACGATTGTTTCAATTTAGAATTTCTATGACGGCTTTGTAATTAAAATGAATTTTTTTTTTAACACTGAACAAGATCAATGAACTTTAATAAATATTGAAACATTATTATAAATCTTTTTTTAGTCTGGCACACTAGTTTGCTTACAGTATCTGTTATTACTAAGTGGTCACTCAACTAAGTTTCCGACCATGCTTGTTGTTGCTTAACTTATTACTATCTTCTTTAGTCTTTCACACAGGCTCAATGCGTACAATACCTGTTATTATTAAGTGGTCACCCATCTAAGTACTGACCAGGCTCGTCACTGCTTAACTTGTTATTTACTGAGCTTTTTCTTAGTCTAACAGAGAAGCTTAGTAACAAAGCTTAATAAATAAGTTAAGCAACAATGAGTCTGGTCAGTACTTAGATGAGTGACCAAATTAGTATTAACAGTATGTGAGTAACTGAAATACTAAGTGGTCACCCATCTAAGTACTGACCAGGAGGCTCATCACTACTTAACTTGTTTTACTGAGCTTTTCTTAGTCAAACATAGAGGCTTCAGGTTACTTACAGTAGCTGTTATTACTAAATGGACACCCATCAAAGTACTGACCAGACTCATTGTTGCTTAAAATATTTACTTAAGCTTTGCTTATACACAGGCCTCAGGTTGCTTACAATACCTGCTGTTATTAAGTGGTCACCCATCTAAGTACCCGACCAGACCATTGCTGCTTAACTTGTTATTTATTCAATTTTGCTTAGTCAAATATAGAGACTTCAGGTTGCTTACAGTAGCTGTTATTACTAAATGGTCACCCATCTAAGTACTGACCAAGCTCATAGCTGTTTAACTTGTTATTTACTGATCTTTTCTTATCAAAACATAGAGACTTCAGGTTGCTTAAGTACCTGTTATCACTAAGTGGTCACCCATCTGTACTGACGAGGCTCATAGGTGCTTAACTTATTACTAAGCTTAGTTTACTCAGGCACTTTCGCCTCAGTTTGCATGATGGTCAAATCACGCTAAAAGCACTGAATCCTGCTAGATCACCAAAGTTAAGCACCAATGAACATGTTCAATACTTAATTGGGTGACCACTTAATCAGCAGCAGAAGCAACATGAATCCTTTGTTTATCAAAATGACTTGCTTTATCATTAAAAAACACCAACCAACCAACCAACTCAGGCTGCTTACAGTACCTGCTATTAATAGGTGGTCACCCATCTAAGTACTGACCAGGCTCATTGCTGCTTAACTTATTTATTAAGTTTTGTTTAGTCTTTTACACAGGCCTCAGGTTGCTTACAGTACCTTTATTACTAAGTAGTTCACCCATCTTAGTACTGATTAGGCTCATTGCTGCTTAACTTGTTATTTACTGAGGTTTGCTTAGGCTTCAATATATATATATATATAATGTCATCCACAGACATGTGTTTCAACATTTACGTCTCATCAGTGCGGCTCGACTTTAACAGCTACCTCTAACCAGGAGCAAAACCCGACAGAATTTTTGTCTGCAAGCTCTTTACCCTTTTGTCTATCAGAGACCCTCAAGTCAGGGGCTAACAATTAATTGATACATACTCACAGGATATGTTTTTACAATTACCAGAGAACTCAAGTCTGTAAACAACAGGCGAGTAAATGTGTTACACTAAACGTTCAACTAATATCTCTCCTAGAGTGCTCTACCAGGGAGGGAGATATATATAATTTCCCAAATTTATTGGTAAACCATTGCGTAAGGAAAAACCCCAAATAGTTTGATAGTAAGATATACTACCAAACTTCACCTGGGGAAAAATGAAAAAAAGAAAAAGACCAAGAGGGTTGTACCAACCAAAAATACTTGGTTAATACTATAACACTTGGCCAAAGGAAAAAAAAATTATATATATATACTGCTAGGATTATCTAAAGCTAAAAAGTAAAATGTGCTCAATAACCTAAGTAGAGTAAATAATAAAGTTAAACCTAATGAGTCGGATATACCTACTAACAGTTTTGCTTAGTAGCTCATCAGGGCAAAATTCTTGCGTTGATGAGCTACTAAGCAAAACTGTTAGTAGGTATATCTGACTCATTAGGTTTAACTTTATAAACCATTTTCCGTTGGCAACATGTTGTAGATGTTACCAAGCTTATTGAATATTCAACTGAAGAAGGCTGTAGAGAGTGTAAGCCGAAAATATTCTGGTAAACAACGTCATCAAAACAAAAGGAAAAGTTCAGTTGTTTTAACTGTCCATGAAATCTTAATGACTCTTTAGAAAAAAGAAATTCACGCCATTGATTTGACAGATCTGGCGCACCAGTTCTGTCACGCTGTTAAAACCAATTCCCCAAGACAATCTTGCTTTTTTTTTTAATTCCCCAATTCCTAAGCAAAATTCTTGGGAAATTCGATAAGTAAGAAGTTTATTTTTATATACCTTCAAAAATGGTTTAAACTGTGTGTTTTTTTTTTTTGTAGCCTCTTTTTGAATTTAGTGTTTACGTCTCAGAAAACTGTGTAACTAGCTTGTTTGACATGGGAAGGATTGTGACATTTTCCGCTAGGGTTGGGAATAAATTTGGTAACAAATAAATTAAACATTTACTTGAATTCTCGGATGATGTATTTTTTGTTATAAATTTTCTATTGCTTTTGTTTGCTGTCATTCAAATGAACCAAGGTTAAAGAAGCAAGTCCGCCCATTATTTACCCATGGTTGTGGGGGGGGGGGAAGATGAATACATGCCTTCCCCAAGGGGTGAAGTAAATGGAATTTACATTGAATAAAAGTGAACAAATTCTGCTCATTCTATAATTTTTGCTAGATTTTATTATAGAAATGCATTTTGACAATGTTTATTATGAAAATGCATTGGTCAGTGATTTTACTAATAGTTATTTACTAAGCTTAGCTGCGGCACAAGGCCAGAAATATGAGGAGCCCAATGAGAATCAAACTCACTATCAATAGTCTGCAAATCTAGATTGCTAACCATTACACCATGTGAGATGCCCAAATTAGTATAGAAATGCATTAGACAGTGATTTTACTATAGAATGCATTGGACAGTGATTTTTTATAAAAATGCATTGGACAGTGATTTTTACTATAGAATGCATTGGACAGTGATTTATTATGAAAATACATTGGACAGTGATTTTATTATGAAAATGCATTGGACAGTGATTTTACTATAAAATGCATTGGACAGTGATTTTACTATAAGAAATGCATTGGATAGTGATTTTACTATAAGAATGCATTGGACAGTGATTTTACTATGAAATGCATTGGACAGTGATTTTACTATGAAAATGCATTGGACAGTGATTTTTACTATGAAAATGCATTGGACAGTGGATTTTTACTATGAAAATGCATTGGACAGTGATTTTACTATGAAATGCATTGGACAGTGATTTTACTATGAAAATGCATTGGACAGTGATTTTACTATGAAAATGCATTGGACAGTGATTTTACTATGAAAATGCATTGGACAGTGATTTTACTATGAATGCATTGGACACTGCATTGGAAAATGATTTACTATAATAATGCATTGGACAGTGATTTTACTATGAAAATGCATTGGACAGTGATTTTACTATGAAAATGCATTGGACAGTGATTTTTACTATGAAAATGCATTGGACAGTGATTTTACTATGAAAATGCATTGGACAGTGATTTTACTATGGAAATGCATTGGAAAATGATTTTACTATATAATGCATTGGACAGTGATTTTACTATGAAAATGCATGGACAGTGATTTTACTATGAAACTGCATTGGACAGTGATTTTACTAAAATGCATTAGACAGTGATTTTACTATGAAAATATATTAGGCAATGGTTTTTACTATAGAAATGCATCGGACAATGATTTTTACCATAAAGATGCATCGGACAATGATTTTTACTATGAAAGTGCATTGGACAATGATTTTTACTATGAAAGTGCATTGGACAATGATTTTACTATGGAAATGCATTGGACAATGATTTTTACTATGGAAATGCATTGGACAATGATTTTACTATGAAAATGCATTGGACAATGATTTTTACTATGAAAATGCATTGAACAATGATTTTTACCATAAAAATTTATTGTTAATTTGAGAACTCTACATCTAAGCTCTAGCAGACGAACACTACTCAGTGTTAACATGCTATCTGGGAGGCCACCTCCAATCAGCTGGTCATATTAAGCCCTAGCAACTATATAACTTTTCCAATTCTGTTGCCCTTTTTATCATATGGGTTCTAGAAAGTGGTGGCTGATGTTCTTAATGTCCTGGGTATGACGTTAAACACTATCTGGAGCTCTGGGGAATGCTGAGTACCCCTTCATCACCATGACTCCCAGGTCCACTCTGACCCAGAGTGGTAGTACCTGTTAGGGTCCCATCTATGAGTTAAATAGAAAAATGTGTTTATAAAAATACTTAATAGTATCCATAAATGGATACTTAATAGTACCCATTAAGAATGAATTTATTTCAAAATTTTGTCGTCATTAAATGACCCACCGTGGTTGATATGCCGTAAAACAAAACAAACCAAACCAAATACAATAAATTTGTTATTTTATTTCCAAGTTATAAAAGTTGTTATTCTATCCCAAAAATTTGTTAAAAATTCACCAAAAACAATTGCAGGAATTAAAACTTAAATATCCAAAATTTCTCGGTTGCTGATCTGGATTTGACCCAGAATGTTTTTTGAATCTGAAATAGTATGATATGTTGGGCTACAGCTTCTAGGAGTAATGTTGAAAATCAGACACAGACATTCACATTTATCATTGTTATTATTATTATTTCACTCCCTTAGAGTTTTTCACAACCACCGGTGGGTTACTGGAGGCTGAGTGACAGCAAGTCTCCTCAGGTCTCCAGGACTCTTCTCAGTATTCCAGCCAATCTCAACAATGCTGTAGTCTGGATGGTCTTGATTCTTCCTCTGATATCCAGTTCATCTAGACTTTTTTCTATACCCTTGGGACTGTTCCTAGGGCACCAATGACAATTGGAACGATTTCACCTTCATGTTCCACAATTTTCTTAGTTCTTTGGCAAGGTCCAAGTATTTGTCTATCTTTTCACTTTCACTTGGTGAACGGCTGGGACGGTAAAATCCACGAGATGACAAGTTTTCTTATTATCATTGATCAACACCAGGTCTGGTCTCCTGGCCAGGATTATTATTAAGATTTTGGTTATTTCCTATAAGTCTAACATGATCAAAGGGGAACCACACTTGACTGATAAATTATTTATTTATTATTGATCTACTTGGAAAAAAAAGACGGGTTAGGGTTTAGGTTTAGGGTTAGGTTAATGGGAAAATAAATAAATAATTTATCAGTCTAGAGTGGTTCCCCTTTGTTTATATTTGAGTTATAGGAAATAACCAAGATTTATTTCCAAAAGGGCTGATTTAGCTCAGTTGGTAGAGTGTTCGTCTAGGAATCACAAGGTTTGGTTCGATACCAGCCCTCGCCAACTCAGCGTACGAGTAGCACAGGGATCTGTGCAGTAAAGTGAGGAGCTGATGGTAGGTGTGGCACTCCACCTCAGATGCTAAAATATTCTCCTTGGTCTAGCACTAATGAAAAGGGATAGACTCCCTCGCTGTCTGGCTGATACAGACATTAGGCCACCCGAAGACATTTTTACTTTCCAAGTTATAAAAATCATTTTTGTTCTAAAAAATTTGTCTCAAAAATCGCTGAAAATAATTGCAATAAAATCCAACCAACCAACCACTAACAATATTTGTTTTTCTTTTCAGATGACCTGAGAAGTCTTTTTGAAATGGCTGGCGGCACTGTTGTAGCAGACCCAGAAAGATTCAGTTCTAGCAATGGCATCACATGTCTGGCAATCGCCGGTGGCAACCACAGCCTCAGAGAGAATTCCGTCGACTAAAGAGTAAGATTTGTTTCTCTCTCTCTCTCTCTCTTTCTCTCTCTCTCTCTCTTAATAATTTTACCCCTCACTCGAAAAAAAAAAGATTTCTGCAAATTTTTTAGCATTTGTCAGAGATTGCATTAGAGACTTTATTTAATTTATTATTTATTCATTATTATTTTTTTTTTCTGATAGATTCTGATGCGTAGAATTCATTTATGCCAAAGAAAGTGCTCAATTCGGAGATTTAGTGGAGATTTGAGCCCTTATAACTCCCCTTATAGTGCCTGAAAATGACCAATTTCATGAAAATTTAAGGTGTTGATTTTATTGGATTTTCTTATAGATTTTCGATGCGTAGATTCCCATGTTAAAAATAATTGAATTATGTTGAGAATTGACAGAGATATGAGGCTTCAAAGATCCCCTAAAAATGAATTTTACCTCTCACCTGTAAACAAAAAGATTTCTGCAATTTTTTTAGCATTTAATTGCATTAGAGATTTATTTTATTTATTTTTACTTTATTTATTTATTTTTTTTGGTTACAATTTACCTTGCATGGATGGTTTGTTTTACTTTACGGCACATCAACCTCAGTGAGTCATTTAATGCCGACAAAGTTTTGAAATAAATTCATTCTTAATGGATAACAAATTTTGTTCATCAACTCATGTTTTCTATTTAAACCCATAGATGGGACCCTAACAGGTACTACCACTCTGGGTCAGAGTGGACCAGGGAGCAATGGTGATGAAGGGGTGCTCCATATTCCCCAGACCCCCAAAACTGGAACCTCACCATCAGATAGAGTTTAATGTCATTTCCAGGACATGTAGACCCTCAGTCACCGCCTTCTAGCACTCATATGATAAAAAGGGGTTGGGGCTTGCCATAAGGGCAATAGGCTTGGGAAAATCATATAGGTGCTAGGGCTTGACGTGACCAGCCGAACCTTGTGTAGAGGTGCGTGGTTTAATGATTAGAGTTGTGGGAAATGGACTCGGTGATCTTCGTATTTCAGATAGTGCTAATACCCTTGGGAAAGGTATGAATCCAACTACTCTCCCTCCAGCTATGTTATGGGTTAAATAGAAAAATGTGTTTATAAAAAGAATTGAGTATCCATTAAGAATGAATTGATTTCAAAACTTTGTCAGCATTAAATGACCCACTGAGGTAGATATGCTGTAAAAAGGAAGGAGAGACAACAGCAACTCCAGTAAGTATCACTGTTTGTTTGCAGTCACTACACCAGAGATTGCCATTCAAAAATTGGTCTGTTCAGCCACTCACGCAGTTGCAGTTAAATATATGAAAAAAAATTTTTAAATTTAAAAAAAGTGGACACTATGCCATCGTCTTCAGTAGACCAACGGATGCGAACCAATTTTATTTATTTATTTTTGTTACAATTTAACTTGCGTGGAGGTGTGTGGTGTAATGATTAAACTCGTGGGAAATGGACTCGTTGATCCAAGTTCAAATCTTGGACAAAGCTGTTCGTTTTTCAAATAGTGCTAATACCTTTGAGAAAGGTATGAATCCAACTACTCTCCCTCCAGAAAAATGTGTTTATAAAAATAAGTATCCATTAAGAATGAATTTATTTCAAAACTGTCGGCATTAAATAACCCACTGAGGTTGATATGCTGTAAAAAAAAAAAAAAAAAGTATGGTGGATTGGACTCTTTAACCATGACTAGGTAACCAGTCTAAGAGAAGGAAAACTCTGAATTCAAACCTGTTAAACTCCACTTAAAAAAATCACCTTTTGTCACATCCTGCTCATGCTTGATGGTTGATAAGTATATACAATTTACCTTGCTACGTGTGAATTCATTAATTTTCTTAATTCATTTTCTTTTCATCTTTATTGTTTATTTTTGTATCAAAACCTGTTGGCTGAGACAGAAGAATACACCGATCGCATCTCTGCAGAGGGGTAAAATACCTCCAATGAGGCCATCTATTGGTTGTGGGTGGCAACCTGTATTGCTTAAGGACAGGATCCTAGTAGTTAAGCAGTCCATGACATGCAACACTCCACTGGTCGTTACTTAGGCTAGACAGGTGGTCGGAAAGGCTCCCTTCGATCAATTGGCTGGTCAAACCCTAGCACCTATATGATTCTCTTTAGAGCATATCCCCAACCTCTTTTATAATATATGTGCTAGAAGGTGGTGGATGAGGGTCTTAATGTTCTGGGTATGACACTAAACAGCAGCTAGTGGTGAAGTTCCAATTCTGGAGCTCTAGGGAGTGTGGAGTACCCCTTCATCACTATTACTCCCAGGTCCACTCTGAGTGGTAGTACCTATTAGGGTCCTATCTATTGGTTAAACAGATTAAAATGAATATTAAAGAATATGTATAAAAAAAAGAGTTTGACAAAAAACTGAATATCAAAAAATATATATAAACTAATACATCTCGGCATAAAATAACCCAAGGAGTTGACATGCTGTAAAACCCAACCAACTGTATGCAAACAAATTCTAGAAAAAAAGTCCAATCGAACATTTCAAAGATTCATCTTTATCATCTAGTTAAACACATGGCACATTGAATATAGGTGTTAAGTTAATACCATTCTAAGTGACAATTTGTAGGTTGCAGGTTCAATTCTGACCATGGGCAATAACATAGAATACTTAACATAGCTTAACACTTGCATCCAGCAAAGTTAAGAGGCCAGTCTGCCCTACTATTTACCCATAACTGAGAGGAGAATAGTTGGATTCATACCTTTCTCTGGGTACTAGCAACAATATACACTCTCCAACCATAAGTATTTACGTTTTAATGTAACAATATATATCAAATTAGAAAGACTAATGAGATTAATAAATTTCAATTGGTTTCAATAACACCAAGTAAATATTAATTAAACCCGGCTTTGTTAAACCCAGTATGCAAATTAACTACTATATATTATGTAAACCTTTATTTCTTAATTATATATAAGACACATTGTAGGATTTTAAATACACTAATAACATAGGCTGTTTTAAAGCAAATCTACCTCAGATTTTTATAGAGACATCATTAATAAGTAAGATTTATTCTATGTATTAATTTTGACTATAAATTAAATACTCACTGATAAACTTACGCAATTCCTGAGGATATTATGATGTAAGCAGTGACATAGTTTCGTTTACAGACAGAGAGACACCAAATCTCCATTATACTAAGAATTACCAATATGTGAAATGCAAATAGTCTCATACAGGATTTTAACTTGGGTTGTGCCATTTAGGCCCCCCCCCCATTGGACGTGTGTGTGTGTAATTATTAAATACATGTGTATCATTGAATAACTTACGCAATTCCTGATGGTATTATGACGTAAGCAGTGACGTAGTTACAGAGAGACACCAAATCTCCATTTTAATAAGTTATATTTGAAATGCAAACAGTAGCATCCAGGATTTGAACTCTGGTTTTGCTATTTAGGCCCCCCCCCCCACCCCCTGGATGTGTGTGTGTCTAATTACGGACTTTTACCCCAGGTTTTTTTTTTTTGTTGTTTTTTTTTCTTCTGAAATTGACATCTTAACACATTCATTGCTATAGGATCTTAATTAAGATTTTCCCTCCTGTACTTGTTAAGACACCCCCACTCCCCCCCCCCCCGCAAAAAAAACTCTTGCTGAAGGTTTTAAGTACTTTCTCTATAAAAGTGGGTTGATAGGGTGAGGGTACAGTTTAGTTGAGAAAGAGGGTGGACCCTTCTTTACAGGACCACCCATGCTGATTACAAAGAAACAAGTTATGGGAAAGGGGTTTGTGGTCAAAGTCCCTTCCCTAACCCCCACTGATATGACAAAAGGGACCACACCTGATGAAGACCCTCAGATAACTGCTTGAAACCTGATATATATTTCAGAGATAGTCTTTTTTTTTTTTTTTTTTTTTCATCTAGTCTCAGCATGAAGCTTTGATTTTCTTTGATTTTGATTTTTATGCCAGTTAAAATATTTTTGTTCTTTTTATAATCATATTTACTTGCTGGACCTGTGGATATACCACAATATGATAATTTGATATATTTTCTTAAGAGCTATGGCAATATAGTTCAATATATAAAAGTATAATAATCTTGATTTAACTCACTCTCTCTTTTTCTAGTTCCTCTATTATCATTATTACTTGCTGGACCTGTGGATATACCACCGTATGATAATTTAATTAGTACGGCATTTGATATGTTTACTTAAGAGCTATTGCTATATAGTTCAATATATAAAAGTATAATAATCTTGATAATTTAATTATTACGTTTGATATGTTTACTTAAGAACTATTGCTTATAGTTCAATATATAAAAGTATAATAATCTTGATTCAACACTCTCTCTCTCTCGTTCCTCTATTATTATCATTATTACTTGCTGGACCTGTGGATATACTACAGTATGATAATTTAATTATTACAACGTTTGATATATTTACTTAAGAGCTATTGCTATATAGTTCAATATGTAAAAGTGTAATAATCTTGATTTAACACACTCTCTCTCTTTTTCTAGTTTCTCTATTATTATTATTATTACTTAAGAGCTATTTCTTATATAGTTCAATATATAAAAGTATAATAATCTTGATTCAACACTCTGTATCTCTCTCTCTCTCTCGTTCCTCTATTATTATTATTACTTGCTGGACCTGTGGATATACTACAGTATGATGATTTAATTATTACAACATTTGATGTATTTACTTAAGAGCTATGGCAGTATAGTTCAATATGTAAAAGTA
Source organism: Doryteuthis pealeii (assembly GCA_023376005.1). Taxonomy (NCBI): domain Eukaryota; kingdom Metazoa; phylum Mollusca; class Cephalopoda; order Myopsida; family Loliginidae; genus Doryteuthis; species Doryteuthis pealeii. Next base: position 29,248,226 of record CM042180.1, on the reverse strand, counting down.
TAATAATCTTGATTTAACTCACTCTCTCTTTTTCTAGTTTCTCTATTATTATTATTATTACTTGCTGGACCTGTGGATATACCACCGTATGATAATTTAATTATTACAATGTTTTATATGTTTACTTAAGAGCTAATGCTAAATAGTTCAATATGTAAGAAGTATAATACTCTTTTTGAGGTGAGGCTTATTAATTTGTATTATTCTATTGTCCTCATCTTTATTGTTATCTACACAATGGCCTTCTTCAAGTATTTCTTGTTGGACTCCTAGGTATGACGTTAAACTACATCTAATGGTGAGGGTTAGGGGGAATTTGGAGCACCCTTTATCACTCCGACCTGGAGTGGTAGTACCAGTTAGGATCCCATCTATTAAAAGAAAATTGAGTTTTAAAAAAATTTCCTTCCAAACTCTTGCTATGAATCTTTCAAAGCTTTGCTGGCATGAAGTTGATGTGCCGTAAAACAAAACAAACAAACAATTCTTATTATCATCACCATATACAATATTGACAGAATAAGGCATGAACACATGTTTGCCCTATCAGCATCCCTGTCAGGAATTTAGAATACTCTGATTGTTTCAACTGCAGGGGGGGGGAGGTTGATTTATTTTGTTTTAGGGCATATCAGCCTCAATGGGTCATTTAATGACGACAAAGTTTTTGAAATAAATTCATTTTTAATGGATACAGAAATTTTTTTTTATAAACACATTTTTCTGTTTAACCCATAGATGGGATCCTAACAGGTACTACCACTCCTATCTGTTAGGGTCCCATCTATGGGTTAAATAGAAGAAAATGAGTTAAGAAATTTTTTTTTTTTTAATTTCAGTTTAAAAAATTTTCAGTAACCATCAACAATGAATAAAACAATATCTTCAGTTTAAAATACCCCATAAAGGGTTGACATGCCGTAAAATCCCACCAAACAAAAAAAACAAACAAAAAACGACCCTCCTCCCCCCAAAATTATCATCATCATTAATATTAATAGAATAAGGCATGAAACCATGTTTGCCTTGTCAGCAGGGATTTAGAATACACTGTATCAGCTGCAGAGGGGTACAACCCTCCTATTTGTTAGGGTCCCATCTATGAGTTAAATAGAAGAAAATGAGTTAAGAAAAAATCTGGTTTAAAAAGAAAATTTCAGTTTTAAAAAATTTTTCAGTGACCACCAAAAATGAATACAACAATGTCTTCAGTTTCAAATAACCTAAGGGTTGCCCGCCCTGTTGACTGCACCTCTGCAGAGGGGTAAGACTCCCACAATGGAGCCACCTGTTAGCCGTGGGTGGCGACCCGTGATGCTTAAGGATAGAACCCAGGTGGATGAGCAGTTCATGACTTGCAATACTCCACTTTAGCCCTATCTTGGGCTAGACAGGCAGTCGGAGAGGCCCCCTCCGATCAATCAGCTGGTCACGTCAAGCCCTAGCACCTATATGATTTTCCCCAGCCTATTGCCCTTATGGCAAGCCCCAACCCCTTTTTATCATGAGTGCTAGAAGGTGGTAACTGAGGGTCTACATGTCCTGGGAATGATGTTAAACTCTATCTGATGGTGAGGTTCCAGTTTTGGAGGTTTGGGGAATGTGGAGCACCCCTTCATCACCATTGCTCCCTGGTCCACTCTGACCCGGAGTGGTAGTACCTATTAGGGTTCCATCTATGGGTTGAATAGAAAACGTGTTGATAAACAAAATTGTATTATCCATTAAAAATTGACACAACTTTGTCGGCATTAAATGACCCACCGAGGTTGATATGCCATAAAACAACCCCCCCCCCAAAAAAAAACCGACCCTCCTTTATTATCATCATCCTTAATATTAATAGAATAAGGCATGAAACCATGTTTGCCCTGTAAGCAGGGGTTTAGAATACACTGATTGTATCAACTGTAGTGGGGGAGGGGGTTACAACTCTCCTATTTGTTAGGGTTTCATCTAATGAGTTAACAAAAAATGTTTTAAAACGAAAATTTCAGTTTAAAAATTTTTTCAGATCTTCAAGAATGAATAAAACAATATCTTCAGTTTAAAATAACCTAAGGGTTGTCATGCCATAAACCCCCCCCCGGACTCTCCTACAAAAAAATTATTATCATCATTATTATTCAACTGGCATTTTATAATCATCTTGTTAGCTCACATCCGGGATCTCTTGTTCGGATTAAAATTAAAATTGGATTGTATCCAGAGTGTCGTTCCGAAGGGGGTTGGTTTCTTAGGCGACAGGAAGCAAATTCCCACTCATACCACCCCCTCCCCCTTTTTTTTTGTCAGTGCTCTGTCCATTCCACACTCTGACAAATCCCCTCCCCCATAGATAGTAATCAGATCGAGAGTTGTGATTTTTAATTAAGTAGCCGTACACAGCCTGTCGTACATGACAATGTCTGTCGGAAGAAAAAATGTCAGGGAGCAAATATAATGAATGGTATCAATTCTCTTTTTTAATTAACTCGGCTTCTCCAATTTTTCTTGGGGTCAAGAGACAAAAGACGAAGACGTAATTCTTGGTTCGTTTCCATTCCGGATTTTTATAGGCTTTCTCTCATCTTCATTATAGTCATTCCAATATTCATAAGATAAACACACACACACACACACACATTCTCCCTCTCACTCTCTTTCTTGTGTCTTTGGGGGTAGAAGGAAGAGAGAGATCTTTCAGAGTTGACTAACAAGATGAGAGCCCTTAGGTTTGAATTCAGAGTTGTCCTTCTCCTAGACCTGTACCCCTAATTTGTAGTTGTCAAAGTTGTATTTGCGGTTGACCTTCAGATAGGTCGCATTATAATCTGGCTAGTTACACAACCTATTCTAACATAAAACTTATCGAATATTCACCTTTGTATCAAGACATTGTTTACAAATATGAAATCTAGAACACTTTGCCATAGACTGTGATGCAGAATGCAAAACATAGAAATAAGGGTTGCTTTTTCTCTGAATGTTTGAGATGATGAGGCTTGATGATTAGTATTATATGTGTTATTCAGACTATTGGACACATGGCCTAGTGGATAAAGGATTTAGGTTAAGACAGTTCTAAGTGACAGTTATCTCTAGATTGCAGGTTCAATACTGATCAAGGGCATAATAGAATAATAATTAACACAGCTTAACACCTCTACCCCAGCTATGATTAGCGGAATGAGAACCAGATACCCCCGTGAACTGAATAACGGGTTAGGTTCAAAGTTCCGTGATGGCTCCCGATTATGACAAGAAAGTTCCTGAATTCGAAAAAAAGGTTCCCGAGTCCGACAAGAAATACCTGAAGAAGGCTGGAGGGCACATCATCCGAAACATTGTACAGATAACAATGAAGATGAAGACAATAGTCCGAATAACGCAGATAATACTAAGGGTTGCTTTTCTTAGTACTATAATCGTAAACGAGCCTGGGTTAAAAGCGTAATAGTCAACTCAATAATCTATATATTAATACTAGTGTTCCTTAAAAGCACAACCGTTATCATCTTGCAACACCCTCTAGTTAATATTAAACTGCATCTAATGATGAGGTGTCAATTCTAGAGCTCTTGAGAGTGGAGAGTACCCTTTCATTGCCATTACTCCCAGGTCTACTCTAACCTGAAGTGGTAGTACATGACATAGAACACTCCACTTTGGCCCTTACTTTGAGATGGACAGTCAAAAAGCCCCTTCTCCACCTCTGATCAATTGGCAGGTCTCGTCAAGCCCTAGCACTTATATGAGTGTCCTAGTGGTATTGGTCTTATGGCAAAATCACCAACTTTTCATCATATATGTGCTAGAAGGTGGTGGCTAACGGTCTTGGTGTCCTGAGTATGATACTAAACTATTTCTAGTGGTGAGGTTCCATTCCTAGAGCTCTGTGGAGTGTGCAGTACCACTTTATTGCCATACAAGATTAATACAATATAAATCCCAGAATGTCTAAGTGTCACACAAGTACCTATCTTTAACTTTTTGCCTACCAAATTTCCCGCATGACTGTACCAAATTTTCTTGGTATTTTTTACCTGTATAAATGGAATATTCTAAAATTCACTATCTATTCACGTCAGAACTCATTTTATTCAAATAAAGTCCTATTATTATTGTAATCTGAGACCTTCTGCTCAATTATGATGAACTAACCATCAGTTTTTGTAATTTGCTTTGGTGTGGTGGGAAAGCCGTTGGGATTGGCTTAACTCTTTGCCTACCAAATTTCCCTGGTATTTTTTTCCTGTTCAAATCATGGAAAAGGCTGTTTGCATTTCACATAGTGCTAATACTTGTGGGAAAGGTATGCACCCAAACATTCTCCCTCTAGCTATGAGTAAATAGTAGGGGAAACTGGGCTCTTTAACCTTGGTTAGGCAACCAGTCTTGGAGAAAGAACACTTTACTTAAGAATTGACCTTGTGTTACATTCTGCTCGTGTGGAGGGGTTGGTAAATATATATATATCACAAATACAACCAGTGCAGGGACTTTTTAACAAAGAAGCTAGGTTAATAATCTGTCCTTATTTAACACTTTGCCTACTAAATTTCCCCCTCGACTAAAGCTGTACCAAATTTTCTTGGTATTTTTTACCTGTATGATGGGATATTTCAAAGTCCACTATCTATTCATCTCAGAACTTATTCTATTCAAATAAAGTCCTATTATTATTATTATTATTATCATTATTGTAATCTAAGTCCTTCTGATCAATTATAATGAGAGCCACTGCCAGCAGTTTACAGTAGGATCACAGTGGTGGGAGAGCTGCTGTGAGTGGTTTAAAGTAGGCAAAGGGTTAATATTTAAAAAAACGATGGCTTTGTCATTGTATAAGCTTAATTTATCTTTTATCTTTTGCAGATCAACTGAAGATCTTTGATATTTTGTTGGTATCCAGAGAATGGATTTTGGATAGTGTGGCTATGTTCCGTGTTCAGCCTTTAGAAGGATACATCCAGCTTTCATGACACACAGTCCACTACTCTAACAATCTCATTGTTGTTTTTTTGTTGTTTTGTCCTCTTTTTTTTCTTTTTTTTTTGTATTTATTACTTTTTTTTTTTCTTCTATTGTGTAGGGTATGTTGAACAAAATAAATTTTACTCCCTACCTCAAATAAAGATAAATTCTTAAAAATGTTAGTCTTATCATTTATTTTTAGAAAAGCAAATTTGAAAGATAAAAATACCAGTCAATCAAAAAGACAGCTTACCATGAAATATATACACGGGTGAGTCAAAAAGTAATGCCATTTTGTTTAGGACAGGTATATGATACATGTTCCTGTGTTGGTAATTATTACCAACTCAGGAACATATATCATACATCAAAATGAAGCTGTTTCTTTGTGGATCACATCCCTACTTCTCCACATAGGTAAGTAAAAAAGTAATGCCATTTTGTTTAGGACAGTTATAATTACCAACACAGGAACATGTATCATACATCAAAATGAAGCTGGTCCTCTATGGATCACATCCCTATTTCACATAATCACTTTTTCTCTCAATAGCAATGTTCCATCTTCGAATAAGTGCATGTATCCCTGCCCTGTAAAATTCTGTTGATTGATCTTTAAACCATTTCTTCACAACAGATTTCACTTCCTCGTCACTGGAATAATGTTTGCCTCTCTAACCCTCTTTCATGGGGCCAAAGAGATGATAGTCTGAGGGCTCTAAATCTGGTAAGTAAGGAGGATGCGGTAAAGTTGTCCACCCGAATGAAGCTATTTTCTCTCTTGTTTTGATGCTTTTTTGTGGTCGGGCATTGTCATGCAGAAGGAGGATATTGTTGATTGGAAAGTTGGATCTTACTCATCAGATTCTTGCTCTGAGCCTCGTCAGAGTCTCAATATAGGCCTTAGTTTTATAATTAAAAAAAAAAATTCACATGAAATAAAGAAAATAGCATTACTTTTCGACGTCATCGTCGCATGCGACGGATTTTGAAACGGAGAGAAAATGGCTGGAGAATATAAGGAACAAAGTCAGGTGGAATTTTAATTTTCAAAGCATGAAGATATTTGAATTTTTTTTAAACACACACACACACACACACACACACACACACATATATATATATATATATATATATATATAATGTGTGTGTGTGTGTGTGTGTGTATATATATATATATAGTAAGGGTTTTGCATATGCTTCACATATTTGATGAGAAGGTTATAAAAAATAAATATACTGTTTTTTTTTTTTAGTTTTTGAAGCATGAAAGAATATTGAAACTAAGAATTCAAATGGGCTAATATTCAAGAAATACAGTTGACTTACCATTTTAGTTTGGATTAATTGCATCCTAGTTTAAGGAGATTTATATAATAACTGTCAATCGCAAACTTCTGGTTTAGAAAGTATGGTAGCTAATACCATAAAACAATTTTTAAGTTAATGGATTTTAATTAGAGAGTAATTTACAAAATTATTTACTATGGAGAACTGATAAAGGGTCTTATAATATTTTAAGTAAATGAGAATTAGTGGTATCTAAAGAAATCGTTCTAACGGATTTGGTAATTCTTAAATTTTACCGCCCTGTCAGTGGGGCGTTAGAATGCACCGACTGCACCTCTGCAGAGGAGTAAAACTTCCCCAATGGGGCCACCTGTTGGCCATGGGTGGCGACCCGTGATGCTTAAGGACGGAGTCTTGGTGGATGAGCAGTCCATGACATGCAACACTCCACTTAGAACCTTACTTAGGCTAGACGGGCGGTCGGAGAGGCCCCCCTCCGATCAATCGGCTGGCCACGTCAAGCCCTAGCACCTATATGAATTTCCCAACCCTATTGCCCTTATGGCAAGCACCAACCCCTTTTTATCATATGGGTGCTAGAAGGTGGTGGCTGCGGGTCTACATGTCCTGGGAATGACGTTAAACTCTATCTGATGGTGAGGTTCCGGTTTTGGAGGTTAAAATCTTCTTTCCACTTTGTAAGTGACAATGGCTGAGTGGTTAAAGAACCTGACTGATGATGAATCGATGGGTTTCCATCCCGGCTGGAGCTAGTCTGCAAATGTCTAGCCACACTGAAGAGACATGATACATCGAAACACAGTGTCTGTGGATGACTTATATATATTATATATATATATATATATATATATATAAGTAAACTTGTTGGGGTGGCCTTAAGTCAGTATCAGCCAATCAGCGAGGGAGTTTATCCCCTTTTCACTAGCGCTAGACGAAGCGTCTGAGGTGGAGCGCCTCACCTACCACCAGCTCCTTACTTTACCGCACAGATCCCTGTGATATTCATATGCTGAGTTGGCAAGGGCCGCTATCAAACTAGGAATGCTCTACCGACTGATATATATATATATATATATATATATATATATATATATATATATATATATATATAAGCAACCTAATGAGATTGGTGATAAGTAGAAGACAAAAATCAGCAGAGAATAACTGTTTCCATTCGTAAAACACAATTTCCCGACGGACACATCCCCACACCCGACAACCCCCCCCCCGATAACCCCCACCCCCTTTCACTTACTCTTAACCATCGTGAACATCCATCATATATTTTTACAGTCAACAAAGTAGGGACACACTCCACCCTCGTCTGGTTCGACCCCCCTCCTCTCCTTGTGTCTTTACTTTTCTCCCCACGTCCCCTGGTAACCATCACCATCACTAGCCCGGTCACCTCATCACCAAAATTGGGGCTTATGGTTTTGCAGGGTCAGGGTGGAGGGTGTGACCAACTCTGAGATCTTATCAAAATGGCAAAGAAAAACAGTGACTACTTTTTGACTTGAGCACTTCAATCTCTCTTTCTATTTCTATTTCTCTCTCTTTTCTTTTTCTCTCTCTCCCCCCACCTCTCTCTCACTTTCTTTCTCTCTTTCTTTATCTCACTCTCTCTTTCTTTCTTTTCTCTCACTCTCTCTCACTTTTTCTCTCTCGCTTTTTCTCTCTTTCTCCTTCCACTTTCTTCTCTTCTCTTTCTCTCTTCCACTTACTCTCCCTCTCTCTCTTTCACTTACTCGTCCTCTCTCCTTCCACTTTCTCTCTCTCCCACTTTTTCTCTCTCTCACTTTTTCTCTCTTTCTTCCACTCTTTCTCTCTTCACTTACTCTCCTTTCTCTCTTTCACTTACTCGTCCTCTCTCCTTTCCACTTTCTTCTCTCTCACTTTCTCTCTCTCTCTCTTCCACTTTCCTCTCTCTCACTTTTTCTCTCTCTTTCTCCCTTCCACTTTCTTTCTTCTCTCTCTTTCTCTCTTCCACTTACTCTCCCTCTCTCTCTTTCACTTACTCGTCCTCTCTCCTTTCCACTTTCTCTCTCTCTCACTTTCTCTCTCTCTCTCTCTTCTTCTCTCTTTCTCTTCTTCTTCACTTTCTCTCTTTCTCTCTTTCTCCTCCACTTTCTTCTCTCTCTCTTTCTCTCTTCCACTTACTCTCCCTCTCTCTCTTTCACTTACTCGTCCTCTCCTCCTTTCCACTTTCTCTCTCTCTCACTTTCTCTTCTCTCTCTCTTCCATCTTTCTCTCTCTCTCTTCTTCTTCCACTTACTCTCCTCTCTCTCTTTCACTTACTCGTCCTCTCTCCTTTCCACTTTCTCTCTCTCTCACTTTCTCTCTCTCTCTCTTCCACTTTCTCTCTCCCACTTTTTCCTCTCTTTCTCCCTTCCCTTTCTTTCTCTCTCTCTTATCTCTCTTTCCACTTACTACCCTTCTCTCACTCTTTCTCCTCTTCCACTTACTCTCCCCTCTCTCCTCTTTCACTTACTCGTCCTCTCTCTCTCCTCTTCTCACTTTCTCTCTCTCATCTCTCTCTTCCAACTTTCTCTCTTCACTCTCTCACTCTCTTTCTCCCTTCCATCTCTTTTCTCTTACTTACTCCCATCTTCTCTTTCACTTACTCGTCCTCTCTCCTTTCCACTTTCTCTCTCTCTCTTTCTCTCATCCACTTTCTCTCCTTCACTTTTTCTCTCTTCTCCCTTCCACTTTCTTCTCTCTCTCTTTCTCTCTTCCACACTCTCCCTCTCTCTCTTTCACTTACTCGTCCTCTCTCCCTTCCCTTTCTCTCTCTCTCACTTTCTCTCTCTCTCTCTTCCACTTCTCTCTCCCTCTCTCCTTCCACTTTCTCTCTCCCACTTTTTCTCTCTTTCCTCTTCACTCCTCTCTCTCTCTCTTCCACTTACCTCCCTCTCTCTCTTTCACTTACTCGTCCTCTCTCCTTTTCCACTTTCTCTCTCTCTCTTTTCTCTCTCTCTTCTTTTCTTCTCTCTACTTTTTCTCTCTTCTCCCTTCCACTTTCTTTTCTCTCTCTCTCTCTTTCTCTCTTCCACTTACTCACTTCTCCTCTCTCTCTTTCACTTACTCGTCTCTCTCCTTTCCACTTTCTCTCTCTCTCTCTCTCTCTTTCCACTCTCTCTCTACTTTTTCTCTCTCTTTCACTTTCTTTCTCTCCTTTCTCTCTTCCACTTACTCTCCCTCTCTCTCTTTCACTTACTCGTCCTCTCTCCTTTCCACTTTCTCTCTCTCTCACTCCTCTCTCTCTTCCACTTTCTCTCTCTCTTCTCTCTTCACTTTTCTCTCCCACTTTTTCTCTCTTTCTCCCTTCCACTTTTCTTTCTCTCTCTCTTTCTCTCTTCCACTTACTCTCCCTCTCTCTCTTTCACTTACTCGTCTCTCTCCTTTCCACTTTTCTCTCTCTCTCACTTTCTCTCTCTCTCTCTCTCTTCCACTTTCTCTCTCTCACTTTTTTCTCTCTTTCTCCCTTCCACTTTCTTTCTCTCTTCTCTCTTCTCTCCTCTTCTTCTCTCCCTCTCTTCCACTTTACTCCCCTCTCTCTTCACTTACTCGTCCTCTCTCCTTTCCACTTTCCCTCTCTCTCTCTCTCTCTCTCCCACTTTCTCTCTCTCACTTTTTCTCTCTTTCTCCCTTCCACTTTCTTTCTCTCTCTCTTTCTCTCTTCCACTTACTCTCCTCTCTCTCTTTCACTTACTCGTCTCTCTCCCACTTCCACTTTCTCTCTCTTCACTCTCTCTCTTTCTCTCTTCTCTCTCTCCCACTTTCTCTCTCCACTTTTCTCTCTTTCTTCACTTTCTCTTCTCTTCTCTTCTTTCTTTCTCTCTCTCTTTCTCTCTTCCACTTACTCTCCCTCCTTCTCTCTTTTCACTTACTCGTCCTCTCTCCTTTTCCACTTTCTCTCTCTTCTACTTTTCTCTCTCTCTCTCTCTTCCACTTCTCTCTCTCACTTTTTCTCTCTTTCTCTCCTTCCACTTTCTTTCTCTCTCTCTCTTCTTTCTCTCTTCCACTTACTCTCCCTCTCCTCTTTCACTTACTCGTCCTCTCTCCTTTCCACTTTCTCTCTTCTCTCTCTCTCTCTCTCCCACTTTCTCTCTCTCATTTCTCTCTCTTTCTCCCTTCCACTTTCTTTCTCTCTCTCTTTCTCTCTTCCACTTACTCTCCCTCTCTCTCTTTCACTTACTCGTCTCTTCTCCCTTTCCTCTCTCTCTTTCTCTCTCTCTCTCTTCCACTTTTCTCTCTCGCCTCTCTCTCTTCCACTTTCTCTCTCTCACTTTTATCTCTCTTTCTCCCTTCACTTTCTTTCTCTCTCTCTTTCTCTCACTTCCACTCTCTCTTTTCACTTACTCGTCCATCTTCTCTCTCTCCACTTTCACTCTCTCGCACTTTCTCTCTCTCTCTCTTCCACTTTCTTCTCCCTCTCTCTCTTCCACTTTCTCTCTCCCACTTTTTCTCTCTTTCTCCCTTCCACTTTCTTTCTCATCTCTTCTCTTTTCTCTCTTCCACTGTACTCTCTCCTCTCTCATCTTTCACTTACTTCGTCGCTCTCCTTTCCACTTTTCTCTCTCTCTCAGACTGTTTTCTCTCTCTCTCTCTCTCCACTTTCCTCTCTCACTTTTTCTTCGTCTTTCTCCCTTCACATTTCTTTCTCTCTCTCTCTCGTTTCTCTCTTCCACTTTACTCTCCCTTCTTCCACTTACTCTCACCTCTCTCTCTTTCACTTACTCGTCTCTCTCCTTTCCAGTCTCCATCTCTCTCTCTCATCTCTCCTCCTTTTTCCTCTCTTTCACCTTCCACTGTTTCTAATTCTTCTCTCTAGCTCTTTCTCTCTTCCACTTAACTGCTCCCTCTCTCTCTTTCACTTACTCGTCCTCTCTCCCTTCCCATTCTCTCTCTCTCATCTTCTCTCTCTCTCTCTTCCACTTTCTCTCTCCTCACTCTTCTTCATTTTCTCTCTCCCACTTTTTCCTCTCCTTTCTCCCTTCCACTATTTCTTTCTCTCTCTCATTTCCTCTTCCACTCTACTCTCCCTCTCTCCTTTCACTTACTGTCCTCTCTCCTCTTTCCTTTCTCTCTTCTGTCTCTCTCACTCTCTCTTCTTCCTTTCTCTCTCTCATCTATCTCTCCCACTTTCTCTCTCTCTCACTTTCTCTCTCTCTCTCTTCCACTTTCTTTCTCTCACTTTTTCTCTCTTTCTCCCTTCCACTTTCTTTCTCTCTCTCTTTCTCTCTTCCACTTACTCTCCCTCTCTCTCTTTCACTTACTCGCCCTCTCTCCCTTCCACTTTTTCTCTCTCTCACTCTCTTTCCACTTTTTTTCTCTCTCTCTCTCTTCCACTTTTTTCTCTCTTTCTCCCTTCCACTTTCTTTCTCTCTCTTTTTCTCTCTTCCACTTACTCTCCCTCTCTCTCTTTCACTTTTTCTCTCTCTCACTTTTTCTCTCTTTCTCCCTTCCACTTTCTTTCTCTTCTCTTTCTCTCTTCCACTTACTCTCCCTCTCTCTCTTTCACTTACTCGCCCTCTCTCCCTTCCACTTTCTCTCTCTCTCACTTTCACTTTCTCTCTCTCACTTTTTCTCTCTTTATCTTACTCTCTCTTTCTCTCTCATATTCTCTCTTTTTCACTCTCCCCCCCTATCTCTCATATATATAAAAGTAAAATGAAGTCGTTGGGGTGGCCTAAAGTTGGTATCAGCCAGACAGCGAGGGAGTCTATCCCTTTCTCACTAGCACTAGACCAAGGAGATTGTTTTGGCATCTGAAGTGGGAGGCAAACCTAGCATGAGCTCCTCACTACTCATACAGTGAGTTAGCGAGGGCCGGTATCAAAGCTAGAACCTTGTGGTTCTTAGTCGGACACTCTACCAACTGAGCTAAACCGGCCCTGGTCATATATATATATATATATATATATATATATATATATATAATTATTATTATTATTATAGTGTGTACAGAAATAACCTACTTGAGTTTCACCATAAGGATCTTCAGGGTTAAATCCACTGAATTAATCAAGATATTGATTAATTACAGTTAATTGCGGGCGTTCATGTTGTAATTTGCAATTTATATTTGTTATAACGCGGACTTATCTGAGTAACACTTATACCAACCAAATATTGAGACCAACCCAATATTTTTACCGGTAAGTCATTCCCTTTACACACACACACACACACACATAACACATTCTCTTTATCTATCTCTTTCAATTTCTCTCTCGCTCTCAAACATATGCTCTCTACGTCTCTGTCTGTCTGTGTATATATATGTATGTGTGTGTGGGTAAGTATATATATATATATATATATATATATATATATATGTGTGTGTGTGTGTGTATATATATATTTATATATCACATTTGCTATGTATCTCTAGCACTCTTTATTTCTCTCTTTCTCTCTCTCATATATACTCTCTAATTCTCTGTCTTCCCTTCTCTTTCACACTCATACATCCATCGTTATCATCATCAGTATATTCGTGTAGGTGATGTAAGTAATTTCAAGATCAGTGTTCTCCCCATTATATCTACATTTCATTTATCTTGCAATTCCATCTATCTATTGAGCTCAGTCGGTAGAGCATCCGGCTCGTAACCACAAGGTTCCGTGTTCAATACCGGCCCTCACCTACTCAGCAGTGAAGTTCACGGATTTATTCAGTTTTAGAATATAAAAAGCATTAAACCGATTGAAATCAATTGTCAATTAACAGAAGTGTTCGGCGAGTCGTGCATGGATGTCAAAAACATCTGCGAGTGGTATAGCTAGTTTGGAACGAAATGACAACGAAATGGTATTATATGAGCATACAAAAACTGCCAGAGTGCTTACAAAAATGCATAGGCTGAAACGGCAATTATGTAAAAAAAAAAGATACTTTAAAACATCATTGACAATCAACGTTTCTGTGATTTCTAAATATTTTGGAGACCTTACTTTTGGGAATACCCTCGTATATATTATATATATATATATATATATATATATATATGGTGATTGCCACTTCTTCACAGAAGAAGGCGATTTCTACAAGTAGTTCGGCTGTGAGCACGCAGATGGTACACGGATCCAACTTTGTTTTTACGTACCCTGTCACATATATGAACCCCTTCCCCGGCTTCCTCTCGTATGCAACTATACGTGACTGAGAAGCACAGCCATCGACAGGCAGGCCCTGCCACACAGGTTACGTATATGGTCTGTCTTAAATGTAGGAAATGTGTCCATGATGTCCGTCATGTGCCGCCTACATGGAGACAGCTTCAGGTTGGAGTGCTCGAGCCGCCTTACCTCAAACCCCTTAGAGCTACAATCAGCCTGCATTTCTAAAAGAATGTGTACCCAGTCCCCACTTCTGTCAATTGGTCCTCATCGTTGAAACGGACTTCCGCAAGGGCTTCGATGTCTACCACATATCGAGACAGTTCCTTTGCTACGATACCAGTTCTTCGTTCGAGATTTCCCGATCCCTCAAGATCGAGAAGTGTCCGAATATTCCAGGTGGCTGTTGTTAGCTTAGTGGTTTTGTTGTAATAATTTTCGCCCTTCTATACATACGCATACATTACATGGAAATCATCGTAGTAAGTGTAATAGGCGTGCCGAGTTCAAATCCTGTACAAGACTGCGTTTATTACCTATGATGTAAACAACATTGGCAATCAACATTTCTGTGATTTCTAAATATTTTGGTTCCAGTTCTGGAGCTCTAGAGGAGAAGCACTCGATTGACACTACCGGTAAGTATGAAGTTCACGCAGTTATTTGGTCTTAGAACGCAAATGGCATTAAACCGATTGAGATTCATCATCAATTAACCGAAGTGACGAGGTTCAACACTTCCACAACAATATGGCGGTGAGCTGGTATGACATGGACATACAAAAGCTGCCACAGTGCCTACAAGAAAACATCGACCAAAATAGCAATTATGTCGAAAAATAAATACACATTGAAACTTTAAAAAATCATTGACAATAAAGAATAAACGTTTCTGTGATTTCTAAATGTTTTGGGATTGCCCTCGTATATATATGGACATACAAATGTTGAAAAACAAACCAAAAATTACATAAAACACCTATTTGCAGACACTAGATGTCATACTGAGGATTAACAAGAAGTAATGACTGATAGGGACAGGTGGTGAGAGATGGTCATGAGAATGCATGCTGTCAGCACGATTTGGTTATACATATACATAAGAGGAGGTGTGTGGTGTAATGGTTAGAGTCGTAGGAAATGGACTCGTCAACCCGAGTTCAATTCCTGGGCGCGGCTGTTTACATTTCATATATTGCTAATATCCTTGGGAAAGGTACGAATCGAAGTATACTGCCTTCATCTAGGGATAAATAGTAGGTAGACTGGGCTCTTTAACCTTGGCTAAGTAACCGGTCTGATAGAAGGAAAACTCTGAATTTAAGCTAGTTTAAAACCGCTTAAGAAATTGACCTTGTGTCACATCCTGCTCGTGCAGAGGGCTTGGTATATATATATATATATGGGAGTAAAATGAGGAAATTAATCCGACAGTATGTGGAGAAATGTAGATAAACACAGGATGTTACACTGGATGGAAGTTTATTATTGGTGGTAATGTCGACGTTCAAACATTTCGGTTTATATAAAACTTTTTCAAGACAATATGATACAAGTAAAGGAAAAAAAATGTTTCTACTTGTAATTTTTTAACTTTTTTCATTTTCTTGGGAAGGGTCTAAAAAACTAATTCTGTTGATTAACTGGCCTTTTATAGTACTGGTACGGTGATTGGTGTCTTTCTCAACAGCCCCCTCATACATAATAATCAATGGGGTTAAGATCTGGGGAGTTCGGAGGTCAAACATTGGGAATGGTGTAGTTCGTAAAAATTTGCTGACAACCATTTTTTACTTTTCTCAGAGGTATGGCAGGGGGCCAAAGCATGCTGCCATACATATGGCCTACCATTGGCTACCCTTGTTATTCAGGGCTTGACTACAGTGTTTAGCAACTCCACGTAGGCATCTGAATTCAACCTGATACCCTTTCTGCAGATTTTCGAGGAATTCTGCTGTACGAACGCAATCAGATCGTCTGTTATGTTGCTTTCTTCTAGCCACAACCTCGTAATCTCCATTGCAATTCTCCAGTTCATGCCTGATTGTTTTTACAATGTTCAGGGAACATTGGGCAGCAACCATAATCTCCTTATTTTGATGGCCGGCGCAGATCATCATGATACAAATTCTCTTCCATGATTCAGGTGGGTTCCAGTCATCCATTCTGTCATCACGTATATGAATGAAGAAGGGTCCAAGCTTTTAAATGATGCGTAGTGTGCGTCAATACCTCCAACCTATGGAGAAAAATAACCAAATATAAATATGTCAAATTTATCCCAAACACCCTGTATATAAAGGGGTCGTTTAAAAATATAAGCGGAAGTTTTGAAAAAAAATATTGTGTAGGTTTTTTAACATAATTGTTAACTCTGCATTGTTTGGGATAGGTTTATACCAAAAGTTATTCTAATCTCCCAAAGAAACTTGTTTTGAGGCTATTCAAAATGGGAGCAAATTAAACAGAGTACTCCGAGCTTGAACAGAGGTCTAATCAAATTTTTAATGGCTGACTGGTGTAAACAATGTGAAATCTACAGAAGAATGCGTGTATGTAAAACATTTTTGTTATAAAAAAAATACAAATGCGATAACCATGGGTTTTACAACTACGAGCTAAGTCGAAAAGACAGTCCATGGAGGAAACACGCTGACTCCGGTTAAGTAAAGGTTCGCCGTGGTCAGTAAAGAAGGTCATGCTGACTGTCATCGGTGACATGAAAGGAACCCTTACGTATTATATATATATATATGTGTGTGTGTGTGTGTGTGTGAATATATATGTATATATACATGTATATATATATATGTATGTATATATTTGAGAAATATGTATATATTGTATATTTATGTTTATTATATGTATATATATTATATATTTGAGAAACATATATAAATATTTATTATAGTCATCCACAGAAACCGTGTTTCGACGTTCTCATCAGTGTGGTTAGCCTTAGCAACTAAAGTTAACTGGGAGCAAAACCCGACTGACTTTTCATCAGTCCGACTCCTTAACCCCTTGGCTGCCAGTAAGAAGCGAACATTTAACTGGTAAATACATACATCGGTATATATAATATATATATATATATATATATATATATATTACGATCACTAGAGAACTCAAATCCGTAAATAACAGACGAGTCTTGCTTTACACTAACGGTGAAAGTTTCTTAAAGTCCCTTCTAGAGAGCTCTACCGGGTTTTGGGAGCATACAATAGTTATCTATAGACCTTTCACGTCTCATTAGTGTGGCTAGACTTATCAACTAATTCTAGCCGGGAGCGAAACCCGAGAAATATATATTATATGTATGTATATTATATATATATTAGGGCTGGCTTAGCTCAGTCGGTAGAGTGTCCGTCTGGGAACTTCGAGGTTACTGGTTCGATTCCAGCCCTCGCCAACGCGTATGAGTAGCACATGGATATGTGTGATAAAGTGAGGAGCTGATGGTAGGAGTGGCACTCCACCCAGACGCTCAAACAATCTCCTAGCGCTAGTGAAAATGAGATAGACTCCCTCGCTGTCTGGCTGATACCGACTTTAGGCCACCCTGACGCCCTTTTTTATATATATTATAAATTTTATATATATATATATATATATATATATATATATATATATATAGTCATCCACAGACACGTGTTTCGACTTATCAAGTCTCTTCAGTGTGGCTAGACATTTGTAAGCTACATACAGCCGGGATTGAAATCCGATCGGTTCAGTGTCAGTCCGTCACCTTAACTGTCATCACTTACAGAATGCGAAGGGGATTTGAACTGTTTTCATACACACATCGCTTTGTATGTAAAGGCCGTCATAGAGTGTTCCATCCCTTTTATAGGAGAGCGTTGCGTTTACGCTTTTATATATATATACATATATATATAATGTGGTCATTGTAAGTATTACATTTCTATACAATTTGTTGGTCCATTAGCTTCAGAATTAAAAGCATTTTTTAATCTACGTTTTATTCTGGACAAGTGCCAACCTCCCCCCCCCCTTGCAAAAAGAAAAAAAAAGGACGACAGAAGAAAAGAGAGGATAGATTCGTAGGCGAAAAGAAAGAGAAATGAGATGAAAAAAAAAGAGGAAAGGAAAGAGAAAGACAATGAGGAAGAAGGAAGAGGAGAGAAATTAGAGAGAATGGGGGGGGGGGTAGGGAAAAAGATGTTGAGGGTGGAGGCGTTGGAATTGTGCGTAAAAACCCACGACACACAAAGGAGTTGTCCATTTCACCTATCTGACCCTTCCCAATCTGTGGCTTTCTCCCTAGATACACGCACCCTCCAATTTAATTAACTAACCGGCTAAGGTGTGGCAGTGTGACAAGCCCACGGCTGAAAAAATTGGAAGATTTTATATATATATATATATATATATATATATATATAATATATATATATATAAATATAATATATATACCTATGTATACATATTTATACATATATACACAATATATATATACACAAATATATACTCATATATACATATATATAATATGTATACATGTATATATATATGTGTGTATACACCCGTAATACATATATATACATTTATATAATATATATACATTTACTTATATGATATATATATACATATGATGTATATACAAAAATATATGTTAACTGAGTTGACAGCCAACAACTATATATATATATATATATATATATATATATATATATATATACGCATACATATATAATATAAATGTACATACATATAATATATATACATATGTAATATATATATATATATAAATGTACATACATATAATATATATACACATATAATTTATAATATATAATATATATATATACATCTTACATCTATATAATATATTTATACACACACACACACACATATATATATATATATATATGTATATATATATGTGTGTGTGTGTGTGTGTGTGTGTGTATATAATGGTCCATTTAGATAGATGTTCAAGTACAGTACGGTAAGAACTGGAGAAAATAGTCATAATATTAGTAGAAGGCGAAGAATCTTTTTTTGGTGCTGGTTGTGGGTTTGGGGGTCGGGATGAATCTATTTCTGTTTAATTGAAGATAAACTGTCCGTCTCTCCCAAGGGGTAGGGCTAGTCTGCAACCGTTACGAGAGACGCTACACTGCGCAGTGACAAGACAAAAATAAATAAATCAAATTTAAATAAATAAAAAAATGCATCACCAGATGGGAATAAAGTGAAAAGCAAAGCTCTTTTGACATGGCATCACATCGTTATACGATGACGATTCTTAAAAATAAAAAATAAAAAATATTCATTTACACATTTCAAATCGAAATGTTCTCCAATTATCGCCAATCACCGGTTCCCGATAGATCACCGAAGTTAAGCAACGATGCGCCTGTTCATAACTTAGATAGGTGGCCATTTAGGCAAAAGCAGGTACTGTAAATAAGTATGGTCGTCGGGGTGGCCTAATGTCGGTATCAACCAGATAGCGAGGGAGTCTATCCCCTTTTCAATAGCGCTAGACCAAAGAGATTATTTTAGCGTCTGAGGTCGAGCGCCACACATACCATCAGCTCCACACTTTATCGCACAGGTCCCTGTGCTACACATACGCTGAGTTGGCAAAAGCCGGTATTGAACCAGGAACCTCGTGATTCCTAGCCGAACGCTCTACCGACTGAGCTAAACCGGCCCTAAGTGAAACAAAATATAAAAATGACTTGATTCGGCATTAAATGACCCGACAAGGGTTGATATGCCGTAAAACAAAAACAACCAAAACAACGAACCACTAATCACCAGTTAAGTAGCGATGAGCCCATTCAATAATTAGATGGGTGATCATTTAAGCAACAGCGGGTACTGTAAGTAAAACTTAGTCTTTTGTTTATTAAAATGACTTGATTCGACATTAAATAACCCAAAAGCGGGTTGATATGCCGTAAAACAAAACAACCAACCAACGTATCTGTCAAATAAAGCGGAAAGCATCAAAGTTAAGAAGCTATGAGTCTGTTCAATATTTAAATGGGCAACCACTTAAGTAACAGAAGGTATTGTAAGGAATCCGAATCCTTCGTTTATTAAAATGACTTGATTCGGCATCAAATGACCCGACAAGGGTTGATATGCCGTAAAACAAAATAACATTCAAGGCACACTGAAAGAACCGGTTCTAGCAAGATCACCGAAGTTCAATACTTAAAACTTTTCAAAGGGATTGATATACCGTAAAGCAAAATGGCTGACTTCTGATTTAGGTTGGAAAATTAAATCAGAGAGTTTTTTGGTGGTCTCCAATGACAGTTTAACTATGAATTTACATTTTGCGAATTGGGTTACGGTTTTAGGGGATTAAGGTTGTTTTTAATTACGTATTGCTTTAAAAAAAAAAAACAAAACCCCAAATTAACCCAAATTACTATACATTTAATGTTGAAAATTATTTTTTAAACTAAGTTTAATTGAAATTATACATTACAATACTAACACAAACAACTGTCTCAATAATAGATTCACTAATTAATTTCATTGGTTAATTAAATGTATAGTAATTTGTTTATTTTGTTGTTTATTTTTTAAAGCAATACGTAATTAAAAACAACCTTAATCCCCTAAAACCGTAACCCAATTCGCAAAATGTTAATTCATAGACTTTAGTTAAACTGTCATTGGGGACCACCAAAAAACTTTCCGTTTTAATTTTCCGACCTAAATCAGAAGTCAGTCAGCAAAATACACAATCATATGTGGCTATTTTGCTGAATGCACCGGTTCTAGTTAGATCACCAAAGTTAAGCAGCAATGAGACCATTCAATTTTTAATTGGGTGACCTTTGTTTATAAAAATGACTTCATTCGGTATTAAATAACCCGAAAACGGTTGATGTGCCGTAAAACAAAATAACAAATCAATTAAATTTACTCCCGGGCAATATCAATTAAGTCAGGTAAGATGTATATAATTTAGAATACACCGACTGCACCTCTACATAAGGATAAGATACCCGTGGGGCCACCTGTTGACCGTAGGTAACGACCCGTACTTAAGTATGGAACCTTGGTAGTTTAGCAGTCCATGACATGCAACACTCCACTTTGGCCCTTACTTAGGCTAGACGGGCGGTCGGAGAGGCCCCCTCCGATCAATCGGCTACTCACGTCAACCCCTAACAATTATATGATTATCCCAACCATATTGCCCTTATGGCAACCCCAAAACTTTTTATCATATACATGCTAGAAGGCGGTAGCTGAGGGCCTTAGTGTCCCCATTAACCCAGTTAAACTCTATCTGATGTTGAAGTTCCAATTCCATTACTCCCAGGTCCATTCTGACCCGGAGTGGTACTACCTGTTAGGGTCCTGTCTATAGGTTAAATAGAAAAAAATGAGTATAAAAATGTGTTAAAAATTGAGTACCGTTTATAACGTATAAACATTTTGTTGGGTTAAGTGATTTGTTAGGAAACAATTTATGACTAGCGGAAAAAGTTTGCATGCTGATTCAGCGAATATGCATGGATAGATTTGATTGGATGATTGGAATGTTGACGTGGCGAAGGGGGGGGGGAGGAAGAGTGAGAGGTGAGAGTTAGAAGTTAGTAAAGAGTTTGAGACAGGCTGAGGCCTGATCTTCCCCGTGCGGTGATCATGGATAAAGTTAAAATAAATAATTACTTGATCAAGTCACCAAATGGATGTCTTGTCTTTTGTAATTCATTCTAATTTGACCAAATCAGCCTTAGCTAGAAGCACAGTCACCAATTAGTTATATCGATGTCAATGTGCGTATATGACACATATCACATTTGGTACTATGAACAGCATAATATCAGTGGAGTACGTATGCGAGACATATGGGGTCACATTACTCATACGTTCACAGTGGGTATGTGAACCTTAAAGTTTCACAAAGCATGAATAATACAAAACGTCTTCGGCATAAAATAACCCAACATGGGTTAACATACCATAAAATTCTTATATAATATATATAATTGACATACTGTTATATGGTACCAAGTATTCTTACCAAATATTGATCGTTCATACACATCTATTTGGCCTATAGATGAGATCCTAACATGATCCTAAGAATGATCTCAGGTGCTTTGGTATTGCCCCTCCCAGCTGGGAAAATTTGGCTCAGGACCGTCCTCGGTGGCGGCAGAATCTCCGTAGAGGACTGTTCATGTCAGAAGTCACCCTGACACAACACCATGAAGCGAAAAGGTCTAGAAGAAAGCAGCGGCAACAAAGCATCGGCACATCAACATATTCAGGGACAGCATTCAAATGCGACATGTTTTTCAAACATTGGACTTGACAGTCACAGGAGGCGCTGTAACTTCAGGGACACATAAAAACTTTATTATAGTCTTCCGAGACTGAAATGCCAATGATGATCCTAACAAATACTATCACTGCGGGTCATAGTGGACCTGGGAGTGATGGCAATAAAGGGGCATTCCACACTCTCCAGAAATACAGAACTGGAACCACACCAGTGAAGTGCAGTTTAGTTTTGGTTACTTACCTATGCGATTTTCTGACTGTTACCAATCGCTGTTGATTTTAAATTTTGAATAGCCTCAAAATAAGAATTTCTTCGCGATTAAAATGATTTTTTTTTATTTCAAACCAATTCCCATCAATACAGGAGTTTACATTTACGGAAAATTCTGATCACTGTTAGTTTCTCGTCTATAGACCAAGTAGTTTTCATGTGGTGAGTAGCCTTATATATATATATATATATATATATATATATATATATATATATTATTGTTTATATTTTTTGAAGGCAATTACAATGCGTATATCGTAAAAAAATTCGATAATTATTGAAAATAATCATGACAAGTAAACTCAGCAAAATAACGCACGCGACGTGGAACACCGTTTGAACTTTATAAAGTTAATACAGTTGAAACAGCTGTACGGTGTTCCACGTCTCGCGCGTTATTTTGCCGAGTTTACTTGTCATGATTATTTTCAATAATTATCGAATTTCATACGATATACGCATTGTAATTGCCTTAAAAATATAAACAATAATATACTTTACTTAACAATGTTCAAAAAAAAAGCAAATTTTCAAACTCTCTCTCTCTCTCTCTCTCTCTCTCTCTCTATATATATATATATATATATATATATATATATAATTTAAACCTGTGTTTTTTCAAATTTCTCACTATACTACATACCGTCGGATTCACTTCCATTTCTCTTCACACACACACACACACACACACACACACACACACACATTATATATATATATATATATATATACACGTTTTGAAAAATAATATGGCATTATAAATAAGCAACTCCTGGTATTTCTGATTCAAAGGAAAATGATTTTTTATTAAAAAGAGTTAGAAGTGTACAAATTCATACAGTAAACCATTGTATATATATATATATTGTGTGTATGCGTGTGTGCGCTCATGTTGCTGCAAACAAGAAAATAAAACAAAAGAAAAAGAAAAATTTGTTTAGTAAAAAAAAAGTCTTCATATGTTAATGACTCTGTGATTGGGGATGGTTTTGGAGCCAAAGAATCATTACCAATATATATATATATATATATATATATATATATATATATATATATATATATATATATGTAAAAATGGAATTGGAATTGAATCCGACAATATGAGGAAGAATGAATAAAGAAAAGAAAGTACAGAATGGATAATAAAAGTTGAATTTAATCAATATCACTAACACATGTGTTTCGGTCAGTTTATCTTTGTGTACACGATTCAAACTATTATTATCATTAAAAATAAAATTATTATCATTCAAAATAAAATTTTACTCTGATGAAGGTCGAATTTTCTCTGTGTACGGAATATTTTTACATTTTTCTATTATTATTATTATTTCATTTCATTTGTTTATTTAATGATAATAATAGTTTGAATCGTGTACACAAAGATAAACTGACCGAAACACATGTGTAAGTGATATTGATTAAATTCATCTTTTATTATCCATTCTGTACTTTCTTTTCTTTATTCATTCTTCCTCAATATATATATATATAACGGATATAATTAGGTATTAGTATAACAAACCTTTTGAAGTATATATATATATATATATATATATATATATATATATATATATATATATATAATTTTAAAGCTTTGTAATACTGATACCTAATCATATCCGTTTTCATGCTATTTTAATCTGATATGGTAAAAAATTATCTTTTTATCAAAAAGAAATGCTTGGAGTATACTACATTTAGGGCCATGTATGTTTCGATGTGCCAAGAGTTTTATTCCATTGCCGAGCATTTTTAGGGATAGGCTGGAGGGGGGGTGCTCTTGGTACATTCAAGAAATTGGGTGTTTCATAAATCGTCTTAAAAGCACAAGTTCAGAACTGATGCTTCATGCACACACACACACACACACACACACATATATATATATATTGGTTAGGAGGTTGATTTAGAAGGCTATCACAATGCAGGTGTAAAGAAAAAAAATAATACGGTAACAATGGTGTTGTGTGTTAACCTGTATTTAATTCTTGAATTTTCGAGATAATATCTCTTTTTCAAAAGATCACTGGAACTGAAGCAGGCTAGTTATAGCATTTCTTTTTAAATGAATTTTCTTTTTGAAAATGATGGTATTTTTATATAACTGTATTCTCGTGTTGTATGTTTACGTGAATGCGTTTTTTTTGGGACTTGTCAGTATGTTGTCATGCGCGTGTCCATGAAAATGCGTGTTGGTTGTGACGTTATGACTGTATCTTAGCGCGGGATTGCACGTGTGTATGTGCTTATTAAAGAGCATATTTGTGTTTGGTGGCCATGGTGATGTATAATATTTCGAGTTGGATGTAATATAAATCAATTTAATATCTTCTTCAGGCTTTGATCAATCATATGAAAATGAATTTGTACATGCATGTATATGTATATACATACCTCCCTTCCTGTTGGTGGTGGAGTATAACGTAATTTCATTTTTAACATCATTTTTAACAT
>CM042180.1:29211311-29221311 GCA_023376005.1 Doryteuthis pealeii | reverse complement strand
CACACTCTTGTTCCATCTCTTGTTTCAGCCCTGTCAATGAAATCATTGACAGGGCTGAAATGTCACCTGCGATTAACACACAAGGTTAAATGAAAGAGGTTGTCGGAACCTCATACGTCGAAATCGACGGGAGAGTCCATCATAATATATATATATATATATATATATATATATATTTGTGTGTGTGTGTGTGTGTGTGTGTGGTGTTTGTGTGCGTGTGGTAGAGATATGAGGAACACAGGGATAAAACTTAGACAAACGTATGTAGGAGATATATTTTGCTAAACATTCAGCTCCGAATCATCAGTCGTTTATTGATTATTAAGGTATCATACAAGTGTTTCATAGAAGGGAAAGTAGACGGGAGAGGGGTGGATTAGGGGAAGAAGTCAAGTGGGTGGGATAGCATTTGTGAGGAAAGAATTTGAATGGTCAGGAGGAAATCATTGGAAAGGGAAGGAAAAGAAATCAAGAGAGAGAGAGAGAGAGAGAGAGAGAGAGAGAGAGAGAGAGAGAGAGAGAGAAGAGAGAGAGAGAGAGAGAGAGGATATGCAGACACTTTTCACAGTGTTGTTCCTCTGTTCCTCATATCTCTGCCACATTCTGTCGGATTTATTTCAATCCTCCTTCCTCATATATATATATATATATATATATATATATATATATATGCGTGAAAAGTATTGTTATACCTAATACCTAATAATATCCGTTTTGATAGTATAATTTTCAACTTGAAGTAATTTAATCTGGTATCTTTGGATATCTTTAGAGTATTATTCCACTACCGAGCCCCTTTGGAGAGAGGTTTTGGTACATTCAGGAAATTGGGGGTTTCATATATCGTCTTACAAGCACCAGTTGAGAATTAAAGCTTCGGACACGGACATAGAAAGTACTTTTTGATTTTGTCCGTCCATGTCTTATCAATTGTGCCTCATTAATGTTTATGTTGTACAGGAGACACACAATCGAATTATTGTCTTCTTCCACGGTGGCCACAAAAGAGACACAGTTGTCCTTGTCTCTACAGGAATCTGCACATTGCATCATTTTGTGTTGGTAATTTCCAGACCGAGGCAGCGGTAGTGTCGCTTCCGGCTTATGATAATTCGCGTCGGGCAAGACGCCTCGTACAACGACGAAAGACCCCGGGTTGAGGTTTTTAGTATAAGCGTCCCAGTCGTAGGGGTTAATGTCAATTACGTTGTCTTCTTTTTCTTCCACGGATTCTAGCCTGGATAAGTGGCACATTTTTGGGCCTTTATGGTAGAGTATTGAGCGGCAGCGTAAGAGTTCCGTACAAACTTTATGGCATTCTGTTACAGTGAGACCCTTACGACTATCGAGCATTCCGTAGAGATATATTGTCTGGTTCTCGTGTTTGATGTAAATATCAGGCCGGAAGTCGTTTCGTTGTAAGATGTCTTCCGGTTGGAAACGCTGGTGGAAGGTATAATTTATTGAGGGTTTAAGCTGTGAGTCTTGAATGCCGCGGTTTGACAGTGAACATAGTTTATGGTGATACGAGACTCCTTGGCATTGGCTATATATTTCGCATATCTTATAACACATTTTCAGAGTCGCAGTCTTGTGATGCCTAAAGAAGGAATTGTCCGATGCCATCCAATTATGGATTGGCATAAAAACCGAAGAGTTACGGAACATAATTCTTGCAAAATCAGATTCCCAACGACTGACTGGGTTCTCCGCTGCGCAAAAGACACCACGATAGGATTCTTTGATACGAAACTTTGATTTAAAAATAAATGTCGGGGAAGTATCGTTAGGCTTTTTTTCGGTGCCATCTAGCTGAAAGACATAACCCTTACTTGTCTGGATGTACAGCGAGAGATTGAAACTGGAACTTTTAGACGGGCCTGCACTGCAAGTAAATTCCATCTCCTGGTCTACAACGACTGGAATCAGCCAGACATGCTTCCAGTTACCAGGATCGCTTCCATTGACCACTATCATGTCACCGCTATAATTTAGCGCCGGTTTCGATACCGGGTAGACCACTTGAGGGAACTGGAAAAGAAGCATTTTTCTTAACGATCCCGAAGAACCGTTTGAGGAAGGTGACAAAACATACCGGACGCACGTTACCCGAAAATTGTCAGAGCTATTACGGTAAACTGGATCGACGATGAGGTTAATGGTTTCGCTCTCTGGGTCACACCCGATAAAGAACCGCCGGGATAGATACAGCGCATTATCAATTACGCTACAGTTTTTGTCGAGCAAAATAAAACTACCGGTTTTGATATCCTTACTTCCGGTTCTGATATCTTCA
Source organism: Doryteuthis pealeii (assembly GCA_023376005.1). Taxonomy (NCBI): domain Eukaryota; kingdom Metazoa; phylum Mollusca; class Cephalopoda; order Myopsida; family Loliginidae; genus Doryteuthis; species Doryteuthis pealeii. The sequence continues at coordinate 29,219,015 of CM042180.1, read as the reverse complement.
CTTCCGGTTACGATATCCTCACTTCCGTTGCGGTATTTACCCACCGGATGAATGAATATCACGTGCTCTGTTCTGTTTCCAAACGGGCACGATGCTAAAAGTGTGGCATTTTTATAAGCCGGTCGAATTTTCACAATTTTGCTTACGTTAGCTGATTGTGTCTTAAGGGTCAGCGAATCACTCCGGACAAATGAACCGTATTGGTCAGTGGATGCACAGTACACTTCCGTTTCAGCGTCCAGTCCCATGACCGGTTGGATGGACAAAGCTGTTGTTCTGGTTTCGAGATCGCAGAGGATATTTACGCGATTAGCGGTTGCGGGGTCTTTTATCAAATTAAGGGTCTGGCAGCTGTTGCGATTAATGCTGACCCTACCGACTTCTACGTTGTCCAAGGTGGTCACCCAGACGACGGTCCGGGCATCGATCTTTTGAAACGAACAGACTGCCCGGAATGTTCCGTTGATAGGTACCGTGTTAATGGTCGATTCGTTCCGTAGAATCTCGAGAGAGATCGGCACTTTACGTGTGACCTTTATTGTCAACCCTTTATTTTGTGTGGTTTCTTCGCCGAGAACGTAGCAAAATATCTGGCTTTTGTTATCTGCTGCATATATGGGTTCGATCCTTAAAACGCCCTCGTTCTGATCTTTATTACAGGAGATGTGTGCTCTTTTGCCAAACTTTGAAACACCCCGCCAGCGAATTCTGTCTTGACACTCGTTCAATTTACCGTTACTTAGAAATCGACATTTTGCGTAGAATGTTCCGCTGATTGGTACGGACGGATTCCTGGCAGAAAGCAAGATCTTGATAAAACGTGACCCGCCCGAAATGCTCAACCAATTACTCTCAATCCTTGAGTCCTCACCCTTGCTGCTGTCGATAACGACATAACAAAAGATAGCCTTCCCGACAGGTAACCCCCGGATCGTCAAAGTCGATAAAAACTCAGGCGGCCCACTACAGGTGAAATCAACCTTGCTTTGAAACAGACCCCGCAGCTTATACCGAAAACATGGGTTCAAGATCATCCCCCCAAATATTGATTTGGTTTTCGCATCATCAATCTCTCTCGTCGCCCAAAACAAGAACTTGGGGTTCAAAGATCGATCCACCCGACACGTGGCCCTCAAAACAGCACCACCATCCACCGTGTGATTTTTGCCCCCAGTATCTTCTATCTCAAGGGTCACTAGCCTAGGTTTCCTGACGACGAGGGTCACTTTATTGCTTCGAGCAGAGCGTCCCTTACGACCGGAAGTGCAAGAGAATCGAAGTCCGTTGTATTCCGGTAGGACATTGTGGATATAGAGCATCATTGGTCCGGTGTACGGGTTACAGCCGATGTGACCGGTCAAGCCGATTAGGCTGGTGTTCACGGCCAGGATGGTGTTAGAGGCATCGAAACTGAACGGCGAACAGGTGCTGAGATCGATTCCCCCGAAGTTGCCGTGAAACTCGTGGTCGCGGTAATAGTGGAGGGTCCAGTAGAGGAAGCGATTGACATCGGCACGCCCGAAGTGGCACACGGCGTGGAAGGTTTGGCCGACTGCCACGAGACGTTGGGACGAGGCAACTAATTTGCCACATGTGGTGCGAAGTAGGAAAAGGTAGAAAAAGATTGCAAATGCTTTGACGTTGAATAGACCGGACACAGGTGAGGAGGGCGGCATCGGGGTTGATTTGGATGGGGTAAGAGAGAGAGAGAGAGAGAGAGAGAGAGAGAGAGAGAGAGAGAGAGAGAGAGAGAGAGAGAGATGAGAGAGAGAGAGAGAGAGAGAGAGAGAGAGAGAGAGAGAGAGAGAGAGAGAGAGAGAGAGAGAGAGAGAGAGAGGGGAATGAAATGGAAAGAGAAAGAGAGAAAGAAGTAAGAAAGAAGAGTGGGAGAGAATGGGAGAGAGTAGGAGACAGACAAACAGACAGAGGGCGGGGTGGGGGTGTAAATTCGCTTAACTATTTAGCATGAGTATTTAACCCTTCGAACTTCGGGTATATACAAAGTCTGCAGCTTCTGATTTTTGTTGACTTTGCCGAAAAGCTTCAATTAATTTTATGGATTTTACAAGTATGGCAGTACCTCTGTAATACGGTTGCCTTCAAGATGACATTGCTTGAGTTTTTATCGATGACGTCACTTTTTATACAGACAATTTTGGCAATGCTTGTTTTTCCCCTTTGGTCAGGTAGATTTTAGAAGTATACAAATGTTCGTCTCTTTGTGAAAAGGAACTGTGTCATTCACTGAAATGTAAAAAAATAAATAAAAATAAAAATAAATAAAAACAAATTCAGTTAAAAAAAAGGAAAAAATAGAAATGAAAATATTAAATAAATGTTGCAGAATTCGAATTAAAATCATTAAACTTTGAATCTTATTATAATGGAGATTGTGTGATTTTCTGACTGTAAACGAAACTATATCACTTACAAAAAAAGTAAATACTGATTATCTGGTGTCGCGTATCCGCTGAATACTTATTTCTTATGGGTGTCGTCACCTCAGCTACATAGTGGACCATTCCTTTTTTTATTATAAAAAAAGAAAAGACGGGTTATACAGAAAACAGAAAGAAACACTGGAGAAAGATAGAGAGAGGGAGTGAAAACGTGGAAACAATAACGTTAATCTGTTTTAATCGATGAAAAACTGTGTGCGTGTTTGTGTGTGTGTGTGAGAGAGAGAGAGAGAGAGAGAGAGAGAGAGAGAGAGAGAGAGAGAGAGAGAGAGTTAAATTAAGATTTTTATATTTTTCACATGTTGAACTATTCGCAATAGCTCTTGATTGAATATATCAAAAGTGATAGCAATTAAAGTATCATACTGTGGTATATCCTCATGTGCTACAAGTATAAAATAGATGTTCCAAAATTTGAATTAAAATCAGTAAATTTGGAATATATATAATATTAGCTTAATTGCCGCCGGATAGGGTGGCTTTTAAGCTAGTTAACCAATCTATATATTAATACTCATGTTCCCTAATTGTACTATAAAACTATATCTAAGTTAGGTGGGTTGTCTTTCTTGGTTTACGAGCCTCTCTTCAAATCAATCGTCCTTCGGGACGGGGGTCCGGTGTGCTTCGGCCACTGGACCGGTGAGTTGTGTTAAATTAATAGCGTCGATCACAGGGGGTTGTACCCCCAGGCAATACCTGCCCCCTTGTGGACAGGGCTGGGTTTATTGCCCAGCGCCTGAGGTGCCCCCCTTGAGGGGGAATGCCGAAAGGATCGACGCAATTTTTGTTCTCTCCAACCCATGAGCTTCGGCTTGTGGATGGGCACACGTTAAAACGAGGTCTTGTGCCCAGTCCATACAGGTGGGGTATGAGACAAATAAACTCTCTTCAACATCAACCAATCACAGGCCCCCAAACTTTAGCAGCAACACTGAAAATAAGATTTCTTCCTCTTTGGTACTAGCAACTCCAGAAGTCGGACGAGAAAAGAACGGTGTTCCCTATATTCAACAGAGAGAGAGAGAGAGAGAGAGAGAGAGAGAGAGAGAGAGAGAGAGAGAGAGAGAGAGAGAGAGAGAGAGCCGTAGTAGGTACTACGATTCTAAATATGTAATTTGTATGTGGTTTTATCGATTGAATTATTTTTTTTTACAGCGAATTAAATAAAAGTAATAAACGAAAATATTTAAGGATTAATAATAACTAAACTTTTTTAAAATTATTATTTATACTTTCAATTTAGAATAAAATATATCCTCACTGTACTATGTATAGTAGTGGCGTGTTTATCATTGACAGGTTAATTTGGCATGTATCGTGTCCTACGGGCCGGTACCCCAGAGGTAGAGTTTCTGATTCTGCGTGTTGTGTTCTCGGTTTCGATCTCTGTCGGAGAGAGATCGTAGGTATACACCGCTGATGAGGTTTAATAAAGCTGAAACAGCTGTACGGTGTTCCACGTCGCGCGCGTTATTTGCTGAGTTTGCTTGTCATGATTATTTTCAATAATTATCGAATTTAATACGATATACGCATTGTAATTGCCTTCAAAAAATATAAAAATATATATCCATTTATATAAGAAAAGTATATCCATTTTTAATCAGTATAACTCAAACCTTTTTTGAAAGAAACTATTCATGAAATAAACATTATTAAATTAATACGCAAAATATTCCACCTACAAATAAGGTTATGTTTAGTTATTAGCTTCTTTGTTACTTTTAGGGGCCAAAAAAGGAAATAAATTAAACTTATAAACTTCTCCAAGAAGGAATTAAAAACTGAATTTAAATTTGTCGTATGTACAAAAGAGTTTTAGAAAAAACAACAAAAAACCCCAAAAAAACAAAGAAAGAAACACGATGATAAACAAAAAAAAAAAAAGAAAGAAATTGTAATACGGACTGTGGGATTATCTGCCCTTGTTTGACTAGAAAAGTTATCTTCCCTAGTGTTTCTGTTTTTCCTCACCAGGCGTCTTGCCTATTTAAGCAGACAAGCGCCAAGTTTGAATCCACTTTTTTCTTCTCGGCAACTCAACAAACCCATGGGTTAGACACTTTGGTCAACACCCTTTTTGTGTGTGGGGTTTCACCCCCACACAGACTACGTCAGTAAGTGACTTTGTCTCATGAACTCTGCATATCTTTTATAAGTACATTTATGTATCTATGTTACTTCATTATTGCATGTCTTCCTTATGTGTTACTTATATATCTATTATGTATCTTGTATTTGTATTTCTGTTATAAACGCTTCTCCATCTACTCATATATATATATATATATATATAGTCTATTGTTGTATTTAATACCACTTAGTCAGAGTTGTTGGTTCAACCAACAATTATAATTGATATTATAACTTTGAACCTAAACAGGACAATTGTAAGTATTTAATTCTTAGCATTTTATTGTTACATTTTAATACAGTAAAAAGGAAGGAATTAAACGAATTCATTTCTACCATTGGAAATCAACAGACAACGAAGCTTAAAAAATGTAAACAACGAAAAAAGACTATTCTTAAAATAAACGAATATTAGAATACAATAATTCTTAGCTTTAATAAAGTTTAAGAATGCATTTTTAAAATAATATCTTAAATATACCCCCCCCCCCAAACAAAGCATTTCCTAAAATAGACAAACATTCTATAATACAAATTCTCGGTGATTATTTTTTAATTTGATAAATCATTTTCTATTTTTTTAGTTCGGTCCTGGACCGGATACTTTTGCTAATATATATATATATATATATATATATATATATATATATATATATATATATATATATACATGTGGAATTAAACAAAAGGCAGGTCTCCTGTTTAACGATTTTATTGGTGATCTTTTCAAGCTTTCTGGCCAACTTTTTTTATATTTGGATGGAATTCGTGGATTATTCCACCGAATTTCATATCCCGAGTACTTTCGGCACTTCGAAGTGCCATCATCAGGGGTAATGTGTTACAGTTTTTTTTTTCAAAGTATATTAATGGATGTAGAGGCTGGAATTAGGAGAATTGATAGGAAAAGTGTTATAGGCATTTTAAAATGTGAGTACTGCATTGAAAATTAATTTTCTTTAAGGATGGTTTGTATATATATTAGTTAGGAAATCTATTATTTATTTGTGAGGAGGAAATTTATTTGTTTCGATTAATCAAATTATTTTTTAATAAAAGGTAACAAAATAAATGAGAAAATATTTTATAGAAAAGTAAATATTTTATACAGAAAAAGTCTACAAGTAGATTCAATTTTTGGTATTTCGACCTATAAATTTACAATCTTATGAGCCTTTTCAAACAAATAAAATTGTATGCTATGTGTTTTATTCATATAGTCCTTTCCAGGATAGTGGTTGGGAGACCGAAAATAAATCATTCTGGTCAATTCTAGTTAATTGTGTCACATCCTCCACGAGCAGGATGTGACACAAGGTCAATTTCTTAAGCGGAGTTCAACAGGTTTGAATTCAGAGTTTTCCTTCTAGACCGGTTGCCTAACCAAGGTTAAATACTCCAGTCTGCCGTACTATTTATCCATAGCTGGAGGGAGATTAGGATTCATACCTTTCCCAAGGGTATTAGCGATAAGGGAAATGCAATTACCACATCCAGGATTATGAACTCGGGACGACGAGTCCATTTTCCATGACACCACGCGCTTCCTATAAAATTAATTACATAATAAATACGTAGCCTAGTTGGTGTAAAAATTAATTTTTGAAAGGTATTGTCTGAATGGGGTGGAAGCTAAAAATTCAATGCCAAGAGGCATAAGTCAGTAAAAATCATCATATATATATATATATATATATATATATATATATATATATATATAGGCAGCATTTCTTCTTGTAGGCATATATTATTGAACAATGCACCAAATTTTTGTCTGCAAATTTTGTCCTTTCATATTGCCGGATTGTTCTAATATCTGGCGAAAATTGGCTGATGTATTTACCATAAGTGATTGTCCAAGTACTTTCCGCCCTATCGTGGTCCATCTATTTATATAGGTTGTGTTTATTTTATTGTTGTTGTTATTATTAGTGTTATTATTATTGTTTTTATTATCTTTTTTAATATTATTATTATATAAATTGTTAATGTAATTATAGGCATTTTAGAACATTGTTGCTATTATCAAAGTTTATTTCGTTTAGTTTTGGATTTTTGTGTCTAATATGCAGTGCTTCTAAAATTTGTAGACAAAAAATGGCTGCATTGTTCAATAATATATATATATATATATATATATATATATATGGCTGAACTTGCACAAAGGTGTCAAAATTAGAGTGACCCAGAAAAAACAGAACCCACAAATTTTGTAATAAAATTGTTAATTTTAACTATGGGGGTCTAGGGTTAGGGTTTAGGGTTAGGGTTAGTTAGGATTCATTGACCACGTATGTGAGGATGCTGGTTGGTGTGCTGAAGAACTCTCAGTGGCAATGAATGATAGGGAAGGTTGGCGAGAGATCGTCTGATTGTGATTCTGTTATTTTAATGAATATAAATAATAATAAAGTTAGATTAATCCTTATTTTCTTTTTCTCCTGTTCATCTGTCTGTCTGTCTGTCTATCTATCCCTCTATCTCTCGGTCTGTCTGTCTGTTCATATTTCTATCGGCCTATCTACTATCTATCAATCAATCTGTCTGTCTGTCTGCCTGTCCGTTCATTTATCTATCGGTCTGTCTGTCTATCCATCTATCTGGTCTGTCTCATTTCCAAGAATCTGTGGACCGTTCCTAGTGCACCAGCTATCTATCGGTCTGTCTCTCTGTTCATATATCTATCGGCCTGTCTGTCTGTCTATCTATCTATCTATCTATCTATATATATATATATATATATATATATATATATATATATATATATATATATATAATTGTCTGCCTGTCAGTTCATTTATTTATCGGTCTGTCTGTCTATCCATCTATCTATCCATCGGTCTGGCTCATTTCCAAGAATCTGTGGACATGCTAATGTGGGGGGCGCCCAGCAAGGATCTACATTGACCAACTATGTGAGGATGCTGGGGTAATTTTCACCTTTCATCATCATCATCATATCGCGCATGCAGCACGGGTATCCATGACAATCTTTCGCCAACCTTCCCTATCATTCATTACACCTGGAAGCTTTGCGGAGCAGCCAGCATCTTCACATAACTGGTCAATGTAGGTCCTTGCAGGGCGCCCCACACTTGCATGTCCGTGT
>CM042180.1:29191311-29206311 GCA_023376005.1 Doryteuthis pealeii | reverse complement strand
ATCAAGAATTTGGTCTGAAGATCGCATAGACGAGAAACTGTCAGTAACCAGGCTCCGGGGACTCCATGTCCACGATACCTTAACTATATATATATATTATTATATATATATATATATATATATATATATATATATATATATATATAAGGTAATCCAATTGACTGATAAGTAAGGAATGATTCTATTCGAGATCATCAAAATCTCACTGTACATCCACACTATATGTTATTGTAGGTACAAACTTAGAGATTTATACAAGAGTTTTAATAAATCTCTAAGAGAACTCAATGTATAATAATTAATAAATTAATCATATACGAAGCAATATATATATATATATATATATATATATATATATATATATATGTGTATGTATGTAAACGTAAGGTAATACAAATGACTGGTTGTAAGGGATGATTCTATTTGGGATCTTCAAAATCTCACTGTATAACCATACCGTATGCTCTTGTAGGTGCAAACATATGATCCATACAAGGATTTTTATAAATCCCTAAAGAGAGCTCAATGTATAATAATCAGTAAATTAGATTAAATACAGAGCAATATTCTCTCGTTGGACAAGATCCATATATATATATATATATATATATATATATATATATATATATGGATCTTGTCCAACGAGAGAAAAATATTTCATAATACAAGATAATGATACGGTTCATAAAATTGTTTAATTCTTTTTAGAATTTATTATATTAAATGTGCAAATTGTTTTAAACAAGTGAAAACGGGAATTGTTGTTTTTTTATATCCTGAATATTATAAGTTTACCAATTGTTTACCAATTCTGATATTTTGAAGATGTGACACGTGTTTCCGATTTTTATATCCTCTTCAAACTCAGATTTTCATAGAGGCCTCGTTAATAAATCATATTTATTCTATAAACGATTTTGACTGTAAATTAAATACTCATTAATAAACTTCATGGAGGTATTGTGACGTAAGCAGTGACGTAGTTTCGGTTACAAACATACACAGAATCTCCATTATAATAAGATATGGAAAGAAAAAGAGAGATAGAATTTAGTACACTATAGTCGTTAGTTAGCATTCGCTTTGAGGAGTTTGTGATGTTAGTTCGTTAGCGTCCTATTTTAAAAGTGTGTGATATAAGCTAACCAGCCAGCGTTCTATATTATCATGAAGGAGATGATGTGTATGTCAGTGACCGAAACTACGTCACTACAAACGTTACAATTCCCTTAGTTACGTACGTTACAATTCTCAATGATCATTGTTGGCACCTTTCCGTCCACTAACGATCATTAAGAAAGAAATGTTTATATAATATATGGTGTAAATAAATTTTGTATATTGCTTTTAACAAATCCCATTCTCTCGATATCATTTCTCCCCCACCCTCCCCCTCTCTCTCTCGCATTCCACACACACACACACACACACACACACACACACATATATATATATACATATATATATATATATATATATATATATATATATATATATATATATATATATACATATATATATATATTATATATATATATATATATATATATATATATACATATATATATATATATATATATAAATATTTCATTCTTTCTGTATATCTACCATTCCGTCTGTCTGTCTGTCTACGTAGGATGGGCACGACCTAAAAAACATTTTTGTTATTGTCTGTTCTCTTGTTGATTTGGTAACAAAATATTCCAGTTTTCAAGAGCCCCCACCCCCTTTAAACCAAACAAAGAATTTCTTTTTTTGTCGTATTTGTCCTTTTAAAGTTATTTCAACTAGAAACAAATCATAAACTTTGTACTTTTAAAAAAGAAAAATATTCTTTTAGAAAGGTTGATTTTTTTTCAAAAATACAATACTTAACCCCGACCCTACTGGTTACAATTACGCCGACGTTCATAGACGATGGACATAGGATTAAATCACTGGACCTTTACCGATACGCAGGATAGGACTTATACGCTTACCAAAGGATCACCAAAAGATTTCATAACATAGGACTTTCTTTAAGCCCTTTTCAACTGGCCAAGGATGCACTTAAAAACATTACAGGTTATGGGCCCAGCCGGCAAATGCGCCTTATATACAAAAAAGTCAACATTTTACAATTCATAAAATAAAAAAAAAAAACAGGGTGCTAATTCAGAATAGCACGCCAAAGATAATATCATAAAGGTCGGCTTAGCTCGGTCAGTAGAGCGTCAGTCAAAGAACTACAAGTTTCCGGGTTCGATACCGATCATCGCCAACTCAGCGAATGAATAGCACAGGGATCTGTGCGGTAAAATAAGGAGTTGATTGTATGGTGATGCTCCATCTGAGATGAACAAAATCTCCTTGGTTTAGTGCTAGTAAAAAGGGGATAGACTCCCTCGCTGTCTGGCTGATACCGACTTTAGGCCACTCCGACGACTTTACTACGTATAAAAAGAGACCGAGGGATCACAAGGTTCCTGGTTCGATACTGGTCCCCACCAACCCAGTGCATGAGTAGCACAGATTGTTTAATCTGATTTATGAGTTGGGGTAAAGTGGAGAATTGACGGTAGATGTGGCGCTCCACCTCAGCAAAAAGAAAAAAATCGCCCTTCTATCACATATGATAAAAAGGGTTGAAACCCTGTCGGTGGGACTTTAGAATACACCTCTGCAGCGAGGTAACACCTACCGTCTGATCCGGAGTGGTAGTACCTGTTAGCCGTCCTATCTATGAGTTAAATAGGAAAATGTATTTATTAAAAAAGATTGAGTATCCATTAAGAATGAATTTATTTCAAAACTTTGTCGACATTAAATGACCCACTGAGGTTAATATGCTTTGGTTGACCAAGTACTTTTGGTTCTTTTTCATAGCCATTATCAAGCCTGTTTATTATTTGTCTAAACTATCATTATCAAGACTATTTGTCTAAACAATTAAATAAATTATATATAGAGTATTGAGTCTCCATTAAGAATAAATTTATTTCAAAACTTTATCGGCATTAAACCGCAATAATATGCCGCAAACCAAAACCAAACCAAACCGAACCATAAAAAGGGTCGGGACTCAACCCTTTTTAATTTCGTCTTCGGTATAAAATAACCCAATGTAATTGGTATACCGTAAAATACAACCAACCAACTTAACCTTTGACCTCCTCCTGCTTCACGACATGCTGGCAATATCATCGTGACTGCGCATGCGTATTATGTAGACGCCGTTCGTGGTGACAGGATGTAAAACGTAGATGCAATGCTAAGTAAAAGCAAAACAAAGGTCCTTACACCCACCCCCACCAACGGGCACCGGTGTGCATTTCCAAAAGGTCACCAGTAAATTGCGAAGGGAAAGAATAAACGGGGGAAATCTGGTGGCCGAGTTGTGGGTGATTCATATGAAGAATATTAAGGAAATTATTTTCAAGGCCAAAAAAAAAAAAAAAAAAAAAGAAAGAAAGGAAGGAAGGAAGGAAGGAAAGAAGAAAGGAAGGAAAACGAGAGAAAGAAAGGAAGGAAGAAAGAACGCAGAAAAGTAATAATAATGAACGAAAATAAGAGAAGACGAAAAAAAGGAAAGAAAGAAAACAAAGGAAGGAAGGAAGGCATGAAAGAAAGAAAGAAAGAAAGAAAGAAAGAAAAGAAAGAAAGAAAGAAAGAAAGAAAGGGAGACAGAAAGAGAACTAAAAAACAATAAACTTAAAACGAGCACCGAATGAACACGACGGATGGAAAAAAGAAAAAGAAGTTTGAAAAATGGGAAGAAAGAAAAGTGAAAGAAAGGAAGAAAAAAGATAAAAAGAAAGAAAGCTGAAAAATAAAACGAGTAAAACGGAGAGAAGAAAGAAAAGAAAAAATGTTGAAAAAAAAGAAAGAAAGAAAAGCTAAAGAAAGAAAGAAAGAAAGAAAGAAAGAAAAAGCATAAAACAAAACTGAAAGAAAAAGATCGTTGGAAGAAAGAAAAAGAAGACAGAAAAAGGGAAGAACTAAAAGAGAAAGAAAGAAAGAAAGAGAAAAGAAAGAAAAAAATGAACGCTGAAAAATAATAATGATATAAATCAGCGGTGAATGAAAAAGAAGGAAGAAAGGAAAGAAAAAGCAAACAAATAAAATAAATTATGAATGAATTGTGGTTATAAATGCATAGAGAAGAAGAAGAAGAAGAAGAAGAAGAGAAGAAGAAGAAGAAGAAGAAGAAGAAGAAGAAAATTCATTACGTTGAATAAAGAAGAATAATAATAAGAAATTAGAGAAGAAGAAGAAGAAGAAGAAGAAGAAGAAGAAGAAGAAGAAGAAGAAGAAGAATTGAAGAAGAAGAAGAAGAAGAGGAAGAAATTGAAGAAGAAGAAGAAGAAGAAGAAAATGAAGAAGAAGAAGAAGAAATTAGAGAAGAAGAAGATGAAGAAGAAGAAAAAAGAAGAAGAAATTAGAGAAGAAGAAGAAGAAGAAGAAGAAGATTTTCACTTTTGTCACGCCTTTAACCCAGAGTCTTTGATATTTGGTACACCATCTCCCGTTCCCACCCCTATCAGCAATCGTTCTACCAACCGACAAGAAGACGCGCCCATCTCTCTAAGACGTTTTTCCTTGGGAATAAATTTTTTTTTAAATTCGCTCCGGGATACCCCAAAAGCGTGTCTGCGAAAGATAAGTCGTTGTCAATGGAAACCAGTTATATAGACTGTAGATCATGTGACCAGACGAATTTTGTTGTCATGTTTGTTGTTGTTGTGGTTGTTGTTGTTGTTGTTGAAGAAGAAGAAGAAGAAGAAGAAGAAGAAGAAGAAGAAGAAGAAGAAGAAGAATGATGATGATGATGATGATGATGATGATGATGAAGAAGAAGGAAATTCATTACGTTGAAAAAGAAGAAGAAGAAGAAGAAGAAGAAGAAGAAGAAGAAGAAGAAAGACCCACATAATGTTAGTTCTCATACAAGGGTCATTCAATAAATAAAGGGAATTTTTGTTTTAAAAAAAGGTAAATAAATTTTTGGTTAAATCGAAATGTTTCTCTATGTGTAAATAAGCATATCTTGTTTTTCTTTACGTTTATTCAATGTTAGTATAAGTAAGTGAGTTAAATCGAACTTAACAGACCCAAATTCCGACATCGTATGTCACCCCGCCGAAAGACCCCCACCCCACCACCACCACCACCAAAAATCATGGAATTAACCGAATCTAATGAAATTTTCGGTGTTGATATATTAATAAATAAAATATATAATACACAAGTTATTTTATTTAAAAACTTTTACAGTTTTTCAGGTCGAACCACGTATATTTGAGGCGTAACAAAGATTCTCAAAGATACGTGGATCAAAATTAACTGACCTGAAAAAATGTAAAAGTTTTTAAATAAAATAACTACTGCATTATATATTTTTTCATTAATGATATCAACACTGAAAATTTCATTAAATTTGGTTAATTCTCTGATTTTTGGTATTTTTTTCCTCTTTCAGCGGGGATGACATACGATGGTGGAATTTAGGTCCGTTAAGTTCGATTTAACCTATCTTTCAATATATCAATACATAAGTGTCCTAAGCAAAAAGTGGGGAGTTGGCTCTATACCCCAGCAAAACAATCAAGTTCGATTTAACCTATCTTTCAATATATCAATACATAAGTGTCCTAAGCAAAAAGTGGGGAGTTGGCTCTATACAATTAAGTTCGATTTAACCTATCTTTCAATATTCCTAAGCAAAAGTGGGGAGTTGGCTCTATACATCAGTAAGTTCGATTTAACCTATCTTTCAATATATCAATACATAAGTGTCCTAAGCAAAAAGTGGGGAGTTGGCTCTATACCCCAGCAAAACAATTAAGTTCGATTTAACCTATCTTTCAATATATCAATACATAAATGTCCTAAGCAAAAAGTGGGGAGTTGGCTCTATACCCCAGCAAACAATTAAGTTCGCAATATAATCAATACTAATAAGCAAAAAGTGGGGAGTTGCTCTATACCCAGCAAAAACAATTAAGATTTAATCTTTTCAATATATCAATACATAAGTGTCCTAAGCAAAAAGTGGGAGTTGGCTCTATACCCCAGCAAAACAATTAAGTTCGATTTAACCTATCTTTCAATATATCAATACATAAGTGTCCTAAGCAAAAAGTGGGGAGTTGGCTCTATAACCAGCAAAACAATAAGTTCGATTTAACCTATCTTTCAATATATCACATAGTGGGAGTTGGCTCTATACATCATCAAAACAATCAAGTTCGATTTAACCTATCTTTCAATATATCAATACATAGTGTCCTAAGCAAAAAGTGGCGAGTTGGCTCTATACATCAGCAAAACAATCAAGTTCGATTTAACCTATCTTTCAATATATCAATACATAAGTGTCCTAAGCAAAAAGTGGCGAGTTGGCTCTATACCCAGCAAAACAATCAAGTTCGATTTAACCTATCTTTCAATATATCAATACATAAGTGTCCTAAGCAAAAAGTGGGGAGTTGGCTCTATACCCATCAAAACAATTAAGTTCGATTTAACCTATCTTTCAATATATCAATACATAAGTGTCCTAAGCAAAAAAGTGGGGAGTTGGCTCTATACACATCAAAACAATCAAGTTCGATTTAACCTATCTTTCAATATATCAATACATAAGTGTCCTAAGCAAAAAAGTGGGGAGTTGGCAAAACAATTAAGTTCGATTTAACCTATCTTTCAATATATCAATACATAAGTGTCCTAAGCAAAAAGTGGGGAGTTGGCTCTATACATCATCAAAACAATCAAGTTCGATTTAACCTATCTTTCAATATATCAATACATAAGTGTCCTAAGCAAAAAGTGGGGAGTTGGCAAAACAATTAAGTTCGATTTAACCTATCTTTCAATATATCAATACATAAGTGTCCTAAGCAAAAAGTGGGGAGTTGGCAAAACAATTAAGTTCGATTTAACCTATCTTTCAATATATCAATACATAAGTGTCCTAAGCAAAAAGTGGGGAGTTTGGCAAAACAATTAAGTTCGATTTAACCTATCTTTCAATATATCAATACATAAGTGTCCTAAGCAAAAAGTGGGGAGTTGGCTCTATACATCATCAAAACAATCAAGTTCGATTTAACCTATCTTTCAATATATCAATACATAAGTGTCCTAAGCAAAAAGTGGGGAGTTGGCTCTATACATCATCAAAACAATCAAGTTCGATTTAACCTATCTTTCAATATATCAATACATAAGTGTCCTAAGCAAAAAGTGGGGAGTTGGCTCTATACATCAGCAAAACAATCAAGTTCGATTTAACCTATCTTTCAATATATCAATACATAAGTGTCCTAAGCAAAAAGTGGGGAGTTGGCTCTATACATCAGCAAAACAATCAAGTTCGATTTAACCTATCTTTCAATATATCAATACATAAGTGTCCTAAGCAAAAAGTGGGAGTTGGCTCTATACATCAGCAAAACAATCAAGTTCGATTTAACCTATCTTTCAATATATCAATACATAAGTGTCCTAAGCAAAAAGTGGGAGTTGGCTCTATACCCCAGCAAAACAATTAAGTTCGATTTAACCTATCTTTCAATATATCAATACATAAGTGTCCTAAGCAAAAAGTGGGAGTTGGCTCTATACCCCAGCAAAACAATTAAGTTCGATTTAACCTATCTTTCAATATATCAATACATAAGTGTCCTAAGCAAAAAGTGGGGAGTTGGCTCTATACATCAGCAAAAACAATCAAGTTCGATTTAACCTATCTTTCAATATATCAATACATAAGTGTCCTAAGCAAAAAGTGGGGAGTTGGGCAAAACAATAAGTTCGATTTAACCTATCTTTCAATATATCAATACATAAGTGTCCTAAGCAAAAAGTGGGGAGTTGGCTCTATACATCAGCAAAACAATCAAGTTCGATTTAACCTATCTTTCAATATATCAATACATAAGTGTCCTAAGCAAAAAGTGGGGAGTTGGCAAAACAATTAAGTTCGATTTAACCTATCTTTCAATATATCAATACATAAGTGTCCTAAGCAAAAAGTGGGGAGTTGGCAAAAACAATTAAGTTCGATTTAACCTATCTTTCAATATATCAATACATAAGTGTCCTAAGCAAAAAGTGGGGAGTTGCTCTATACATCAGCAAAACAATCAAGTTCGATTTAACCTATCTTTCAATATATCAATACATAAGTGTCCTAAGCAAAAAGTGGGGGAGTTGGCTCTATACATCAGCAAAACAATCAAGTTCGATTTAACCTATCTTTCAATATATCAATACATAAGTGTCCTAAGCAAAAAGTGGCGAGTTGGCTCTATACATCAGCAAAACAATCAAGTTCGATTTAACCTATCTTTCAATATATCAATACATAAGTGTCCTAAGCAAAAAGTGGCGAGTTGGCTCTATACATCAGCAAAACAATCAAGTTCGATTTAACCTATCTTTCAATATATCAATACATAAGTGTCCTAAGCAAAAAGTGGCGAGTTGGCTCTATACATCAGCAAAACAATCAAGTTCGATTTAACCTATCTTTCAATATATCAATACATAAGTGTCCTAAGCAAAAAGTGAGGAGTTGGCTCTATACCCCAGCAAAACAATTAAGTTCGATTTAACCTATCTTTCAATATATCAATACATAAGTGTCCTAAGCAAAAAGTGGGAGTTGGCTCTATACATCAGCAAAACAATCAAGTTCGATTTAACCTATCTTTCAATATATCAATACATAAGTGTCCTAAGCAAAAAGTGAGGAGTTGGCTCTATACCCAGCAAAACAATTAAGTTCGATTTAACCTATCTTTCAATATATCAATACATAAGTGTCCTAAGCAAAAAGTGGGAGTTGGCTCTATACATCAGCAAAACAATCAAGTTCGATTTAACCTATCTTTCAATATATCAATACATAAGTGTCCTAAGCAAAAAGTGGGAGTTGGCTCTATACATCAGCAAAACAATAAGTTCGATTTAACCTATCTTTCAATATATCAATACATAAGTGTCCTAAGCAAAAAGTGGCGAGTTGGCTCTATACATCAGCAAAACAATCAAGTTCGATTTAACCTATCTTTCAATATATCAATACATAAGTGTCCTAAGCAAAAAGTGGGAGTTGGCTCTATACATCAGCAAAACAATCAAGTTCGATTTAACCTATCTTTCAATATATCAATACATAAGTGTCCTAAGCAAAAAGTGGCGAGTTGGCTCTATACATCAGCAAAACAATCAAGTTCGATTTAACCTATCTTTCAATATATCAATACATAAGTGTCCTAAGCAAAAAGTGAGGAGTTGGCTCTATACCCCAGCAAAACAATTAAGTTCGATTTAACCTATCTTTCAATATATCAATACATAAGTGTCCTAAGCAAAAAGTGGCGAGTTGGCTCTATACATCAGCAAAACAATCAAGTTCGATTTAACCTATCTTTCAATATATCAATACATAAGTGTCCTAAGCAAAAAGTGAGGAGTTGGCTCTATACCCAGCAAAACAATTAAGTTCGATTTAACCTATCTTTCAATATATCAATACATAAGTGTCCTAAGCAAAAAGTGGGAGTTGGCTCTATACATCAGCAAAACAATCAAGTTCGATTTAACCTATCTTTCAATATATCAATACATAAGTGTCCTAAGCAAAAAGTGGGAGTTGGCTCTATACATCAGCAAAACAATAAGTTCGATTTAACCTATCTTCAATATATCAATACATAAGTGTCCTAAGCAAAAAGTGAGGAGTTGGCTCTATAAGCAAAACAATTAAGTTCGATTTAACCTATCTTTCAATATATCAATACATAAGTGTCCTAAGCAAAAAGTGGGAGTTGGCAAAACAATTAAGTTCGATTTAACCTATCTTTCAATATATCAATACATAAGTGTCCTAAGCAAAAAGTGGGAGTTGGCTCTATACCCCAGCAAAACAAGTTCGATTTAACCTATCTTTCAATATATCAATACATAAGTGTCCTAAGCAAAAAGTGGGAGTTGGCAAAACAATTAAGTTCGATTTAACCTATCTTTCAATATATCAATACATAAGTGTCCTAAGCAAAAAGTGGGGAGTTGGCTCTATACATCAGCAAAACAATCAAGTTCGATTTAACCTATCTTTCAATATATCAATACATAAGTGTCCTAAGCAAAAAGTGGCGAGTTGGCTCTATACATCAGCAAAACAATCAAGTTCGATTTAACCTATCTTTCAATATATCAATACATAAGTGTCCTAAGCAAAAAGTGGCGAGTTGGCTCTATACATCAGCAAAACAATCAAGTTCGATTTAACCTATCTTTCAATATATCAATACATAAGTGTCCTAAGCAAAAAAGTGGGGAGTTGGCTCTATACATCATCAAAACAATCAAGTTCGATTTAACCTATCTTTCAATATATCAATACATAAGTGTCCTAAGCAAAAAGTGGGAGTTGGCTCTATACATCAGCAAAACAATCAAGTTCGATTTAACCTATCTTTTATATCAATACATAAGTGTCCTAAGCAAAAGTGAGGAGTTGGCTCTATACCCCAGCAAAACAATAAGTTCGATTTAACCTATCTTTCAATATATCAATACATAAGTGTCCTAAGCAAAAAGTGGCGAGTTGGCTCTATACATCAGCAAAACAATCAAGTTCGATTTAACCTATCTTTCAATATATCAATACATAAGTGTCCTAAGCAAAAAGTGAGGAGTTGGCTCTATACCCCAGCAAAACAATTAAGTTCGATTTAACCTATCTTTCAATATATCAATACATAAGTGTCCTAAGCAAAAAGTGGGAGTTGGCTCTATACATCAGCAAACAATCAAGTTCGATTTAACCTATCTTTCAATATATCAATACATAAGTGTCCTAAGCAAAAAGTGGGGAGTTGGCAAAACAATTAAGTTCGATTTAACCAATTTTTCTTTTCAGAATTTTTTTCCCATAAATGTAAATTCTGCATTATTTGGAAGTAGAAGAGGCTACCCAGCATCGCCTGGTGTTGCGTTATGCTCTCCTTTTTACAATAGAGATATGACGTGTCAACGTTTGTTACGTTATGACACTCATTTTCGAAAGGTGTGATGATGTGTTGATAGTAGAAATATTGGCAATTTATGAGGAAGACCGTCCCTGTCTCCTGCCTCAAAACTTGCTACCGGTGACTGCTGAAAAACCAGCCCAGCAACGATTGAAGTCCGTAGCCGAGGCAGTGTCAATTGAAAGAAAACAACCAGCCTGGGGCGTTTTTTTTCGACATTCAAGTACATATAAAAAATCCCAAACATTTATTTTTTTCGGTATTTTCATTTTATTTTAATATATTTATTTCCAACAATCAATTACAAAAAAATCAAAATATTTAGATATTCTTGTTTATTTAAACTAAAAACAAGACATTAAACAAATACGAAGAAAATAAAATCTGAGTATTTAGATATTCTTTTATATTTTAATAAAAACAACTATCTATCTATCTATCTATCTATCTATCTATCTCAATTTGTTCTTATCTATTTTACTTTGTTTATATCTATCTATCCATCTATCTCTGTTCCTATCTATTTATCTGCTTTTCAGAAAAAAGATACAAACTATTTTCCAATATGCCTTAATAAAATAAAATGAAATAAAACAACGTTTTTATCAACACTGCTTCGGCTACGGACTTCAATCGTAGCTGGGGTAGGTTTTTCAGCAGTCACCGGTAGCGAGTTTTGAGGCAGGAGACCGGGACGGGCAGGAGTCACCGCTGCCGAGAACAAGAGTTCATGTCTTGCCCTCTCAGCGCATTCTACCAAACTCACCTCTCACTCCTCTTCTCTTACACTTCGCCACGTCTTATCGCTCATCCAATGAAACAATGCCATGTGGCTTGAGGATTCATCATTAAACATTTCCATTCTCATCTAACACACAATCCTTGCTAAAAAAAAACTTTTCGTGCTAATTTACATATCAGGTTACACTTATGGCTCCACCCCACCCCACCCAACCATTATGCAACATCTGGGTAAAAGTAAGTAAAGTCGTCGGGGTGGCCTAATGTCGTTATCAGCCAGACACTAGCGCTTAACCAAGGATATTGTTTTAGAATCTGAGGTGGAGCGCCACACCTGCCATCAGCTCCTCACTTTACCACACAGATCCCTGTGCTACTCATACGCTGAGTTGGCGAGGGCCGGTATCGAACCAAGAACCTTGTGATTCCTAGCCGAACACTACCGACTGAGCTATGGGTAGACCTCATGTATTGATTTATTCATTTTTGAAATTTGCCAATACTGGACGTAATGCTATTTCTATGTATATTTTAATGTGGTTGTTGTTGTTGGCATGCTTCCGTCTGCTAAAGACGATGGCGTCGTGTCCACAATTTTTTTAACTGCATCTGCGTGAGTGGCATACAGCCCAATTTTTGAATGGTAATCTCTGGTGCAGTGACTGCAAACAAAGTGATGTTTGCTGGAGTTGCTGTTGTATCTCCTTCCTTCTGGCTCTCTTTTCTGTGGCAACTTCTTCCTCTCTTTTTCACTCCTTCTCGTCCCTGACATGATCAAGCCAGCACAGGTGTCTCTCGCAGATGATGGCGAACATGCTGTTAATATTTGCTCGTTCCAACACGTCTTTGTTTGGCACTTTGTCCTGCCAGCGTATGCGTAGGATGCGGCGTAGGCATCTAAGGTGGAAATTATCCAGTTTCCTCGCGTCGCATGTGTATGTGGTCCAGGCTTCGCTACTGTAAAGCGGAGTACTGAGAACGCACGCTTTGTAGATGTAATTTTGAAATATCTTCGAATATAAATCAGATCACCATAATTTTTGCATATAAAGCAAGAAGCGGTGATATCTAATGTGTATATATATTTACTTTGTCGTTAATTGTTTTATTTTCGTAGTTTCATCTGGACATACATACATACACACCTACCTGCCCTTTATATATGTAATAGAAGCAGCTACCTGGCGTTGCCTGGGTAGAGGAATGATAAAAAATATTTTCGCAGATCCATTGATTGTTTTGGTCTTGCGTAATTGATTTGTTTATGTTTTAATCCCGGACGCCACCAATGACTTTCCCTTCTCTTACTATTCAAATCCTAATTTTTTAAATACCTTCCAGATATAGATACAATCTTCATTATTTTTGCACAAAAGCAAGCTCTGGTGATAGTGAATATATATATATATATATATATATATATATATATATATATATATATATATTAATAAGTCATCCACAAACACGTATTTCGGCGTTTCACGCCTCTTCAGTGTGGCTAGACACAGCTATCTTTGGCGCTAGGGTCGAACTCAGACTGACCGTTTGGCAGCCTGATATCTTATCCCCTCGTCCACTGACAGCTGTAGCCATGACTGGTGTTTTTTTAAGTATTAGGTACGTAGGTTTGTTTATGTCACAGAGAGATCAAATTTCTGGGGAAACGATCATTATATATATATATATATATACTTTGTCGTCAATTGTTTTATTTTAGCAGTAGTTTTCCCCGGACATACATACATACATACGCACCAACTTTCCTTTATATGTGCGTTTATTTATATAAACCCAAATGGGTTTATGTTATAATGGAGGCGTAGGAAATAGTCACCCGAGTTCAAATCTTTGA
Source organism: Doryteuthis pealeii (assembly GCA_023376005.1). Lineage (NCBI taxonomy): Eukaryota > Metazoa > Mollusca > Cephalopoda > Myopsida > Loliginidae > Doryteuthis > Doryteuthis pealeii. The sequence continues at coordinate 29,192,694 of CM042180.1, read as the reverse complement.
CGAAGCTGTTTGCATTTCACATATCGCTGACTCCTTTGAGAAAGATATGAATCCAACTGTCCTCCTTCCAGCTATGGGTAAATATTAGGGAAGCCTGGGGTCTTTAATGTTTGTGTGCAGATTGGTCTTGGTGTTATATACATGTTTGTCTGCTGGGGGTAATACTTTTTTGGTACGATCAACTGCCACTCGCTCGAGTTCGGCCTATGACACCAGCTTTAGACACGCCCACATTTTTTTTATGAAAACAAAATTCTCTTCGGGTACAGCCAGCGCCCTCTAAGATAACTTAGAGGGCGCTGGTTACAACCATGAAACAATTATTTCACTTTTAAAACGTAATATTTATCAGCTTAGAAAATTGAAAGTTTTAAATAAAGAAAACAACTTTGAATCATTTAAAGTTAGGGTTCTACAAACATTTTTTCTTTAGCTACGAATTTTATTTTATTTACATTTTTATTTATAAATAAAACGATTCTATATCTTTATATAAATTTTTATTGACAATTATTTTGATATGCACGAATCTTTTTTTTTTCAGAAATCAAACAATCATTTCATGTTTCCCTTCACTCGATAAATTTTAAGAAGATCTTTGAGTTAAAACTTTCTTAAAAAACAAAACAAAAAATAAATAAATTCGAGCGAGTGGCAGTTTGGCAGAAAAGAAAAAAATATTTGTAGAACCCTAAATTTATATGATTCAAAGTTGTTTTCTTTATTTAAAACTTTCAATTGTCTAAGTTAAAAAATATTACGTTTTAAAAGTAAAATGAGTGTTTGGTCTTGGTCGTACTCGTGTAAGCGAAGAGAAGTTTGTTTTCATAAAAAATTGTGGGCGTGTCTAAAGCTGATGTCATAGGCCGAACTCGAGCGAGTTGATCGTACCAAAAAATTATTACCGGTCTGCTGGGTATATAATGGAGAGAGGGTAAATTCGAGGAGATGAGATGGGTTCTTACTGGTTCTGTGTCATCGTCGGCCATCTTCTGGTCTGATTCTTCTTTTTTCTGGGCTCATTTCGTTGTTGGTAAAAGAGTTGGTAATGATTAAGCAAGACTGGGTTGTTTTTGCGCCTTTATTCTTTATTAAAAACCCGAAGCCCAAAGTTTTCAACGACACGGTTAGAAGTTGGCATCTTAGGAGCAACGACCCTAACGTCTGCTTCCTTCAGCTAACGGCCAAAATCTAAAACCAGTTCTTCTCAGGCTCAATTTCAGCCAATCAGCCATCGGCGTTCGGGTCAGAGAAGGTGAACTGCCTTGTTAGTCACTTTTAAAACTTCCTATAACGGTCAATAGTAACTTTCCATTTACCATACCTTTATTTGAATTTTTACTACACTTACAGATATAATTCGTAGGCTATCCACAAATTATG
>CM042180.1:29183811-29186311 GCA_023376005.1 Doryteuthis pealeii | reverse complement strand
CCGAAGACGTTTTGTTTTATTCTTTCTTGATGGGTATATAGGTGTTGAGTTAATACAGTTCATTAAAACTTAATTTTTAAACACATTGTTAAATACTCATTGTTCATCTATTTAACCCATAGGTTGGGCCCTAACAGGTACTACCACTCCGAGTCGGGGTGGACCTGGGAGTAATGACAATAAAACGAGTCCTCCACACTCCCCATTCCGGGTAATGGTGATAAAAGGGTACTCTATATTACCCAGAGTTCCATAATTGGAACTTCACCACGAGATGTAGTTTAAGACTAAGGAGACTAAGACCGTCAGTGGGTTGGGACAATCATATAGGTGCTAGGGCTTGACGTGACCAGTCGATTAATCGGAGAAGGCCTCTCTAACCACCTGTCTAGCCAAAGTAAGAGTCAAAATGGAGTGTTGCATGTCATGGATTGCTCAGACACTATGATTCTGTCTGTAATCATCACAGGTGAATGGGTGGCCCGATCGGGGGGATTTTATCCCAGTCGACAGGGTGACAAGACGAGAGGGAAATGCTATGAAATACTTTTGCCTCTTTCGTCTTAAAGTATTGAAATTTACTTTCAGCAATATGGCCTTCATGAGAGTAACCCGATTTTCCTCCGAAGAACAAACATACTTGCGAGTTTGTGTCACGTCCCATCGTGGTGTAATGGTTAGCAAGTTAGTATCGCTGGTCCATTACTACTGAATTTCGAGTTCGATCCTTGCCCATACTTGCTACTTTGTGTCCCAAAAAAGAAAGAGAGAGGGAAAGAAAGAGAAAGGGAAAGAAAGAGAGAGCAAAAGAAAAAGAGAGGAGAAGAAAGAAAGAAAGAGAGAGAGAGAGAAAGAGAGGGAGAGAGAGAGAGAGAGAAAGAGAGGGAGAGAGAGAGAGAGGGAGAGAGAGAGAGAGGGGGAAAGAAAAAGAGAGATGTAAGAAGATTAAGAAAGAGACAAACGTGAGATTATGGAATTTATTATAAAAGAAAATGAAAAGGAAGGAAGAAAGAAAGAAAGAAGAGGGAATAAAGAAGAGAGAGAGAGAGAGAGAGAGAGAGAGAGAGAGAGAGAGAGAGAGAGAGAGAGAAGAAAGAGAGAGGGAAGAAAAATAGAGATGTAAGAAGCGTAAGAAAGAGACAAACGTGAGATGATAGGATTTATCAGTAAAGAAAAAGGAAAGAAAGAAAGAGAGCGAAAGAAAGAGAGAGGGAAAGAAAGAGAGAATGAAAGAAAGAGAAGAAAGAGGGAAAGCAAGAGAGATGGAAAGAAAGAGAGAGGGAAAAAAGAGAAATGTAAGAAGAGTAAGAAAGAGACAAACTTGAGATGTTAGGATTTATCAGAAAAGAAAAAGAAAAGAAAGAAAAGAAAGAAAGAGAGCGAAAGAAAGACAGCGAAAAAAAAAGAGAGAATGAAAGAAAGAGAGGGGTAAAGAAAAAGAGAGATATACATTTGAGATGATAGGATTTATTAGAAAATAAAAGAAAGAAAGAAAGAAAGAAAGAATGTCGTAGGCCAGCACGCTAGCCACTACACCAAAGGGATTCCCACCACTAAAGATGGAGGAAAAAATAAAAGGAATACTACAGAAGAATCACATACAACATAAAAGGTATAAAACTTGTAAAATCCTTCAGATATATACAAGAAGAAGAAAGAAAGAAGAAAAGAAATGAAGTAAGAAAAAAAGAAAGAAAAAAAGAAAGAAAGAAAGAAAGAAAGGAAGAAGGAAGGAATAAAAAAGAAAGGACAACATCCTGAAAAAAAAAATGCTATCACGAAAAAAAAAAAAAAAAAAATAATGCCGGGAATCCCAAAATCCTGGAAAGTTCCGGAAGACAAAAGGAACATTGACTTCTTTATAGATTATTGGTTTATAATTCTTAAGGTTCTCATTGATATCGTTTGTCTCAATACAAGAAAGAAGAATAAAAGAATAGAAAAAGTGACTTTGTCTTTGGTGTCTTTATTCTAATATTTCGAACGTTGCAACCTCCGGCCTTCTTTGATTTTCTCAGATAAGGTGTTTTCGTTTTATTCAAGAAAGAAAGAAGGAAAGAAGAACAGAAAGGAAGAAAGAAGAAAGAAGAAGAACGAAAGAAAGAAAAAGGGAAAGAAAGAAATGAGAAGAAAGAAAGAAGAAAAGAAAGAAAGAAAGAAAGGAGAAGAAAGGAAGAAGGAAGGGATAAGAAGAAAGAAAGAAAGAAGGAAAAGATAGAAAGAAGAAGAAAGAAAGAAGAAAAGAAAGGAAGTAAGTAAGAAAGAAAGGATAAGAAAGAAAGGAAGGAATAAGGAAGGAATAAAAAAGAAAGGACAAAAGAAAGAAGAGAAAAAAGACGAAAAAAGAAAGAAAGAAGGAGAAGAAAGAAAGAAAGAAAGAAGAAAAGAAAAGAAGAAAAAAAGAAAGAAGGAGAAGAAAGAAAGAAGAAAAGAAAAAAGGAGAATGACGCAAGAACAAAGGAAAAGAAAGAAGGAAGGAGAATAAAGAAATAAAGAAAAA
>CM042180.1:29168811-29181311 GCA_023376005.1 Doryteuthis pealeii | reverse complement strand
ACTTTTATATTTAAAAATTCAACAAATAAATAAAGCTCCTACAAATTTGTGGTTGAGCACTGTGATTTATTTGTTTCATCCCAAAACAAAAATTTTAAATATCTATCTATCTATCTATCTATCTATATATATATATATATAGATTGAAGCTGTACAAACAAAAGTTCTAATAATGTAGTCATCCTCTTTCTAACTTTTTATTCAATCAACCAAATCAAACAAGGTTTTTGGGTTCGATACCAGTTCCCGCCAACTCAGCATATGAGTAGCACAGCTTGAGTAATCTGTGCTGTAAAGTGGGTAGCTGAAGGTAGGCGTTGTGCTCCACCGCAGTACAAAGAATCTCCTAGATAACGAAAAGGGGGTAGACTCCCTCGCTGTCCAGCTGATACCGACAATAGGCTACCCTGCTCACTTTAATTTTTACTTTTATGAATAAGTATAGTCAGCGGAATTGTCGGTATTAGTCGGACAGCGAGGGAGTATATCCTCTTTTCACTTGCGCTAAACAAGAGAGGTTGATTTGCGTCTGTAATGTTGCAGTCTTGTACGTTAGCCACTGAGACACGGAGACTTACCAATTTACCCCGTCAGAAGAGATAGCTGAACACAGAAGGGCTCTATATTTCTGGCCTTGTGCCACAACTAAATATAGGGGTTAAAATTGCAAATCGTCGTGAAAATTACAGCGGAAAAATTTGGCTTCGACATAGATTTTAATGAATTTAATCATTACTAAGGACACGATTTATGTTATTTTTAACTTAAATTTTAACCGTTAGTTGTGTTTAAGGAAAAAAATAGATAAAATAAAACAGATGAATGTTAAGACTAGTCAGAATTAATAAACATGTACAAACAAAAAACGTACTTTATATTTCAATATTACAGGCGACGTGTGCTTTTCTTAAGTACGGATGACCAAAAGTATAATAATCCGTGTTTTTATGTTAATAATTTCTCGTAAAATATTTATCTCCCTTAAAAATTAGTTCTCTTGCGGCCCTCTGTAGGAAAATAACGTCCAATGAAAAACGGTTAAAAACACAACAAACGTAAAAAAAAAAAAAACATAAATCGTGTCCTTAGTAATAATTAAATTCATCAAAATCTTTGCCCTAGCCAAATTTTTCCGTTTTAATTTTGACGAAGATGTGCAATTTAAGCTCAGTTGGTAGAGCATTCGGCTAGGAATCACAAGGTTCCTGGTTCGATACCGGCCCTCGCCAACTCAGCGTATGAGTAGCACAGGGATCTGTGCGGTAAAGGGAATAGCTGATGGTAGGTGTGGTGCCCCACTTCAGACGCTAAAATAATCTCCTTGGTCTAGCGCTAGTGAAAAGGGGATAGACTCCCTCGCTGTCTGGCTGATACCGACTTTAGGCTACCCCGACGACGATGACCGACGACTCACCGCAACTAAGGAAAAAAAAGGAAAGTTGGTGGAATGACCTATCGTCGGTATCAACCAAACAGTGAGGGAATCTATCCCCTTTTCCCTAGCGCTAGACCAAGGAGATTCTTTTTGCGTCTGAAGTAGTTTTGGTTTGTTTGGTTTGTTTGTTTTACGGCATATCAAGCCTTATCGGGCCATTTAATGCCGAGCTCAGTCGGTAGAGTGGCTGACTAGGAACCACAAGGTTCCTGGTTTGATACCGGCCCTCGCCAACTCAGCGTATGAGTAGCACAGTGACTTATGCGGTAATGATTAACAAGCTAGACTAGCGGACCATTATAAGTGAGTTCGATTCTCACAGAAGTGCTCTATATTTATGACCTTGTGCCGCAACTAAGGAAATTTGGTAGAATGGCCTATTGTTGGTATCAGCCAAACAGCGAGGGAGGCACCCAGTGTAATGTTTAGGGTAGTAGGAAATGGACTCGTCGACACGAGTTCAAATCCTGGATGAAGCTACAGTTCACATAGTGCTAATACCCTTGGGAAAGGTATGATCCAACTACTCTCCCTCCAGCTATGGGTAAATAATAGGGCACTGGGTTCTTTAACCTAGACACTGCTGGAAAAGCCAAACCGAATTCATGTTCTCTTGCGGAAGCCAACACATGGACATGCTAGCAAGGAGCCGCCTAGCAAGGACCTATATTGACCAACTCTGTGCGGATACTGGACGCTGCATAGTGGACCTCCCTGGGACAATGAATGATTAAGGAAGGTTGGCGAGAGATTGACATGGATATCCGTGCTGATTGCGCGACATGATAGTGATGATGATGATCATGATGAGGCAACCAAACTAGGAGAAGGAAATCTCTGAATTCAAACCTGTTAAACTCCGCTTGGGGTGGTCACTACTAAAATAGGTTCAGTCCTAATTAGTGATCTATTTCACTGAGCTCTTTAACCTTGGTTAGGCAACCAGTCTAGGAGAAGGAAAACTCTGAATTTAAGCCTATTAAACTCCGCTTGGGGTGGTCACTATTAGGATAGGATCAGTCCTAATTAGTGATCTATTTCACTAATTTTCAAATTAAAATTTTTATTTATTTATTTAGAATCTATCCCTTTTTCCCTAGTGATAGACAAGGGACATTATTTTTTTTGCGTCTGAAGTAGTTTACTTGGTTTGGTATGTTTGTTTTACGGCATATCAACCCTTATCGGGCTATCTAATGCCGGGTTCAGTCAGTAGAGTGGCCGACTAGGAACCACAAGGTTCCTAGTTTGATACCAGCCGTCACCAACTCAACGTATGAGTAGCACAGGGATTGTGGTGTTCCATCTCAGACGGAAAACAATCTCCTTAATATAGCGCTAGGGAAAAGGGGATGGACTCCCTCGCTGTCTGGCTTATACTGACTTTAGGCCACCCCGACGACTTTACATTTTTTAATGCCGAAACAAGTCATTTTGATAAAAGTTTCTGTTTCAAGTTCTTAATATGTTTAAATTGGTATAAATAATTTTCATTAGCTTTATTTGGTTTGGTTTGGCTTGTTTAATGGTATATCAACCCTGTGGGTTATTTAATGCCAAAAAACTGTTAGAGTGTGAGTGTGAGTTGATACTCAAGTTTCCTTTACAGGTGTATTTTTATAGATGTATTTCGTGGATATATCTTATAATATCTGATTCATGATTTTCTATATATTTTTTATTTCTCTCAAGAAAAATAAAATGTTATCCATGTTAGTATTCTCAAACATATCACTCATATTATTTGCGTTGAAATATTTCTTTCTGTTTGGAACGAAAACTCTACACTCCATTAGGAAATTTTTTTCATGGTAGGGTGTTTGGCATATCCCGCTCTTTGATCTTCCTGCTTTAGCATAAAAGAATGTGTAGGTCTTGTATGGCCAATGCGCAACCGAGCCAGTATTACTTCTTCCTCTCGGGATTTTCTATATCCTGGCTTCGATTCTACTGTTGGCTTAATTGATAATAATTTGTTCGGTGAACTACTATTTCAACGTTGTTGCCATTTTTGCGTCTGAGGTAGAGCGACACACCTAACATCAGCCTCCTGCCAGTTTACCGCACAGATCCAAATTGTGTTACTTATGCGCTGAGTTGGTTTTGAACCTGAAACCATGAGGTTCCTAGGCAGGTGCTCTACCAATTGAGAAAGGATAATATGTACAATGAATTTCTATCTATCTATCTATCTATCTATCTAAACTACTGAAATCTATTTATCTAAACTACTGAAATACATCTATCTATCTATCTAATCTACTCAAATCTATCTATCTATCTATCTATCTATCTATCTATCAATCTAAACTACTGACATCTATCTATCTATCTATCTATCTGCAAAGGTAATCCCAAAAAATTAAGTCTCCAAAGCGCTGGGTACACAGGGAAACTGTTCGTGATGCTATTATCAACATTGTTGTGTTTATTGCGGATGAACCTGTCCCTGTCCTTGCATCGCTGCCATTCTTAGTCTTAGCTTGGCAGGCGTTCCTAATAGAGCTCCCGATTGGCGTTACCGCCAAGTATGAAGTTCGCATATACTGAGATAGATAGATAGATAATTATCAACCTGAAATTGATAGAGAGATAGATATATGCACAAAGTGAGATAGATAGATATATAGATAGATAGCAAGAAAAAATGGATATAAATCCGACAATGTAAATTTATGAAATAGTGAAAAAACATGAATCAAGTCGAAAGTTAGCACTTTTTTCAAGCTGACACTATAGCATTTTGGGTTTTATTCAAATCCTCACCGGAGCTATTTATCATACAAAGGAAAACTTTTATATGATAAATAGCCCGTTGATGGTTTGAATAAAAACCAAAACTCTATAGCGTCAGCTTAAAAAATAGATAGATAGATACTGACAGCGTGAGATAGATAGATCGATAGATATGGACAGACTAAGATAGCTAGCTAGCTAGTTTAGATAGATAGATAGATAGATAGATAGATATGGACAGACAGACAGACAGATGGATAGATAGATAGATAGATAGATAGATATGAATAGAGGTGAATAGACTAAAATAGATTGATAGATAGATATATATGGACAGTCAGTTAGATAGATAAATATGAATATAGGTGAAGAAGACTAACATAGATAGATAGTTAGAAATATAGATAGATAGATAGATATGAGCAGTCATAGATAGATAGATAGATAGATATAAACAGGTGAACAGACTAAGATATATAGATATGTATGGACAGTCATATATATATATATATATATATATATATATATATATAGAGAGAGAGAGAGATAGATAGATAGATATGAACATAGGTGAACAGATAGATAGATAGATAGATAGATAGATAGATATGAGCAGTTAGATAGATTGATAGATATATAGATATTAACAGAGGTGAACAGACTAAGATAGATAGATACGGACAGTCATATATATATATACATATACAGTCCATATCTATCTATCTTAGTCTGTTCACCTCTGTTAATATCTATATATCTATTAATCTATCTGACTGCTCATATCTATCTATCTATCTATCTATCTATCTATCTATATTAATCTGTTCACCTATATTCATATCTATCTATATATATATATATGACTGTTCATATATAGATAGATAGATAGATTGATAGAGATGGACATTCATATAGATAGATAGATAGATAGATAGGTAGATCGATAGATAGATATGATTAGAGGTATGCATTAGCAATAATTTCGTCCGCTAGGAGTTTTAAAAGCGAATTAAAAATAATTAAATCTATTATTTAAGGTCAAACTTTGTCTAAATCGATAAGTAGACTATCATTAAAAAAGAAAAATATTATAACAATATGTAATTTATTTTTAATACATTTTATAAATTAAAAATCGTCCGAATTTCGACAAAAAGTTACTTTGAATTTATTTTAATTTATCGTGTTCAATAATGGTTTTAAAATATTTTTAAAATACTTATAAACATTTCTTTTTAGAAATAAGTAAAGCGTTACTTTAAATACATATTTATTAAATATTACTGAAATTTTACTCACTCGTTTTAACTTTCAACCAAGTAAAATCCGTTTTTTGTATGTAAAAAAATAAAAAAAATATATTAGTTTGGGTTGAAAATAAAATTTGCATATTCATTTCCGTTTCGTGTATGGTATTCCAGAACCGCTAAAAAATTTCCACGTACGGGAAAATGAGCACCCCTAAAAACTCAAAAAGTAAAGAACTTTTAAGAAGCTTTTTTTAATCTGATAGATTGGTGTGTAAACGATTATAATCCATTGAAGGAAAAAAAAATCTTTTTAGCGGTTCCGATATGTAAACTTATACGGGGAACTGAGCACCCCTGAAAACTCGAAAAATAAAAAACTTTTTAGAATTTTTTTTACAATCTGATAGATTGGTGTGCAATCGATAATAATCCATTGAAGGAAAAAAAAAAATTAAAAACAAAAATTTTAGATGGGGGGGGGTGTCGAGATAGTCATGTCCGCCCAGAAAATGACAAGTGTTTTGAAGTGCAATTTTTTTTTTATTTTAGTAAAAAAAAAAAAAAAAATTGTAAATTTAAAGATAAAAAGTGAGAAAACATCAATTTGAATTTGAATAATTGAATTAAAAATAGTAATAATGAAATGAACTTACCTTTATTAGATATTGAATTCTTTCAGTAAACTTACAGACAGAAAGATTAACTCTTTTCTTACCTAAGGGAGGTAATTCACATTTACGTATTCTCTGCTACCATAGATTTAATCTTTGAACATTTTGTGAATTATATTGAAAAAATCAATTTAATTGTTTTAAAATATGCGAATCTTGATATTAGGTTTAAGATGTTATATTTTTAGTTTCTAGAAATAAATATCTATTTAATGCAAACCTTATTTTATAGTCCTAAAGTAATAAGTTTTGAAGAAAAACTCTATTGAAAATGTACCCCCCCCTTTTTAAGCAGAAAAAATATCGATGTATATTTTTTTAAAAATAAGATAATAGCCAATTAAATAATTATGGAAATGAGTAAAAAAGAAATCTCCTAAAAAATGATATTTTAATTTTTTTTTACATTTTATTTTTCGATAATCGGTACTTATCTTCTCATAGAAGCGCAACAGTAAAAAAAATGTTTGTTTCTATTCATAACTTCGGTCTTTTATCTCTTTATTTATACTGTAATTAGTATGACCATATGACCAACGCGAAACAATTTTACGCCCCCAGCATAAGGGGGGGGGGGCAAAATTAAGTGACCTGAAAATAATTACGAAGTTTTGAAATAAAATAAATAATGCATTATAAAGATCGTTCATTGATAAATAAACACTGAAAATTTCATTAAAATCAGATAATTCCCTGATTTTTGGTAAATTATTTTCTGTAGGGGGGGGGGCTAAAGTCATTTGGTCAAAAACGCATTTTAGGCTCAATCTGCCAGTCCCTAATTAGAGGTAAACAAGACTAAGATAGATAGATAGATAGATAGATAGATGACATGAATAGAATCAGATGTATAGATATGAACAGAATGTGATAGATAGATAGATAGAATATGATTAGAGGTAAACAGACTAAGATATATATATATATATATATATATATATATATATATATATATATATATAATAGATGTGAATAGAGGTGAACAGACTAAGATAGATAGATAGATAGATAGATAGATAGATAGATAGATTGATTGATAGATAGATAGATATTACCACTCCATTTTATTGTGAGTAAATTGAAAGGCATTAGATAGATAGATAGATAGATTGATTGATAGATAGATAGATATTACCACTCCATTTTATTGTGAGTAAATTGAAAGGCATTTTTCGCGCGCTGCAATTGTATTATAATTTTGTCAAAAATAATGAAATCTTACTTAATGGATGAAAATGGGTTTGTAACGGCCATTTTATCGAAGAAAATGACGGAAAAGCAAATCTGTTGTTGTCGATTCAGTTTGAAGCTGAAAAATATTTTTATATTTCGTTGCAATCAAGACGGAAGCCATGAATTTGAATAGGAGAAACCTTACGTGAATAATTGAAAAAATAGATTTATATTTTTGATTGTGTTTCGAGATGGGAGTGCATATGCTCTTATCAAATTCTCTCTCTGTCTCACTTTCTCTTTCTCTCTCTCTCTCTCTCTCTCTCTCTCTTCTCTCTGTCACTATTTCTATTTTTCTCTCTCTCTCTTTCTATTCCTCTCTCACACACACACCTCTCTCTCTATCAGTTCTATCTGTGTCACTCTTTCTGTTTCTTTATCTCTTTCTGTTTCTCTCTCTTTCTCTCTCTCTCTCTCACTCTCTCTCTCTCTCTCTCTCTCTCTGTCAGAGTCTGTTCATATCTATTTATCTATATCTATCTATCTATCTATCGTAATCTGTTTATATATCTCAATCTCTCTGTCACAGTCTATTCTCTTTCAAATTTTCTCGGCCTCTCTCTCACGCTCGCTCTCTCTCATTCTCTCTTTCTTTTTCTCTCTCACTCTCTCGCTCTGTCACTGTTCATATCTAGCTAGCTAGCAACCACAGTCTGTTCATATCTATCTATCTATCTATCGATCTATCTATCTATCACAATTTGTTCATATATCTCCATCTCTATTTCAGTCTGTTCTCTCTCTTTCTTTTGCCCCTTCTCTCTCCATTGGTCTGTATTTCTCTGTTTCTCTTTTGTTTTCTCTGTCTTTTTTTGTTTGCTTTCTCGTTTTTTCTCTCTCTTTACCTCGGCCTCTCCCTTTCTCTCATTTTCTATCCGCGTCTTTCTAATTTTTATCTCTTTCTTTCTCTCTGTCTCTTTCCTCTTCTCCTTCTATCCTATTAATTTCTCTTTCCGTCTTTCTCGTTTTCTCTATCGCTTTCTCTTTCTCTCGCTTTATCTCCTCTCTCATCCTCTCATTTCTCTCTCTCTTCCTCTTTCTCTCTCTCTCTTTCTTTCTCTCATCCTATTTCTTTACCTCTCTCTTTCTCTTTCTCTCTCTTCCTCTAATTTTCTCTCTTTGTCTTTCTAATTTTCCTTCCGTCTTTCACTTTTGTTTTCACGTTCGGTATCTTATACCTTTTATCAGGCACCTTCTACTCTCTCGCCACTCTCTCTCCCCACTCTCTTTCTCATTTATATCCCACTCACCCTCCCCCACCTTACTCACACTTACCCCCTGCTCTCCCACTTGTTTTATCTCCCACTTTCTTTTCGTCTCTTGCTCTCGTTCGGATTCTCTCTCTCTCCCTCTTTTCTATTTCTCTCTTTCCCGTTCGCTTGCTCTCAAGATCTCTCTATCTTCCACTCTCTCTTCATCTCTTGCCCTCCCCCCTCTCTCTCTCACTCACTTTCTCGCTGTCTTTCCCTCTCCGTCTTTCTTTCAACCTTACTCAGTTATTGCTTGCTCTCTAGATCTCTCTATCTCCTACTTAAGACCCTCTCTCTCCCGCTCTGTTACTTGTTTCATTTCCCTCTCAAGCTCTCTCTCTCCCCTCCACTAATTTTTTTTCTCTCTCTCTCTCTCTCCCTTTCTCGTTTTCTTTCTCTCTCTATATATATTCTTATCTCTTTACTCTCTCTCTCTCTCGCTCTTTCTCTCTCTCTCTCACTATCACTCCTTTTAGTGTTTGCTATCTATCCCTCTCTCTATCTCCCACTCTCTCATAATCACCTTCTTTCTCCCACTCTGTCACTTGTTTAATCTCTCTCTCTCTCTCTGTCACTCCCTTTAGAATTCGTTTGTTCTCTCTTGATCTCTATATCTCCCGTTCTCTCTCTTACTTACAATCACTGTCTCGCTGTCTCCCTCTCTCACTTGTGTTATCTCCTCCTCCTCTCTATGACACTCTCTTTAGTGTTTTCTGTCTTTCCTTCTTTAAACCTGACTTTCTCTCTCACAGTCTCTCACTTGTTTTTATCTCCTACTTTCTTTACATCTCTTGCTGCATCTCTCTCTCTCTCTTTCTCTTTCTCTCTCTCTCTCTCTCTCTCTCTCTATCCCCCTCTCTCTTGCTCACCTTCTTTTTTCCGCTCTCTCACTCGTTTTATTTCCCTCACCTCTACCACCTCTACCCTCCTCTATCCTCTCTCTCTCTCTCTCTCTCTCTCTGTCACTCCCTTTAGTGTTGGATTGCTCTCTATTTCCCACTAGATCTCTCTCTATCTCCCACTCTCTCTTCCTCACACTGTCCCGCTCTCTCACTTGTTTTATTATCCCACTCTTTCTTCATCTCTTACTCCCCCCCTCTCTCTCTCTTTCCTGTCCTCTTTCTTACTCCCTCCGCCTTTCCCTCTCCGTCTTTCCCTCCCCTTTTACGCAATTATTCGTGCTGAGTGTTTCTTTTGTGTTTAAAAATATTTCATTCAATTGATTCAAATGTTTGCGTCACGATCGCTAATTTGTCTGATTTTTAGTTATTTATTTATTTTATTTTATTTATTTGTTTGTTTTATCTAAAAAAATATAACCATTTTCTTTGCGTCATTTGCGCTCGGGGGGTATTTATACCCCTCTCCCTACAAGGGGAGGATGTGACACGCGAACAGTTTGACGTGGAGGTTAAAACGCGCACAAGAGAGCAAGGTCAAAAATTGCCTGGTTCCAGCAATTAGTCCCATACCCCCCCCCCCGCCCCAATTTTTTCGGACAATTGGAAAGCGGTATCACGAGGCCAGAACTCAGAGGAAGAACCACGCCTTGTCAAAGACGAGAACACTCTGGCTGGCTGGTTCTTACGGCATGTCAACCCTTGTTGGGTTATTTTATGCCGAAGTTTTTATTTTATTCATTCGTGTGGGTACTCAAATTAAAAAAGGACCATATGACCTTTAGGCACCCCTTTTTGATCTCGATTAAGAAAGGACATGTTTTCATTTACACCGTCAATATCCGGTTGTTTTAACAGACGATTTTTAGATTTAAAAAAATTATAAAACTAACCCCTAACGCTAACCCTAACCCCTAACCCTAACCCCTAACAAACAACCGGATATAGACGGTATAAATGAAAAACATGTCCTTTCTTAATCGAGATCAAAAAGGGGTGCTAAAGGTAATATGGTCCAAAAAAATAAACAAACTAGTAAGAATATATGCCCTCCGGTATATTAAATTTTGATGTAATGAAATATATTAAATTAGAAAGATTAACGAAATTAAATAAGAACTAATATAAAAATATTACACTTATTTTAATTATATTTTAATTGGTTTCCATATAAAATCATTCATAAGATTGATTTTAATATGTCGGAGAATAAGACAATAATATTAGAGATCAACAACACCAGGTAATTATTTTATTAAACCCGGTTTTGTTAAAACCACTATGCAAATTAACCACACCATATATTATGTAAACCTTTATTTCTTAGTGATATATAAGACACATTGCAGGATTTTAAACGCACTAATAACATGGACTGTTTTGGGGCAAATCTAACTCAGATTTTCACTGAGATATCGCTGATAAATAAGATTTATTCTATTCTATGTATTAATGATTCTGATTATAAACTAAATACACATTGATAAAATTACGCAATTCCTGATGGTATTGTAACGTAAGCAGTGACATAGTTTCTGTTACAGACAGACACCTAATCTCCATTATATTAAGATTTTTTTGTATTATTCATCATCTTTATTGTTAAATGCACAACGATGTGTCCAGCGGCCTTCTCCTAGTTTTTTTTGTCTTACTCCTTGTCGAACTCAAGAGCCTTCATGTCGTAATCGGGAGCCTTCACAAAAATGTGGTAGCATAAATCATTGACAAACCCTGTAGAATAAGGGGACATTGGCTTTTAAATCAGAGGTAGATTTCCGTTAGAAAATACCAGTAACGGTTATAGCTCTCTGGCCCCTAGACACGAGAAACACGTGACTAGTTAAGAAATCAGTTTCAGCCAGAAATGGAAGCAGATTAGACGTGGTCTGCTGGGGTTGAAACTCAACTGCGCGGTAAATGAAAATGGGCAAAGTAGAAATAAATCTTGTACAAGAAATCAAAGTCTGCGAGTTAATTATTTGAATGACAAAAGAACTAGCCCTTAAAAGAAGCCCACAGTTAGAGACAGCAAACAAGAAGACGATAAAAATGAAGCTAGAAGCTAGACCGGCCAAAGAAGATAGAAAGGAGAATGAAGAACAAATAAGTCTCAACTCTGTCTGTATCCATCTCTCTCTCTCTCTCTCTCTCTCTCTCTCTCTCTCTCTCTCTCACCGAGTTCCTCTCTCATCCATATACCCGACGATGGGGTATATACGGTAATATAACATTAGAACCGAATCTTTTAGTTAATCCATTGGGGTAGACTGTTCTCATCCCCTTAAGACTCACCCAGTACAAGTGTTACTCAAGTTTAGTATCCTATGTTATTTTCGCCCGTAGTCAGGATTGAACCTGCAACCTACATGTGATTGTAAATTAGAAAGGTATTCATCATAATCATGTCGCGCAATCAGCACGGATATCCATGACAATCTCTCACCAACCCTCCCTATCATTCATTGCCCCTGTGCGGTCTTCTGCGCAGCAACCAGCATCCTCGCATAGTTGGTCAATGTAGGTCATTGGTGGGCGGCCCACATTACCATGTCCATGTGTTGGCTTCCACAGGAGAACGTCGCTTATGAGCTCTTCCTTGGTCCCCCAGCAGTATCCTGCGTGCCTATTCTGTCTCACTTGGATGGTTTGTAAGATGGGGGGCAGATGGCTATACAGCTGCTTCCTTGTGGTGGAGGCTGTTTCCACGACTAGTTCAAGACTGCACGCAGCATTCTTGTGCAACTCACATCTAGCTTATTCTCAAGGCGCTTCGTTAGGGTCTAAGTGGTGCAGCCATACAGCAGTATTGATATAACCATAGTCTGGAAAAATTGCCGCTTTAACTTGTCAGTGAGATTGGATTTCCATGTGACTGATAATTTGTTGGTGGCTGACCATGCCTTTCCTATTCGTGTATTAACATCGCTTTTTGTAGATGAGATATTACTACCTAGGTATGTGATTTGTTCTACTGGCTTAAGAGGCTTACTGTCGAGTGTGGAGATGCCTCCTTTCTTTATCAC
>CM042180.1:29126311-29163811 GCA_023376005.1 Doryteuthis pealeii | reverse complement strand
TTCTTTCTTTCTTTTTCCTTTCGTTCTTTCTTTTTCTTCTTTCATTTGCCTTTCTTTCTTTCTTTCTTTCTGTCTATCTCTCAATTTCATCTTTTTCTCTTCTCTCCTTTTCAATGTTCTTTCTTTCTTTCTTTTTTTCTTTCTTTTTTTCTTTCTTTCTTTCTATTTCTCCTTTCTATGTTTTTTCTTCATTGAAAAATCAGAATAACAACTAAAATACATAAATATTTCTGTCTGTCTTCCTTTCTTTCTTTAAAAAAAATTCTATTGCCTTTCTTTCTTTGTATCTTTATTTCTTTCTTCCTTTCTTTTTTCCTTTTTTGCTTTCTTTCTTTCTTTCTCTCTTTTTCTTTCTATTGCCTTTATTTCCCTTTCTTTTCAGTCTTTCGTTCTTTTCTTTCTTTCTTTCCATTTTCTTCTTTCTTTCTTTCTTTCTTTCTGTTTGTCTGTCGGTCTGTCGGTCTGTTTTGTTTATTTCTCTGCTTTCTTTTTTCTTTCTTTCCTTTTCAATTTTCGTTCTTTCTTTCTTTCCTTTTTTCCCGGCACAAAATCTCTCCCCTTTCTCAACTCCGACTCATCACATTTCTTTCTTTCTTTCTTCTTCTTTCTTTCTTTCTTTTCTTTCTTTTCCCGGCACAAAATCCCTTCCTCTTCTCAACTCCGACTCATCATCTTTTCTTCTTTTTTTTCTTTATCGAAAAATCTTAATAACAACTAAAATACATGAATTTTTCCTTCTGACTCATTTTATTTTTCCCTTCTTCCTTTCTTTTACCCTTTCTTTTACCCTTTCTTTTTTCTTTCTATTCTCTTTCTTTCTGTCTTTCTTTTTTCTTTTCTATTTTCTTTCTTTCTTTCTTTCTCCTTTTTTACATCAGCACAAAATTTCACCCCCGTTTCCCAACCCCGACATATCACCTTTTTCTTCTATTTTTTCTTATCGACAAATCAGAATAACAACTAAAATACATAAATATGTATTAGGATTTAGTTGCGATTGGAGATTTTCTTTTTCGTTTATCGAAATTTCTCTGGCGGGAATTTTTTTAGCGGGATATTTTTTTGGCGGGAAAATGTAGAAAATAATCTAAAATCGGGCCTGAGTTGAATTAAATTGAGTGGATTGAGCGGTGTGTGCGTAAAGGTCGTCCGGGGAGTATACAGAGTAATCCCCCCTTCATGACATCTTGACTAATTTGTTGCTTACGCAAAACATTCCACCCTCTTTCTCTCCCCCTCTCCTTGTCTGAGGGGAGCCCCCGTAGGGTAATGGGTAATGTGCTTGACTGCAACATTGAGTAAGCAAGTTGCAACTCAGGTTAACTTTCGTACTACTAAAAAAAATATATGAACAAAATTTAAGGGATCAGTTTTGTATTATAACCAAGTTACCAACTGGTCCCCCATTTCTTGTTCACATTCCCCACTCGTTCTCCCCCTCTCTCTCTATGTCTTTGTCCTGGGGGCGGGGGGCTCGTAAGGTAATGGTTAGTGTGCTGGACTGTGACATTGTAATAAGCAAGTTCGAACTCCAGTCGCGCTATCAGGTTCACTTTCGGATTAAAAATATATAAACAAAAAGTAAGGGATCAATTTTGCATTATAACCAACTTATCAACTGGTCCCTCATTTCTTGTCCACCTCCTCTCTCTCTTTCTTTTCTTGGGGTGGGCTCGTAGGGTATTGGTTAACTCTTGTCGCGCTATCAGGTTTACTTCGGATTAAAATATATATGGACAAAAAGTAAGAGATCAATTTTGTATTATAACCAAGTTATCAACTGATCCCCCATTTCTTGTCCCCCCTCTCGCTCTCTCTTTCTTTGTATTGGGGTGGGTTAGTCGGGTATTGGTTAACTCTTGTCGCACTATCAGATTTACTTTCGGATTAAAATATATAAAGACAAAAAGTAAGTTATCAATTTTGTATTATAACTAAAATATCAACTGGTCCCCCATTTCTTGTCCACTTCCTCTCTCTCTTTCTTTGTCTTGGGGTAGGCTCGTAAGGTATAGGTTAACTCTTATCACGCTATTAGGTTCATTTTCGGATTATCAACTGGTCCCCCATTTCTTGTACATACTCCCCCCTCTCTCTCTCTTTGTCTTGTGGGTCGTAGGGTATTGGTTAACTCTGAGATTAAAAATATATACGTAGGGTATTGGTTTACTTTCGGATTAAAATATATATGAACAAAAAGTAAGGAATCAAATTTGTATTATAACCAAGTTATCAACTGGTCCCCCAATTTCTTGTCAACACTTCTTCCTCCCCCTCTCTCTCTTTCTCTTTGTCTAGGGGCTCATATGTTTATGGTTAATGTGCTTGACTGCGATATTGTAGTAAGCAAATTTGAACTCCAATCGCGCTTAAACTTTCACTTTAGGACTAAAAAATGGGTGTACATAAAGAATGGGATCAGTTCTGTATTTTAGCAAAGTTATAAATCTCGCTTTTCATTGGTCAATTCTAATTGGGAAATTCTATAAATAAAAGTGGTGACTTCTCGTCTTATACCCGTTATAATCAAACACCATCTATGGGACAAAATCTGTTTGTAAGTTAATGAAAATGAGTTTTAAAATGCCAGCTGCTGATTTGGGAAAGTCTATAAATAAAAGTGGTGACTTCTCGTCTTATACCCGTTATAATCAAACATCATCTATGGGACAAAATCTATTTGTAAGTTAATGAAAATGAGTTTTAAAAATATGTTTTTTTAATTCATTATATTTAAAATCTCTTTGATTGGTCGCTTGGAATTTACGACATGTCAACCCTCGTTGGGTTATTTTATACCGAAGTCATTGTTTTATTCATTCTTGATCGTCATTGAAAATCTTTTTAAAGTCAATTTTTACCACATTTTTATAAACTTATTTTCCTCTATTTAACACATAGATGAGACCCTGTCAGGTACTACCACTCCTGGTAAGGGTTGATCTGTGAGTAATGGCAATGAAAGGGTACTCCACACTCCCAAAGCTTCAAATTAGAACCTCACCATTAGATGCAGTTTAACAATATACCCAAGACTAGTAAGTCAAGGTACGACCGTATATATTCATGTAGGTATGTTACCTTTTTTTATTTCTTTTCGAGGTTTTTTCCTTACTTACTAAAGATTTTCACAGAATCTCACTCAAATGTATTTTTCTGGGCTAGGACGGATTAATGACATTTCAGTTTATTTCAATAGAGAACATTGATTTGATACACGAGGAAATTGAGTTACGATCGAAACGAATTATACTCGTAAGTCAAAGTACAGCGATATGTATTTATCTTGGTATGTTTTGTTTTTTTCAATGCTTATCACAGCATCTCACTAAAATGTATTTTTCCGGGTTTGAACGGATTAATGGCATTTCAGTTTATTTCAGTAGAGAAAATTGATTTGATTTACGAGGAAATTGAGAGAACGAACTAAACTTGTAAGTCAAGCTTCGTTGGTTGGATGGTTTGTTTATTATTTGGTAGGTTGGATTTTACGGCATGTCAACCTTTGTTAGGTTATTTTATGCCGAGGATATTTTTTATGCATTCTTGTCAGGTTTTCAATTCTTTTCAAACTCAGTTATCTAAAATGAGTTTAAAAAAATCTTATTAGACTTAATAAAACAAAAATATCTTCGGTATAAAATAACCCAACACAGGTTGACATACCTTAAAATCCAACCAATTATTCAAAAAGATAATAGCCTTGTCGACAGGGACTTAGAATACACCGACTGCACCTCTGCAGAGGGGTAAGATCCCCCCATGGGGCCACCTATTGGCCGTGGGTGGCGACCCGTGATGCTTAAGGACGGAATCATGGTGGCTGAGCAGTCCATGACATACATGACTACTTAGACCGTTATCTAGGCTAGACGGGCGCTCGGCTGGTCATGTCAAGCCCTAGCACCATATGATTGTCCCAACCCTATTGTCCTTATTGGGAAACCCAAACTTTCTTATCATATATGTTCTAGAAGGCGGTGGCTGAGGGTTTTCATGTCACGGGAATGACAATATGTGTGGAATGTGGAGTACCCCTTCATTACCATTGCTCCCAGGTCCACTCTGACCCGGAGTGGTAGTGCCTATCTTGTTGGTTAGTCATTCTTTTTTAAACTCATTTTGAATAAATGAGTTTGAAAATGAATAAAATAAAATATATTCGGAATAAAATAACCAAGAAGAGTTGACATGCCGTAAAATCTAACAAACCAACCAACCAACCAACCAACCAATTAAATAGTACCACTATTGTTCTTCTAAAAGTATGACTTTGGTATTAAATAACCCACAACGTTGATATGCCATTAAACAAAGAAATTAAACCATACGAAATAGTAAAATGTGTTTATAAAGAAAATTGAATATTCATGAAGAATGGATTTATTTCAAAACTTTGTCGGCAATTAAATGACCCACCGAGGTTGATATGCCGTAAAACAAACCAAACCAAACCAAAAAGATAATCCTCCAGATCTTCTGTCCACTGCTCACTATCTGATTTTTGTATTCCTCTATTACGAAATATCTATTTATCTCATTCTGTATCTATCTATCTATCTATACTCTCTCTCTCGCTCTCTCTCTCCCTCTCTCTCTCTCTCTATCTATCTATCTATCTTTATCATTCTGTTTCTACCTAATCATCTATCTATCTATCTCATTCTGTTTCTATCTATCTATCTATCTATCTATCTATCTATCTATCTATCTCAGTTTGTTCATATCTATCTATTTATCTATCCATCTTTCTGTTTCTATCAACCTATCTATCTCGTTCTATTTCGATCTATCTATCTATCTATCTATCTATCTATCTATCTATCTATCTATTTCATTCTGTTTCTATCTATCTATCTATCTATCTATCTATTTCATTCTGTTTCTATCTATCTATCTATCTATCTATCTATCTATCTATCTATCTCATTCTGTTTCTATCTATCTATCTATCTATCTATCTATCAATCTATTTCATTCTATTTCTATCTATCTATCTATCTATCTATCTATCTATTTCATTCTGTATATGTCTGTCTATCTATCTATCTATCTATCTATCTATCTATCTATCTCATTCTGTTTCTATCTAGCTATCTAGCTATCTATCTAGCTATCTATCTCAGTCTGTTCATATCTATCTATTCATCTATCCATCTTTCTTTTTCTATTAATCTATCTATCTATCTCGTCTATCTATCTATCTATCTATCTATCTATCTATCTATCTATCTATCTATCTTTATTCTGTTTCTATCTATCTATCTATCTATCTCATTCTGTTTCTATGTGTCTATGTATCTATCTATGTATATATCTATCTATTTCATTCTGTTTCTATCAATCTATCTATCTATTTATCGATCTATCTATCTATTTCATTCTCTTCTCTTCTATCTATCTATCTATCTATCTATCTATCTATCTATCTATCTATCTATTTCATTCTGTTTCTATTAATCGCTCTATCTCATTCTGCTATCTATCTATCTATCTATCTATCTATCTATCTATCTCATTCTGTTTCTATCTATCTATCTATCTATCTATCTATCTATTTCATTCTGTATCTATCTATCTATCTATTATCTTTTCTATCCCAGTCTGTTCTTATCTATCTATTTATCTATCCATCTTTTTGTTTCTATCGTTCTATCTATCTCGTTCTTTTTCTATCTGTCTATCTATCTATCTATTTCATTCTGTTTCTATCTGTCTATCTATCTATTATATCTCTATATCTCATCCTGCTCTCTCTCTCTCTCTCTCTCTCTCTCTCTCTCTATCTATCTATCTATCTATTCATTCTGTTTCTATCTATCTATCTATCTATCTATCTATCTATTTCATTCTGTTTCGATCTATCTATCTATCTATCATTCAGATTTCTCATCCTTTCTCTCCCTTCACCCACCCGCTTCTTTTTAGCCCGAATCGGGCCACTCCACGCCTGGACAGTCCCAGTCAATCACCCCAAACACACCACCCGCTGCATCGGGCCAAGCGGCGTAACGTACCACCAGACCGTGCCTATCAAAAGCCCACACCCTGAAGACCTTCCAGCAATGGTCGTTGATTGGGTATAGTTGATGATCTGGCTATTATCGGTCGAATTGGTAAGAAGAGAGTCCGCTTCAGTTAACGACTTCTGGAGATCGTATGGATTTCGAGTGACATGAAGACAATGACAGACATTCATACTCACAAATTATGCTCTACGTCAGCCCAAAGCAAACCTTCAAAAGTTGCGTTGCCCCAACGGAACGAGCCTCGGCAAATGATCACTGCTTTCTAGAGTCTTCCAAAGTGCCAAATAGTGTTCCGCTCAAAAGTATTAATGAACCAACAGTAATCTATCTATCTATCTATCTATCTATCTCTTTCTCTCTCTCTCTCTCTCTCTCTCTCTCTCTCTCTCTATATATATATATATATATATATATATATATATATATATATATATATATATATATCAGTATCTATCTTATCTATCTATCCAGTCTGTTATCTATCTATCTATCTATCTATCTATCTATCTATCCCAGTCTGTCTATCTATCTATCTATCTATGGTGGTAATCTATCTATCTATCTATCTATCTATCTATCCCAGTCTGTTAATTCTCTGTCTAGTTTTTGTATGCCCGTGTTATACCAGCTTTCCGCCATATTGTTGATGGAGCGTTTGATCTCGTCGTCGTTGCAAACTCCCACTTGCAAAGATTTTCGGCATCCATGCATGACTAGCCATATACCTCCGGTACGTGGTGAGCAATTTCAATCGATTTAATTGTTATATACCCCTAACATCGGATATATAAACAGAGAGAGAGAGAGAGAGAGAGAGAGAGAGAGAGAGAGAGAGAGAGAGAGAGAGAGAGAGAGAGAGAGACAGAGACAGACAGACAGACAGACAGACACGATGCGAGAGGATATATTTGGTAAGAGAGAAAGAGATAGATAGATAGATAGATAGATAGAGAGAGAGAGAGAGAGAGAGAGAGAGAGAGAGAGAGAGAGAGAGAGAGAGAGAGAGAGAGAGAAATAGAGGGACAGATAGAGAGAGAAAAAGATGACGAGAAAGAAATCCAGGAAATTGGAGAGAGAGAGAGAGAGAGAGAGAGAGGAGGGGGAGACAGACAGACAGACAGACAGACAGACACGATGAGGAGAGGATATATTTGGTTCTTATTTGTTTCTCTTTTCTACCCACATCACCGTCCGCCATCTTATTAGGGCTGATTCTCTTGGTTGCTTTATTTTTTTTTGTTTGGGCTGGGTGTCGTGTATTTGTTGATTTTCTATTCAGCTTTTATTAAAACAACCCCAGCCCAAAACCCCACGGATTGGGAAGCGACTCTTCAGAGAATATCCCCTCGGCGAATAACTGGTCGCAACTAACTAAAATTGTCCCACGCGTCCTATTGGCGCATTTCCGGAAGGGGTCAAGTAAAGGTTATCGCATGCCAGTCATGCCAACGGTAATTGTCCACTTAACTCCCTCCGATTTTGAATCATCTAACGAACTCAATTTCAAAATTTATACTACACTATTTACATAATTCATAGGCTATTCATGAATTATGTAACATAATGCCTTTTGCGTTTCTAAAACCAAATAACTGCGTGAACTTCATAATTAGCGGTAGCGTCAATCGTATGCTTCACCTACCCCGTCAGACGATCAGTCCTGTTTGTTTTGCGCCTTATGTTCCTTACTTTTCAATCTATCTATCTATCTATCTATCTATCTATCTGTTCTCACAGTGTTCATTATCTATCTATTTATCTATCTATCTATCTGTTCTCACAGTGTTCACTATGTATCTATCTATCTGTTCGTTGTGCGCCTAATGTTAGGAATTGCTGATCTAGCATTTTATGTTTAAATTCTAAATAACGGGAAGCGTCGACGAACTATCATAACAGTTCAAATATTTAAAAAGAATTCTCACTTTGAATTCCAACCTCCCCCCCCCCCCGCAAAAAAAGACAAGAAGATAAAAAACCAAAACAAAGAATAAACAATTAAAAAACAAAAGAGAAAAAACAACAACTTTATTTGATAAAATCTAAAGTCTCTATAAACAGCACCAGTCGTTTTCAACAAACTAAAATATTGGTCTCTTTTTATATTTGTTTAAAAAAATTCTTATTTTAATTTTATTTTATTTTAGTTTTAGTTTTCGTGTATTTTTTGACACATTCAAATATTAAAGTTGAAAAACAAAGGTTGTGACTAAATATGAAATTTTGGAAAAAATGACTATAAACAAAACTCTATGTTTTCAATATAGGCGTCATTAGGAAGAAGAAAAAAGAAAAAAAGAAGAAAATTCTTCCGTGATATATATATATATATATATATATATATATATATATATATATATATATATATGTGTGTGTGTGTGTGTGTGTGTGTGTGTGTATGTAAGTATGTGTGTGTCCGTGTGTATGTCCGTGTATGTGTATGTCTGTATGCAAGCATGTGTGTATGTATGTGAGTGTTGTGTGTGTGTGTGTGTGTGTGTGTGTGGTTTTTGGGTTTTTTGTGCAAAGACAAATATCTTAAGGATATTTTTCATTGATGTTGTCATGACTACGCTGAAGATGATTTTGTATCTCCTACGAATATCGTTTTTTTTTTTTAAATTTGTGTTTTGAAAACCAAAATTCAAAATATTTTTCCGTTGATATCGTTAAGGCACGATTCGTGTACACATCTATGAATTCCGGATAAAAAAAAGTATTAGCGGTTGAAATCAAACGAATTGCAGCTGTAATAATTATAAGCTCATGATATCAATAACCAGTAGAAGCACTGGACCATATGATTTTTAGGCACCCCTTTTCGATCTCGTTTCATAAGGACATTTTTTTTTCATTTACACCGTCAAAATCCAGTTCTCTGTTAACAGATAGTTTTTTAGAGTTTTTTTTAAATTATAAAACTAACCCCTAACCCTAACCCTAACCCCTAACAAACAACCGGATTTTGACGGTGTAGATAAAAAAATGTCCTTATGAAACGAGATCACAAAAGGGGTGCCTAAAGGTCATATGATCCCAGGCACTCGTGTAATGGTTATCGTCCTACTCGAGTTCACATCATGGATGCGCTTACATTCACATAGTAAAAGGTACGAATAAGAATAGACTTATGATATATATATATATATATATATATATATATATATTGGTAGTCCTTTGTTAGTATTGGAAAATTGAAAATAAAGTGCTCGATTACGTATGTAAGCGCTATATTAATTATTAAATATTATAGTGTACAATACATTTAAGGTGCTCGATTTCTTAAACAGGTGCGTTATCTTGATAAAGGGTAGCTAACATGCTGCCTGGAAACCAATGGTAACGACAGCACCTTGAATGTATTGTAAAATATAATAAATAGATAAAATAATATATATATATATATATATTGAAGGTCCGTGATGTAATGATTTGGGTCGTAGGAAATGTCCTCGTCGACCCGAATTCAAATCCTGATCGAGGCTGCTTGCATTTCACATAGCACTAATACCCAACTAACCAACCAACCAACCAACCAACCTCTTATGTCCACGTTGTGATTTTTTCTGAATTTTTTTGTTTTTGTTTTTGTTCTTTTTTCTTTGCGTTGTGGAAAATCAAACCAACCAAATTGAAATTCCCACGTTGTGATTTGTTTTCTTTCTGTTTTTTTTTCGATGCTGAAAAATCCAACCAACCAACCAACCAACCAAATTGAAAGTCCCAAGTTGTGATTTCTTTTCTTTCTGTTTTTCTTTTCGTTGTTATAAAATCAAATCAACCAGACAAATTGAAATTTCTATGATCTATTTATTTATATATGTGGTGCCGAAAATCCAACCAGCCAGCCAACCAACCAAACCAACCAACCAACTTGACATTCCCACGTTGTGACTTCTTTTTCTTTCTTTCTTTTTTTGTGGGGTGAGAGTTGTCTTGAACGGGAATCAGGATAGCGACTTATACGTATGTAAGAACAGAAAGATGAAACGAAGGAGTCTGAAAGAAATGTTGGGTGGGGGGAGGAAGAAATAATCATCTCTCTCGCTAGTGACCGCGTTTTTTCCTTTGAAGCATAACAAAGAGATGCATGAGTTTGTTTTTATTTTAAAATATCCTACCTCAAAAGCTGGAGAGTTCAGAGAAGGCGTTACACTCTTTTTAGAATAACTCTTTTATCTCCGGCTTTTTAAAGGTTCCAACATTCATCCCCCCCTCCGTCCATCGGTAAGAAAAACGAGCAGAGTGCAAATAACATAGGAAAGAGTAGATGACCTGTTTGCACCGACGATGTTCATCGGTGCCCATATGTATAAACCATCAGTTCTTAACCCTTTTTTTTAAACCCATGGACATCTTTTTCTCTTATTTTTTAGTAAACCCCATAGCTATTCCACAGAAAAATTTTCTTATATTTTTCATCTATCTATACATATATAAAAGGCAGTTGTGTGTATATGTCCCGAGGAAACTTCGAAAATAAAACAATTAACGACAAAGTAAATATATATACACATTAAATATCACCAGGGCTTGACTTTTGAGCAAAAATAATAGAGATCTGATTTATATTCGTGGAGATAATTAAAAAATAAAATTTAAATGATAATAGCATGGATTTTTTTTTCATATAAATTTTAGATAGTAGACATTAATATTTCTTTTTAGAGTAGCTGGATTAATGCAAGGTCTATTTTTTTAAAAATAGGGATTTAAATCGGGCATCCCACGAGGATTCAACTCACGATTCAGTTATAATGGATCTGTGGGACTAACTTTAAAAAATTCCCCTAACTGCTTCTAGTTTATTTATAAATAAAGGAAAGACAATGTTGAATGGATAAAATTGGTTTAATGAAGTAGCAACACGTGTTTCGGCCGAGAGTTTGTTCATGTTCACATTGTATTCTATTTATTATTATTTTGAATATGAAATAAAATAATAATAATATAAAATAAAATAATGATAATAGAAAATTTAACTTCAAATATCAAACATTTTACTTTGAAGAAGGTCGTTTTCTTTGTATACTTAAATATTTTAAATTTTCTATTATCATTATTTTATTTCATATTCAAAATAATACAATATGTACAGGAACAAACTCTCGGTCGAAACACGTGTTGGTACTTCATTAAAACAATTTTATCCATTCAACATTACCTTTCCTTTATTCATCCTTTTAACATATTGTCGGATTCATTTCCATTTTTCAACTTACACACACACACACACACACACACACACACACACACACACACACATATATATATATATATATATATATATATATATATATATATATATAAAAGTAATTGGTAATTTGCTTGAAGCATTGTTAAGTATGTTATAAAATATTAAAATTGGAAGGCAATACAATGCGTATAAAAAATAAAGACAAAAATATGTTTTTTATGTCTTATCGATTTCGAAGCTAGAGCTTCATCATCAAAGTTTATTTTCAGATAATATATATATATATATATATATATGGTGTTGTCTAAGAGTCTCAGTATGCTTCAAGTAAGTATATATATTTGAGATTATTTTGGTATATGTATCCGTTTGTAAGGGGTAAATATATCAGGTTTGGTCATTTGTATGAAGCATTCAAGGAATAAATATCAGACACTCGGTTGTTTTGTGAGTAGAGTTCCGTTTATTTAGTAGTAGTAAAATTTCCGTATTATTATAGCTCCCTTCTTCAGACCGTGTAAGGACAGTAGTGTTGCTGAAGAAGGGAGCTATAATAATCCGTAAAATTTACTACTACTAAATAAACGAAACACTACTAAAAAAAAACCGAGTTTCTGATATTTATTTCTAGAATGCTTCTGATATTTATTTCTTGATTACTTCATACAAATTCCCAAACCTGACATATGTACCTCCCACAAATGGATACATATACCAAAATAATCTCATATATATATATATATATATATATATATATAATATATATATAGTAGTCAAACAGTGTGTTTGAAAATGGCGAATGCCGACAATTTGTGGGAGATTATGTGCTTAATTAAAGTCATACCTAATTTTGTTAATTAACTAATTATAGCTAAATGAATTAGGTGTGCATATCGGTTCAAATGTAAAGCGTAAACAAATCGAGAAAAAGTCATCTATGTATGGGCTGAAATGTACATACAGAGATGGCTTTTTCTCGATTTGTTTACGCTTTACATTTGAACCGATATGCACGCCTAATTCATTTAGTTATAATTAGTTAATTAACAAAATTAGGTATGACTTTAATTAGGCACATAATCCCCCATATATATATATATATATATATATATATATAAGGTGTGTCAAAAAAGTATCGAGATTTGACACACCTTGTATTCTGAAAAAAATGAACGTCCCATTCATTGTTCATTTCTGTCTTGGTAAATACAGCTTCAAACTCGGCCCTTTTATGACACACCTTGTATTCTGATAAAATTAATGCTCCATTCATTGTTTATTTTTTATCTTGGTAAATAGAGCTTCATACTCGGCAATTTTATGACACACCTTGTATTCTGATAAAATTAACGTTCCATTCATTGTTCATTTCTATCTTGGTAAATACAGCTTCAATCTCGATACTTTTATGACACACCTTCTATTCTGATAAAATTAACGCTCCATTCATTGTTCATTATTATCTTGGTAAATACAGCTTCAATCTCGATAGTTTTCACACCATATGTCTATAATATATATATTTTGGATGTAGTGTGAATTATGGGTAAAGCGTGAAATAAATGAGAAACTGAGTTTGGATGTTATGTGTTAAGTTTCATCTTATTTCATCCAATATTTCGAGAACATGACCTCTCTTTTACAAGGATTTCGTTTAGACTGGTTGACTACAATGGTCGCTGGCGTTTTTATGGGTCAGGAGTGTCTCGGCCTGCTTTGAGCTTCAGATGACCTCTTGATGGTATATATATATATATATATATATATATATATATATATATATATATATATATATTGCTCCACTTCAGCAAAAACATCTCCCTGATCTAGCGCTAGCGAAAATGGTATAGACTCACTGTCCGGCTGATACCGACAATAGGCCACTCCACCGACTTTAATTTTATATACTTACTTTATATATAATATATATATATATATATATATATATATATATATATACTAGAGAAAAAGTGACCCGTTGGGTCACCCGTTAAGCTCTCACTAGATGATTGGGATTAGGAAAAAGAGTAGGATCTGCCAAAATATTCGTCTGCTTTTCATTTTAAAAACGAATTTAAATTCATTGAACCGATTATTTAAGGTCAAATTTTTGTCTAAGTCGAAAAAGTAACATAATGAGCATCAGCAAAAAAGCAAAATTACACATGTATTTATTTTTGATACATTTAAAACGATGTTTTCGGTCAATTTCGCAAGACGCAAATCCGTTTTTACAAAATAAATTGTAACTTTTGCGATTGAAAAAAATTCACACTGGATTGTCCCATTAGACACATAACCTAGTAGATAAAGGAGTTAGGTTAAGACAGTTCTAAATGATAGTTATCTCTAGACTGCAGGTTCAATCCTGGTCAGGGGCAGTAGTAACATAGAATAATAATTAACATAGCTTAACACCTGTACCCCAGCTATGGTTAGTGGAATGAGAACAGGATACCCCATGGGCTGAATAAAGGGTCAGGTTCAAAGTTCCATGATGGCTCCCTATTACAAAAAGGTTCCTGTGTCCGACAAGAAATACCTGAAGAAGGCACATCGGCCGAAACACTGTACAGATAACAATGAAGACGAGTACAATAGTCTGAATAATACAAATAATGGTAATCTTTGCAGAGTTCCGTCCTGGCCTCCTGCCTCAAAAACTGATAGCCGCAGACTGCTGAAAAAAACAACACCAGCTACGATTGAAGTCCGTAGCCAAAGCGGTATCATTTGAAAAAAAAAAAAAAAAGAAAATAACTTATGGCATTTTTCCTGAAAACCCAACCCCAACTCCTTCTAGTTAAATTTAAGTTTTATTACAAAATTTGTAGTTCTGTTTTTCTTGGGTCACCCAAATTATTTATTTATTTTCCATTAAACTAACCTTAAACCCAAACCCCAACCCTAAGTCTTTTTTTTTACACCGCTTCGGCTACGGATTTCAATCGTAGCTGGGTTTTTTTTTCAGCAGTCACTGGCTACCATTTTTTGAGGCAGGATTTGAGGCAGGATTCCAGGACAGAACTCCGCAAATATTACCCAAATAATACTCCAAAAATTATTTTTTAGTTTTTATTTTCATTTTATTTTTCGATACTTATTTACTACTCGATCAGATCCTTAAAAAAAAAAACGGTACTCTTCGCGGAGAACCGTCCCGCCTCCTGCCTCAAAAAACGCTAGCCGGTGGCTGCTGAAAAAAAAACCCAGCTACGATTGAAGTCCGTAGACGAAGCGGTGTCACTTGCAAAAAACAAAAAACAAAACTAAAAAAAACCCAACCCCAACCCTAAACTCTTAGAATTAACAGTTTTATTACAAAATGTCTGGGTTCTGTATTTTTTGGGGTTAGAAAAAACAGAGCCCAAATTATTTATTTTCCCATTAAACTAACCCTAAACACCAACCCCAACCTCAAACCCAAACCCTAACTTGATTTTTTTTCAAGTAACACCGCTTCGGCTACGGATTTCAATCGTAGCTGGTGTTTTTTTTTTCTTTTTTCTTTTACAGCAGCCACCGGCAAGCATTTTTTTGAGGCAGGGGGCCGGGATGGTTCTCCGCGAAGAGTACAAAAAAACCCAAAATTTTTTCTTCTATTCACACCTTCTGTCTTTAGTCTTTTTATTTATGCAGAAAATAGTATCAATCACATATATACACACCGATATTTTGCACCCCAAACTTGAAATAGACATTGCTCTTCAGTCGCCTATAGAGAGGGAAAGGGTTTATGTGCTTGCAGTAAAGTTTCAGCACTATAGTGCTGAAACTTTACTGCAAGCACATGCGTTGTCGTCGTGCTATTTGCGGTATAAAATGGAATGATAGAGTAAAAAATAGCACAATATTTTTAAAAAATGTAACATTTCTGGCATCGAAACCTTACTAGCAAAGGTT
This sequence comes from Doryteuthis pealeii, assembly GCA_023376005.1. Lineage (NCBI taxonomy): Eukaryota > Metazoa > Mollusca > Cephalopoda > Myopsida > Loliginidae > Doryteuthis > Doryteuthis pealeii. The sequence continues at coordinate 29,148,682 of CM042180.1, read as the reverse complement.
CAGCTTAGGTGTGTTGGTCCCGTTGTCAGAATGAATGAGAACAGGCTTCCAAAGAAGATTTTATACGGACAATTACCAAATGTTAAACGTTCAATTGGACGTCCTCTCCTACGCTATAAAGACAAATTGAAGGACAATTTGAAATGCCTCAATATTAACCCCAGTGCTTGGGAAAATCTAGCATCAAATCGGAAGGAATGACGTAAGACATGTTTTGCTAGACTAAAGAGCTTTGAACAAAATAGACTGAAGCATCGGGATCAGCTCCGCCTAAGTTTCAAACAAAAACGTCTGACTCCCGCCTTAGAACATTTCATTTGTCAGTGTGGCTTTATAGCTCGCAGCAAGGCTGGACTGCTATCACACTCGAGGAAACACAAAAAGTCTTCTTGATAGCATGCACAACATGCGAGAAATCAAATCACTCACTGCTGCCCCTCCTCTATCGTTCACGATAGGAGAGTCCACCACACACACACACACCCACAAACGCATATATATATATATATATATATATATATATATATATATATATAATTTTGACAGGTTTGAATTCAGAGTTTTCTTTGTCCTATACTGATTACCTAGCTAAATTTAAAGACCCCAGTCTGCCCTAATATTTACCCATAGCTGCAGGGAGAGTAGTCAGGCGTATAGCTGTCCTAAGGGTATTAGCGCTATGTGAAATGCAAACAGCCTCGTCCAGGTTTTGAACCAGGACTGATGAATCAACTTCTTACAACTCTAACCATTACACCACGCGCTTTTTTTCTTTTCTTCAAAAAATATATACATATATTTTTGTGGCGAAGACACCTAGCTAATGCATGTTAAAATTAGATTTGAAAGTAGTTCTTTTCAAGTTACATTGATTCAACTTTGTCTGATGTATTTATTTGTATAGGTGTTAGTGACACCCATATTTTATTAGCAGACTCGGTAATTAAGTTTAAGTCCAAATGGATTATAGATTTATTTTATTTATCAATTTCTCTTACAGCTTCACTGAATTTAGGTTAATGTTTCCCCCCCAATGATTGTGAATTTAGCATCTCTGTTTAATCATCACCGTTTCAGTGGAAGTGTTGTTCTTCAGCTGTTAATTTGCCGGGATTCAGAGATTTGATTCGGTGTCTATAGCTGTTTAATCTAACATAAAATGGTCATTCTGATTATCCGACATATTGTTTTTGGCAACGTGTGCAGCCCAGTAAATAAATTACATTTTTGCTTATGCAATTTAATTCGTGGTGAATCTTTAAAAAAATGATTTCTTTCTTTCTTTTCTTTTCTTTTCTTTGTTCGTTCAGTCTTTCTTTCTTTCTGTCTTTCTTTCTTTCTTTCTTTTTTATCGTTCAATCTCTCTCTTTTCTTTCTTTTTTTCTTTCTTTCTTTCTTTCTTCTTTCTTTTTTACATTGTATATCTCCCTTTCTTAAATTACTTAACTTTCTTTCTTTCTTTCTTTCTCTCTTTCTTTCTTTCTTTCTTTCTTTTATTCGTTCAATCTCTCTCTTTTTTTCTTTCTTTCTTACTTTCTTTCTTTCTTTCTTTTTTACTTTGTTTGTTCGGTCTTTCTTTCTTTCTTTCTTTTTACATTGTATATCTCCCTTTCTTAAATTACCATCAGCAAACGCTGATGTGAAAAACTCAAATGTGGTAATAATATAATAATAATAATAATAATAATACATAAAGAGTCAGAAAATACCTACCTAGGTTTCTCCTAACGGATCATCAGGATAATTCTGATTCAGAATTATTATTATTTGGTTCTACTTAGGCAAAGTGTTTTTCTTTTGGTTATTACACTTTGATACCGGTTGATTATTTTCAAATGGTAGGAACTATTTATATATATATATATATAATATATATATATATATATATATATATATATATATATAGTTTAGTCTGTCAATCTGTCTAACGTAGTCTGTTCATCTCTCTCTCTCTCTCTCTCTCTCTCTTTATATATATATATATATATATATATTATATATATATATATATATGTCTATTCATACTTATCTATATAATCAATCTATCTATCGATCGATCTAACTCAGTCTGTTCATACCTACCTATCTATCTATTTTAGTATGTTCATATCTATCTATCTATCTATCTATCTATCTATCTATCTATCTTGTTGTTGTTATTTTTTTTAATGAGGATTTGTCGACGTTTGCCAAGATTTCCAGTTGATGTAGACTTTTGAATGATTGCCAAAACAATTACAAACGAAATATTTCTGGCACTGATTTCATGAAAAACTCAACTTCAACAATTTGCCATTTATTTCTTAATTTAAAAAAAAAGTCTCCAATCCGCCATCTTGTTTATTCTACAAGTCTCCGATATTTTCATATCTCTCTCACATGTTCATCTTGATATCCCAGACATGGAAGAAGACGATTGGTGGGAAGTTAGATGGAGACTGAAATTGGTTTGAGGAATAAACCAAGAAGATTTCTTATGTATTAAAATATTTCTTTCTTTCTTTCTTTCTTTCTTTCTTTCTTTCTTTTGTTTGTTCGGTCTTTCTTTCTTTCTTTTGTTCACGCAATCTTTTCTTTCTTTCTGTTGTTCGTTCGGTCTTTTTTCTTTTCTTTCTTTCTTTCTTTCTTTCTTTCTTTCTTTCTTTCTTTCTTTAGTTCGTTCGGTATTTTTTGCTTGTTTGTTTGTTTGTTGTTCTTTTGTTCGTTCGTTCGGTCTTTCTTTCTATTTTTCTTTTGTTCGTCCGGTCTCTTTCTTTCCTTTGGTCATTCAGTTGTTCTTTTTTCTTTTTCTTTTCCTTTCGTTTGCTTGTTTTTTCTTAATTTTCGTTTTTCATTCTTTCTTTCTTTTGAGCAGTTCTTTCTTTCTTTCGTTCTTTCTTTCTTTCTTTCTTTCTTTTGGCATTTTTTTTTCTAAAGCTTTCTTCTTTCTTCTTTCTTCTTTTTCTTTTTTCAAGTCTTTCTTTCTTTCTTTCTTCTTTCTTTCTTTCTTTCTTTCTTTCTTTCTTGGCATTAAAAGCTTTTTTCCCTCTAAAGTCTTTTCTTTCTTTCTTTCTTTCTTTCTTTCTTTCTTTGCCATTTAAAAGCTTTTTTTTCCCTCTAAAGTCTTTTTTTCTTTCTTTCTTTCTTTCTTTCTTTCTTCTTTCTTGGCATTTTAAAAGCTTTCCCTCTAAAGTTCTTTTCTTTCTTTCTTTCTTCTTTCTTTCTTTCTTGCATTTAAAAGCTTTTTCCTCTAAAGTCTTTCTTTCTTTCTTTCTTTCTTTCTTTCTTTCTTTCTTTGCATTTAAAGCTTTTTCCCTCTAAAGTCTTTTTTTCTTTCTTTCTTTCTTCTTTCTTTCTTTCTTTCTTTCTTGGCATTTAAAAGCTTTTCCTCTAAAGTCTTTCTTTCTTTCTTTCTTTCTTTCTTTCTTTTTTGGCATTTAAAAACCTTTTTCCCTCTAAAGTCTTTTTTTTTTTCTTTCTTTTTCTTCTTTCTTTCTTTCTTGGGCATTTAAAAACATTTCCCTCTAAAGCATTTCTTTCTTTTTTCTTCTTTGTTTTTTCTTGATACTCGCCTTAATTATTCGTGTTCTCTTTTTCTTTCTTTCTCTCCTCACCCCCCCCCTCTAATCTTCAACTTACCTCACGCTGCTTTTTTAAATTCTTTTTCTTCTTCACTTCTCCAATATTTTTAAATCAGAGACGACCTTCTCGGTTACCGTCAATTTTGCCCCGGGCACGATCTGACACAAGGTCAATTTTTATGCGCATATATGATAATTAAATATATATGATAATTGTGTTGGGTGTATTATTCAACAAAATTGTAAGAAACATTCAGAATTGTTTTACTTTCAAACAAAATTGGAAAGGTTTTGAAATAAAACCATTTTAACACCAGCTTTGCATTTTTCAACTCCTATCTATATACGAGGGTGAGTCAACAAGTAATGCCATCTTGTTTAGGACAGGTATAATTACCAACACATGAACATGTATCATACACCAAAATGAGGCTGGTCATCTGTGGATCACATCCCTACTTCTTCACTTAGTCACCGTTTCTCTCAATAGCAATGTTCCACCTTCGAATGAGAGCATGTATCTCTGTCCCGTAAAAGTCTGTTGACTGTTCTTTGAGCCACTTCTTCACTACAGATTTCACTTCCTCATCACTGGAATAATGTTTGCCTCTCAAACCCTCTTTCATGTGGTTTCAGGTGGTACATTGCTATTGAGAAAAACGGTGATTATGTGGAGAAGTAGGGATGTGATCCAGAGAGGACCAGATTCATTTTGGTGTATGATACATGTTCCTGTGCTGGTAATTATACCTGTCCTATACAAAACGGCATTACTTTTTGACTCAACCTCGTATTAATACTCGTATTTCTTAATTGTACGACCGTTATCATCTTGCAACACTAGTTAAAAATGAGATCGTCCTAATCGTCCAAGTTGAAATGGAAACTTGTAAATCCTGATTATCTGGTGATGTTTATCCGCCGAATTCTTATTTCTTATAAGTGTAATCACCTAAGCTAAATTCCCTTTTTATTATAAAGAAAGGAAAGAAAAAGAGCATTCTTTACACAGAAAAATATAAGAGAGATGTAGAGAAGAGAGAGAGAAGAGAAGGTGGCCGACAGAGATGGGGGGCTGTGCGGGAGATGAGTTAGAGAAGAGAAGATGAGAGAGAGAGCGAGAGAGTAGGGAAAAGTTAGAGGGGGTGAGCGCGCGAAACGATAACGCTAATCTGTTTCATCGAACATTAATAAAAAGATGAAAAGAAAGGAAAGAAAGAAAAAAGTCAGGGAGAGTTAAATCAAGATTATTCTACTTTCTACATATTGAACTATTTAGCGATAGCTCTTAAGTAAACATATCAAACGTTGTAATAATTAAATTATCATACTGTGTTATGATACAGGTCCCGTTAGTATATATATTAATATGCTAGTACTTACCCCCCCCCGATCCGGAAAAGATGGGGTGTTGGTAGTCTTTTTCTTTTCCATTTAAATCGGTCAAATATCATTTCCATCTAATTCACTCAAATTGTATTATTTAGACTAGCAAGAATATTCGCCCTCCGAACGTAAGTATTTAAGATTTAATGTAAAAAAATCGTGGGGGCGGCCTAATGTCAGTATCAGCCAGACAGCAAGGGGGCCTATCCCCTTTTCACTAGCACTAGACCAAGGAGATTATTTTAGCGCTACGCCTACCATCAGCTCCTCACTTTACCGTACAGATCCATGTGCTACTCATACGCTGAATTGGCGAGAGGCCGGTATTGAATCTTATATTCATATATTAAATATTATTTTAATGATCAGGGGAAGGAGATGCCCTTATTTACCGAATATTTCCGTAGACACAGTGACAAGTACGCCAAAAGCCGTTGATTCCTGACGATGATAGAAACACTCACTGGATTTTCACTGGAGTCCCTTTAGCCGGGGTTGTGCCTTAACACCGCTGTGTGACAGACCAATTAACACTGGGAGGCCCTACCAGAACTTGAGTTCCGGATGTCATAGCTCTGACACTACCATGTTGTCACCACCCTGCCATAGTGAGGAGGGGTTGGACTTTTTGTGACCATAAATCAAGGGTCGATCAATACGCAAAATCGACTTATACACGAATGTATACGGTATCTAAATACAATAGGAAGGAGAAGGAGGAACCTTTCATAAAATTACTTTTATGATTTTGTGACCACAAATACACAAGATTGATTTATATACGAGTGTGTATAGTATTCAAAAATAATAGGAAGCATTATAATTAAACTATAAAGTGGTAGGTATTGTATGTGGACTGTAATCAATACAGGCCTGTACTAATAATACATAGCCATGTGTTGGTATTTGGATCAATGAGTCTGCACTGAAGACCAGCAGCCCAATCAATACCAGTGGGATCCTGTTACTGCTATGCATAATGCTCTTCTGCAAAGGCAATGGTTAGACACAAAAAAAAGAGACAGACTGTAATCAAATACAGGCCCTGTACTAACTACTACATAGCCATGTGTTTGTATTTATGGATCAATGAGTCTGCACTGAAGACCAGCAGCCAATCATAGTCCAGGACCCTGTTACTGCTATAATAATGCTCCTCTGCAAAGGCAATGGTTAGACACAAAAAAGAGACAGACTGTAATCAATACAGGCCCTGTACTAACTACTACATAGCCATGTGTTGGTATTTTATGGATCAATGAGTCTGCACTGAAGACCAGCAGCCAATCATAGTCCAAGGACCCTGTTACTGCTATAATAATGTGCTCTCTGCAAAGGCAATGGTTAGACACAAAAAAAGAGACAGACTGTAATCAAATACAGGCCCTGTACTAACTACTACATAGCCATGTGTTGGTATTTATGGATCAATGAGTCTGCACTGAAGACCAGCAGCCAATCATAGTCCAAGGACCTGTTACTGCTATAATAATGCTCCTCTGCAAAGGCAATGGTTAGACACAAAAAAGAGACAGACTGTAATCAAATACAGGCCCTGTACTAACTACTACATAGCCATGTGTTGGTATTTATGGATCAATGAGTCTGCACTGAAGACCAGCAGCCAATCATAGTCCAAGGACCCTGTTACTGCTATAATAATGCTCCTCTGCAAAGGCAATGGTTAGACCACAAAAAAGAGACAGACTGTAATCAAATACAGGCCCTGTACTAACTAATACATAGCCATGTGTTGTATTTATGGATCAATGAGTCTGCACTGAAGACCAGCAGCCAATCATAGTCCAGGATCCTGTTACTGCTATAATAATGCTCCTCTGCAAAGGCAATGGTTAGACACAAAAAAAAGAGACAGACTGTAATCAAATACAGGCCCTGTACTAACTACTACATAGCCATGTGTTGGTATTTATGGATCAATGAGTCTGCACTGAAGACCAGCAGCCAATCATAACCAGGGATCCTGTTACTGCTATGATAATGCTCTTCTGCAAAGGCAATGTTAGACACAAAAAAGAGACAGACTGTAATCAAATACAGGCCCTGTACTAACTACTACATAGCCATGTGTTGGTATTTATGGATCAATGAGTCTGCACTGAAAGACCAGCAGCCAATCATAACCAGGGATCCTGTTACTGCTATGATAATGCTCTTCTGCAAAGGCAATTGTTAGACACAAAAAAAGAGACAGACTGTAATCAAATACAGGCCCTGTACTAACTAATACATAGCCATGTGTTGGTATTTATGGATCAATGAGTCTGCACTGAAGACCAGCAGCCAATCATAACCAGGGATCCTGTTACTGCTATAATAATGCTTTCTGCAAAGGCAATTGTTAGACACAAAAAAAGAGACAGACTGTAATCAAATACAGGCCCTGTACTAACTAATACATAGCCATGTGTTTGTATTTATGGATCAATGAGTCTGCACTGAAGACCAGCAGCCAATCATAACAAGGGACCTGTTACTGCTATGATAATGCTCTCTGCAAAGGCAATTGTTAGACACAAAAAAGACAGACTGTAATCAAATACAGGCCCTGTACTAACTAATACATAGCCATGTGTTGGTATTTATGGATCAATGAGTCTGCACTGAAGACCAGCAGCCAATCATAACCAAGGACCCTGTTACTGCTATAATAATGCTCTTCTGCAAAGCAATGGTTAGACACAAAAAAAGAGACAGACTGTAATCAAATACAGGCCCTGTACTAAACTACTACATAGCCATGTGTTGGTATTTATGGATCAATGAGTCTGCACTGAAGACCAGCAGCCAATCATACCAGGGATCCTGTTACTGCTATAAATGCTCTTTCTGCAAGGCAATTGTTAGACACAAAAAAAGAGACAGACTGTAATCAAATACAGGCCCTGTACTAACTACTACATAGCCATGTGTTGGTATTTATGGATCAATGAGTCTGCACTGAAGACCAGCAGCCAATCATAGTCCAGGGATCCTGTTACTGCTATAATAATGCTCCTCTGCAAAGGCAATGGTTAGACACAAAAAAGAGACAGACTGTAATCAAATACAGGCCCTGTACTAACTAATACATAGCCATGTGTTGTATTTATGGATCAATGAGTCTGCACTGAAGACCAGCAGCCAATCATAGTCAGGGATCCTGTTACTGCTATAATAATGCTCCTCTGCAAAGGCAATGGTTAGACACAAAAAAGAGACAGACTGTAATCAAATACAGGCCCTGTACTAACTAACTACATAGCCATGTGTTGGTATTTATGGATCAATGAGTCTGCACTGAAGACCAGCAGCCAATCATAACCAAGGACCCTGTTACTGCTATAATAATGCTCCTCTGCAAGGCAGCAAAAAAAGAGACAGACTGTAATCAAATACAGGCCTGTACTAACTACTACATAGCCATGTGTTGGTATTTATGGATCAATGAGTCTGCACTGAAGACCAGCAGCCAATCATAACCAGGGATCCTGTTACTGCTATGATAATGCTCTTCTGCAAAGGCAATTGTTAGACACAAAAAAAGAGACAGACTGTAATCAAATACAGGCCCTGTACTAACTAATACATAGCCATGTGTTGGTATTTATGGATCAATGAGTCTGCACTGAAGACCAGCAGCCAATCATAGTCCAGGGATCCTGTTACTGCTATAATAATGCTCTTCTGCAAAGGCAATTGTTAGACACAAAAAAAGAGACAGACTGTAATCAAATACAGGCCCTGTACTAACTAATACATAGCCATGTGTTGGTATTTATGGATCAATGAGTCTGCACTGAAGACCAGCAGCCAATCATAACCAGGGATCCTGTTACTGCTATGATAATGCTCTTCTGCAAAGGCAATTGTTAGACACAAAAAAAGAGACAGACTGTAATCAAATACAGGCCCTGTACTAACTAATACATAGCCATGTGTTGGTATTTATGGATCAATGAGTCTGCACTGAAGACCAGCAGCCAATCATAACCAGGGATCCTGTTACTGCTATAATAATGCTCTTCTACAAAGGCAATGGTTAGACACAAACAAAGAGACAGACTGTAATCAAATACAGGCCCTGTACTAACTACTACATAGCCATGTGTTGGTATTTATGGATCAATGAGTCTGCACTGAAGACCAGCAGCCAATCATAACCAGGGATCCTGTTACTGCTATGATAATGCTCTTCTGCAAAGGCAATTGTTAGACACAAAAAAAGAGACAGACTGTAATCAAATACAGGCCCTGTACTAACTACTACATAGCCATGTGTTGGTATTTATGGATCAATGAGTCTGCACTGAAGACCAGCAGCCAATCATAGTCCAGGGATCCTGTTACTGCTATAATAATCCTCTGCAAAGGCAATGGTTAGACACAAAAAAGAGACAGACTGTAATCAAATACAGGCCCTGTACTAACTAATACATAGCCATGTGTTGGTATTTATGGATCAATGAGTCTGCACTGAAGACCAGCAGCCAATCATAGTCCAAGGACCCTGTTACTGCTATAATAATGCTCCTCTGCAAAGGCAATGGTTAGACACAAACAAAGAGACAGACTGTAATCAAATACAGGCCCTGTACTAACTACTACATTGCCATGTGTTGGTATTTATGGATCAATGAGTCTGCACTGAAGACCAGCAGCCAATCATAGTCCAAGGACCCTGTTACTGCTATAATAATGCTCCTCTGCAAAGGCAATGGTTAGACACAAAAAAAGAGACAGACTGTAATCAAATACAGGCCTTGTACTAACTACTACATAGCCATGTGTTGGTATTTATGGATCAATGAGTCTGCACTGAAGACCAGCAGCCAATCATAACCAGGGATCCTGTTACTGCTATGATAATGCTCTTCTGCAAAGGCAATTGTTAGACACAAAAAAAGAGACAGACTGTAATCAAATACAGGCCCTGTACTAACTAATACATAGCCATGTGTTGGTATTTATGGATCAATGAGTCTGCACTGAAGACCAGCAGCCAATCATAGTCCAGGGATCCTGTTACTGCTATAATAATGCTCTTCTGCAAAGGCAATTGTTAGACACAAAAAAAGAGACAGACTGTAATCAAATACAGGCCCTGTACTAACTAATACATAGCCATGTGTTGGTATTTATGGATCAATGAGTCTGCACTGAAGACCAGCAGCCAATCATAACCAGGGATCCTGTTACTGCTATGATAATGCTCTTCTGCAAAGGCAATTGTTAGACACAAAAAAAGAGACAGACTGTAATCAAATACAGGCCCTGTACTAACTAATACATAGCCATGTGTTGGTATTTTATGGATCAATGAGTCTGCACTGAAGACCAGCAGCCAATCATAACCAGGGATCCTGTTACTGCTATAATAATGCTCTTCTACAAAGGCAATGGTTAGACACAAACAAAGAGACAGACTGTAATCAAATACAGGCCCTGTACTAACTACTACATAGCCATGTGTTGGTATTTATGGATCAATGAGTCTGCACTGAAGACCAGCAGCCAATCATAACAGGGATCCTGTTACTGCTATGATAATGCTCTTCTGCAAAGGCAATTGTTAGACACAAAAAAGAGACAGACTGTAATCAAATACAGGCCCTGTACTAACTACTACATAGCCATGTGTTGGTATTTATGGATCAATGAGTCTGCACTGAAGACCAGCAGCCAATCATAGTCCAGGGATCCTGTTACTGCTATAATAATGCTCCTCTGCAAAGGCAATGGTTAGACACAAAAAAGAGACAGACTGTAATCAAATACAGGCCCTGTACTAACTAATACATAGCCATGTGTTGGTATTTATGGATCAATGAGTCTGCACTGAAGACCAGCAGCCAATCATAGTCCAAGGACCCTGTTACTGCTATAATAATGCTCCTCTGCAAAGGCAATGGTTAGACACAAACAAAGAGACAGACTGTAATCAAATACAGGCCCTGTACTAACTACTACATGCCATGTGTTGGTATTTATGGATCAATGAGTCTGCACTGAAGACCAGCAGCCAATCATAGTCCAAGGACCCTGTTACTGCTATAATAATGCTCCTCTGCAAAGGCAATGGTTAGACACAAAAAAAGAGACAGACTGTAATCAAATACAGGCCTGTACTAACTACTACATAGCCATGTGTTGGTATTTATGGATCAATGAGTCTGCACTGAAGACCAGCAGCCAATCATAACCAGGGATCCTGTTACTGCTATGATAATGCTCTTCTGCAAAGGCAATTGTTAGACACAAAAAAAGAGACAGACTGTAATCAAATACAGGCCCTGTACTAACTAATACATAGCCATGTGTTGGTATTTATGGATCAATGAGTCTGCACTGAAGACCAGCAGCCAATCATAGTCCAGGGATCCTGTTACTGCTATAATAATGCTCTTCTGCAAAGGCAATTGTTAGACACAAAAAAGAGACAGACTGTAATCAAATACAGGCCCTGTACTAACTAATACATAGCCATGTGTTGGTATTTATGGATCAATGAGTCTGCACTGAAGACCAGCAGCCAATCATAACCAGGGATCCTGTTACTGCTAATAATGCTCTTCTGCAAAGGCAATTGTTAGACACAAAAAAAAGAGACAGACTGTAATCAAATACAGGCCCTGTACTAACTAATACATAGCCATGTGTTGGTATTTATGGATCAATGAGTCTGCACTGAAGACCAGCAGCCAATCATAACCAGGGATCCTGTTACTGCTATAATAATGCTCTTCTGCAAAGGCAATGGTTAGACACAAACAAAGAGACAGACTGTAATCAAATACAGGCCCTGTACTAACTACTACATAGCCATGTGTTGGTATTTATGGATCAATGAGTCTGCACTGAAGACCAGCAGCCAATCATAACCAGGGATCCTGTTACTGCTATGATAATGCTCTTCTGCAAAGGCAATTGTTAGACACAAAAAAAGAGACAGACTGTAATCAAATACAGGCCCTGTACTAACTACTACATAGCCATGTGTTGGTATTTATGGATCAATGAGTCTGCACTGAAGACCAGCAGCCAATCATAGTCCAGGGATCCTGTTACTGCTATAATAATGCTCTTCTGCAAAGGCAATGGTTAGACACAAAAAAGAGACAGACTGTAATCAAATACAGGCCCTGTACTAACTAATACATAGCCATGTGTTGGTATTTATGGATCAATGAGTCTGCACTGAAGACCAGCAGCCAATCATAGTCCAGGGATCCTGTTACTGCTATAATAATGCTCTTCTGCAAAGGCAATGGTTAGACACAAAAAAAGAGACAGACTGTAATCAAATACAGGCCCTGTACTAACTATACATAGCCATGTGTTGGTATTTATGGATCAATGAGTCTGCACTGAAGACCAGCAGCCAATCATAACCAGGGATCCTGTTACTGCTATAATAATGCTCTTCTGCAAAGGCAATTGTTAGACACAAAAAAGAGACAGACTGTAATCAAATACAGGCCCTGTACTAACTAATACATAGCCATGTGTTGGTATTTATGGATCAATGAGTCTGCACTGAAGACCAGCAGCCAATCATACCAGGGATCCTGTTACTGCTATAATAATGCTCTTCTGCAAAGGCAATGGTTAGACACAAAAAAGAGACAGACTGTAATCAAATACAGGCCCTGTACTAACTACTACATAGCCATGTGTTGGTATTTATGGATCAATGAGTCTGCACTGAAGACCAGCAGCCAATCATAACCAGGGATCCTGTTACTGCTATGATAATGCTCTTCTGCAAAGGCAATTGTTAGACACAAAAAAAGAGACAGACTGTAATCAAATACAGGCCCTGTACTAACTACTACATAGCCATGTGTTGGTATTTATGGATCAATGAGTCTGCACTGAAGACCAGCAGCCAATCATAGTCCAGGGATCCTGTTACTGCTATAATAATGCTCCTCTGCAAAGGCAATGGTTAGACACAAAAAAAGAGACAGACTGTAATCAAATACAGGCCCTGTACTAACTACTACATAGCCATGTGTTGGTATTTATGGATCAATGAGTCTGCACTGAAGACCAGCAGCCAATCATAGTCCAGGGATCCTGTTACTGCTATAATAATGCTCTTCTGCAAAGGCAATGGTTAGACACAAAAAAAAGAGACAGACTGTAATCAAATACAGGCCCTGTACTAACTAATACATAGCCATGTGTTGGTATTTATGGATCAATGAGTCTGCACTGAAGACCAGCAGCCAATCATAGTCCAGGGATCCTGTTACTGCTATAATAATGCTCTTCTGCAAAGGCAATGGTTAGACACAAAAAAAGAGACAGACTGTAATCAAATACAGGCCCTGTACTAACTTCTACATAGCCATGTGTTGGTATTTATGGATCAATGAGTCTGCACTGAAGACCAGCAGCCAATCATAGTCCAGGGATCCTGTTACTGCTATAATAATGCTCTTCTGCAAAGGCAATGGTTAGACACAAAAAAGAGACAGACTGTAATCAAATACAGACCCTCTACTAACTAATACATAGCCATGTGTTGGTATTTATGGATCAATGAGTCTGCACTGAAGACCAGCAGCCAATCATAGTCCGGGATCCTGTTACTGCTATAATAATGCTCTTCTGCAAAGGCAATGGTTAGACACAAAAAAAGAGACAGACTGTAATCAAATACAGGCCCTGTACTAACTACTACATAGCCATGTGTTAGTATTTATGGATCAATGAGTCTGCACTGAAGACCAGCAGCCAATCATAGTCCAGGGAATGAGCTTGGTATGAAGGTATTTGAAAAGGGATGTAAGGATTTAGAAAATTAATGTTTTATTCCAATGTTATGTCATAGAAATTTATGTATAAAAAATTTCTATGATTTTTTTAATCATAACAATGAAATAAATACATTAAAAAAAGCACATCTAAATTTAAGCTCTGTTCTTAAGAACAAAATAATAAAAAAAAAGTGACAATTTTAAATTTGTTATGAAAGTTTAAAGAAATTTGGGGAGGGTGGGGTGATATCATACCAAAATTTTAACAATTACTGAATAAAGTAAAAACACACTTCCATATCAATTAACAATTAATAAAAATGGATTTCACATCAGCAGCCAATCAGAGTCCAGGGAATGAGCTTGGTTTCCTGTGAAGGTGAGTATGTCATGTTAATTCTGCAATTAGTAAAAGTTTGAGAAACTTGAAAAAACCTGTAAACAATGCATCCTAAAATAGATCAGAATTTGAGAAAAAACATAAAGAAAAGAAGAAATGAACATAAAAGGGATTTAAAAAGGGATTTAAGAATTTAGAAAATTAATGTTATGTCATAGAAATTTATGTATAAAAAATTTCTATGAATTTTTAAATCATAATAATGAAATAAAATATATTTTTAAAAAAGCACATCTAAATTTAAGCTCTGTTCTTAAGAAGAAAAAAAATTGAAATAAGTGACAATTTTAAATTTTAGATTTTTTATGAAAGTTTAAAGAAAAGTGGGGCGTTATATCATACCAAAATTTTAACAATTACTAAATAAAGTAAAAACACACGTTTTGTTTAAATGTTTCACTTTGATGTAGTTTATTCTTCGTATTATTAATATCATTAAATTTGAAAAAAAATATTGTGAATCTTAAAAAAGAATATTCAATAAATAAATAAATCACAAAAAATAAATGCTAAATTATTCATCAAATTGAAAAAGAATAATTAGTTAAATTTTAAATGACTGATTTTAAATAAATGTTGACTCTCTAAATTATAAAAGTCAAAATTCTAAAGGATACACGTTAGATTTTTATATTTAATCTTATCAAACATAATACAGTGATCACTGATCTAAATTATTTTAAAAATTGAATCAGTATGATCTTAATTGACAATTTTAAATGTTGACTCTCTAAATTATAAAAGTCAAAATTCTAAAGGATACAAGTTAGATTTCCATATTTAATCTTATCAAACATAATACAGTGATCACTGATCAGCCATGTAAAAAATAGTTAAATTATTTTAAAAATTGAATCAGTATGATTTTAAATGACAATTTTTAAATAAATGTTGACTTTCTGAATTGTAAAAGTTAAAGTTGATAGATTTGGTAATTTGGTGAATTATTTTAAAATAGCTTTTATACTTTTTTTATAGTCTTTACATGTGATGTATTTGTAAGACTTCTACATGATTGAATATTAGTGACAGTTGTATATATATATATATATATATATATATATATATATATATATATATATATATATATAAGCTTAAAACTTGACTCTGGCCCTCTACATTCACACGATATTATCTCAACTGACTTTGCTTCTTGTTGACGTCTGCACTAAGATAACTTTCTTCTTTTTTTTTTTTTATTTAATCTGGTGTCCATTTCTCTAAAGCTGTGGATGTTGGTTCTATGAAATTAATCTGACCAGATGCATGGGATTACTTTTCATCTCAGAATGATTTCCATTAGCAATGAGATGTTGGGGTTTTGGGTTTTTTTTTTTTTTGTATTAGCAAGACCCCCTTAACAGTTTTGATCATCTTCTGGTATCAAAACTTTTTGGTAAGGTAAAAGAATTTGATATCTTCTATACAATGTCATTCAAATTATTACTAAACATCTATTAGGAATTTTTGAAATTCAAAATTTTTATGAAAATTTAATAAATTTTTTGTGGCAGATCAAATATTAGGTAATTTCCTATAAGTCTAACATGATCAAAGGGGAACCACTCTTGGGGAATCATTTATTTATTTTCCCATTAAACTAACACTAACCTTAACCCAAAAAACGCTAACCCTAACCCTGTCTTCTTTTTTCCTAGTAGATCAATAAATAAATAAATAATTTATCAGTCAAGAGTGGTTCCCCTTTGTTTATGTTAGACTTATAGGAAATAACCTGGAATTGCTTTAATATTTAACTAAAACTATTGTTTTGTTTGTTTGTTTGTTTGTTTTGTTTTACGGCATATCAACCTCAGTGGGTCATTTAATGCCGATAAAGTTTTGAAATCAATCAATTCTTAATGGATAATACAATTTTTTTATAAATACATTTTTCTATTTAACCCATAGATGGAACACTAACAGGTACTACCACTCCAGGTCAGAGTGGACCAGGGAGCAATGGTGATGAAGGGGTGCTCCACATTCCCCAAACCTCCAAAACTGGAACCTCACCATCAGATAGAGTTTAACGTCATTCCCAGGACATGTAGACCCGCAGCCACCGCCTTCTAGCACCCATATGATAAAAAGGGGTAGGGGCTTGCCATAAGGGCAATAGGGTCTATTGTTTTGTTTTTGTCGCTACTAAGATGACACTAAATAACTATGGCAATTTATTTTTAAATATTTCTAATGAGCTAAGCAAACATAATTTAGAATAAAAGTGTTCTATCTATTTTAAACGTTTTTGAATATTGTCACTAGTTTCACAGTTAATCTATTATTAATGGAGATTCGCTTCCGTTTTTTGTCTGTAACAAAAACTGCGTCACTGGTTACATCACACTACGTAAAACGTCATAATATAGAATAAATACACTCAAAATTTGAACATGCAATGTTTAGACAGTCCTCATTGGTTTTTTAAACAAGTTTTAATAAATACATACCTGGTATTATCTATCTATATATAGTTTGTTTTATTTTAATATATATTTAAAGTTATCAGAACTAAGTTTCCATTTCAATTTTTTCATTTTTTACTCCTTTAATAAATTTATTTTATTTTTTATTCCTTTAATAAATTTGATGATTTTACTTTACTTATGATACAAACTCTCTGATATTAAATTTTCAACTCCCATCCCCTCAGGCAATATTTATTTTACGTTGCCCAGAGGGCGTTTTTTTTATTTTGCTAGTTCTAATAATAGTGGGTTGTCTAAATCCTTCAAGGATATTCAAGGATTTTTAATTTTAGATATGACTTCAAGGATTTTTTATTTTTTTATATTATTGTCAGTATGATGCATTTTTGTATTATTAACTAAAATATTTTTATATGTTGTAGTAAGACAATCATGTTTTTTTAAATGTTGGCATGTCGGAAATTCCTTAGTGAATTATCTTCCCCTGCTGCTAGAGGGTGAATTGCCAACATCGTATGTTGGCGCAAAAAACAAAAACTTATCACGGAGCACTCACTGAGGGTAGTCGTGTAAATAGCAATCCCTAGACTTAATTTATCCACTGACCGTCAACTTGGATGGAGGCGTTTTTTCACAGCACACTTTCTAAGGCATTGTGTCAGCATACTACAAGGCTGTCACAATAGCACACTACAGAAGGCTGAGGACCAAATAGTCTACTTGAGAAGGGCCCCATCCACCGTCATTTAAAGGAACTGTTAACCAGGCGAGAAGCTTCTAAAATAGCATCCCCTACTTCCACTTATCACAGAACCAGTTATATACCCTATAGACTAATGGAATGCGCCGACAGTTACTATAAGTAACAGGGACAATTACGGCTTGAGAGGAAGCCAATGCGAGTCAGCTCGTAACTATTAAGATACTCGGACCATTCTTAGAGTAGACAAGAGAGAAACAGAAAATCAATGACTACAGATAATAGAAACAGGCTTTATGTATCAAAAAAAGAAGATGGAAGAGGTGTCGCTAACATTGAGAATATTATTACAAACATTCATTGGGCAATGATTTTATTATAAAAATGCAGTGGGCAATAATATTACTCAAAAATATATTGGACACATGATATTATTATAAAAATGCACTGGACAATGATTTTTCTATAACATTTTATATAGAAAAATCATTGTCCAATGCATTTGACACTAATTTTACCATACAAATGAACTGGACAATGATTTTATCAAAAATTCACTAGATGATGATTTTACAAAAAAAAAATGCATTGGACACTGATTTTACTTTTAAACCTNTGTCGAACGCAATTCCCACTTTACTTTACTGTAATTGTCTACTCTTTTGTTAATACATTTTCCTACATTTGTTACCCATCGTTTTGTCTTATTTTGACCCCTTGAAACCCACAACATTAACTAAAATATTTCTATATGTTGTAGTAAGACAGTCATGTTTTTTGTAAAATGTTGGCCAATGGAGCTAGAATTTGATAGGGGTAGAGTAAATCTATGTTGTGCATAAGTAAGACCATTTCCTGTTCTATTCCTTTTTTTTTTCATAGTTGAGTGCCAGTAGCATTTGACACTGTATCCTTGTTTTCTCAGATGACTCACCAGGCCAACCTTGGAGAGATATACTCTTCCACATAAACTACTGTTGGAACTTCTCCACTTTGAATGTTGCTGGACTGAAAATCACTCTTTCTAATAGCCCACTTCAATTTTTGGTGTTAATTCGGTTGGACTCAAATTCTTTCACAGACTGGTAGATGGTGACTCTCCAGCTAGGTCTATTATATAAATATATATGGTTAAGAAGAAACCATCTTCTTTCTGCTCTGCTGTATTAAACAATACAATGAAAATGATAAAATCACAAATTAAGAAGAATTATTTAGTGTTATTTCTCATTATGGGAGCCTCTTATTTCTCCCAGTTGTAGGCAAATATTCGGGCAAAAGAAGACAAACACACAATGGAATTTAACACATGTATTGACAAATAGTACAAGAATATGTTGCAAATTTTGTTGGCATTTGCTACACAGACTTATCTGTGAGATGAAATACTGTTCGTTGGAGAAGTGGCACTAGCAAGGGTATTCTGGTCACTGTGGTGTAGATTCTGTAGAGATACATCCGTCTTGGTCGATTCTCGTATGATAAGTAAAAAAAAGTGTAGGGAGTGCTTTTTAGAAGCTACCCGCCTAAGTAACAATCTTTGGGTGGGCCCTTTTATGGGGTGCTTATTTTAGCAACTCGCCTTGGTGACAATTTCCAGATAAGTGATGGGCTTTGATTCTCCCGCCAACCTTGTGTTGGCGATTCCCCCATAGCGACAGGGGGAGATAATTCTCTATCGGATTTCCGATAACAGTTGACCTGGGAGTAATGGTAGTAAAGGTGTACTCCACATTTCCCAGAGTTCCAGAACTGGACCTCACCACTAGATGCAGTTTAACTCATACCCAGGACATTAAAACCTAAGCCACTGCCTTCTGCTACAAAGAATTCATTTTTGTTTTGGAAATGCTGCCACTTGGATTCTTATTTAATTATATCTTTTGTACCAAAATTAATAAACTTATGTTAACCTTTTCTTCTGGATTTCAATGTTGTTTCTCTGAATGTTTGAGATGAGATTGATGATTAGTATTATCTGCATTATTCAGACTATTGTCCAATTGAGGAGGCAGCCTTAAATATCCCTCAAGCATGAGCAGATGAGCTAAGATGGAAGGTGAGGCAGGTGCTAGAGAAATCAAAGCCTCCAAAACCAAATATCACAAAGGAGGAAATACTGGCCATCAAATCACTAGAACATGATGAGAACATTGTAATACTACCAGCAGACAAAGCAATGCTATTGGAAATTCCATAGTTAATTATCTCCCCCTACCGCTAGGTGGCGAATCGCCAACATCATATGTTGACGCAATACCAAAAACTTCACTTATCATGGAGCAGCCACTGAGGGTAGTCACGTAAATACGGTCCCATCTCTCTCTTTAAAATACATTGGACACTTATTTTACTCTAAAAATACATTGGACACTTATTTTACTCCAAAAATGCATTGGACACTTATTTTACTCCAAAAATGCATTGGACACTACTTTTACTCTAAAAATACATTGGACGCTTATTTTACTCTAAAATACATTGGACATTTATTTTACAATAAGAATGCATTTATACAATGAAAATGCATTAGACAATGATTCTTACTATAAAAATGCATTGGACAAATGATTTTACTATAAAAATGCATTGGACAATGATTTTATTATAAAAATTCATTGCACACTGATTTTACTCTAAAAATACACTGGACACTTGTTTTACTCTTAAAATGCATTGGACACTCATTATATACATACATAATTTATACAATGAAAATGCATTGGACAATGAGTTTTACTATGAAAATGTATTGCACAATAATTTATACAATGAAAATGCATTGCACAATAATCATACAATGAAAATGCATTGGACAATGATTTTTACTATAAAAATGCATTAGACAATGATTTTACTATAAAGCTGCATTGGATAATGATTTTATTATAAAAATGCATTGGACAATGATTTTACTGTGCATTTGTCTATCTTTAAAGGACAGACAAACAAACTCTTCCAATGAATTCTATAAATTTGTTGGTAGTTTTCTTTGGCATAAATCGTTTTGATTTCAAGAACAAATCATATGTTTGTCTTTAAAATGGTTATTACCAATTTTCATCAACTGTGAAAGACATTGAAAAAGAAAATGAATAAATAAAACAAAATAACACACAAAAAACAACAAAATGATAAAACAATACAACAAAACAAAACAAGAGACAAACACGTTTTTTCTTTCTTTAATAGACATCGGTAAACTTTCTCTTTGATGAATGGTGATTTCCTGTTAGTCTTTGGAGTTGGTAGAATTTTGTCAAATAACGTGGATATTTTTGAAGAATTCTGAAAAATAAATAAAACCCAAACAATCCGGAAAAATGTTGATTTTCATTCGGAGTAAATACAACAACAAAAACGAATTAAAAATTAAAAAACAAAAAAACAAAAAACAAAAACAAAAACAAAATATGTTTTCTTGATTAGCAAATAACCGAGGTGCCTCGACGCTAAAAAAAAAAAAAAAAAAAAAAAAATAAATAAAAGAAAAAGAAAAAGAAAAGAAAAAAGAAAAGACGTTTTTAGTAAAACAAACAAAAATCAAAAATGGCGGCAGATCACGTGACGATTAGAAATTTTTATTCGTTTATTTATTTATTTTTTTGTTATTGCCTAATTTCTATTGAGAGACTCAGAAGATGGCGACGACCATCACACAAAAGCTAATTGGAGATTCTTTTGTGTGAAAAAGACTTTTGCAACGTATGTAGTCTTTAAAGAATTCATTTAGAAAAAAATATTTTATGTTTGGCTTTCATTAGTTCATATATTTCTATTTATTTATTAACTATTTTTATGCGTTTTGCTTCACGTGAAGACATTTCGATTCATTCATTTCCAGTTATTTTCCGGCATTTTAAAGACGATTTTCCTTTCATCAAATTTCATGTGTGGGTAGTTCTTTTTTTAAAAAGTTTAGTTGCATCATTTCCTTGCAAACATTATATATTTATATCTATCTATCTATCTATCTATCTGTGTGTTCGCGCATATATATATATATATATATATATATATATATATATATATATATATATATATGCGTGTGTGTATGTTTATACATATATGCATATATATATATATATATATATATATATATATATATATGTATGTATGTATGTATACATATAAGTATATTTTGGCAGCATTTTTCTTTTAAACATGTTTTGTTAAGCTCAACGCACAATTGTTGTTTTTGTTCGATCATTTCTTACTGTCTGGCCAATTTTTCAATATCCGGGTGGAATTGGTGTATGAATCCATATAAGGTTTTTTCACGAGCGCTTTCTGCACGGTTTTCTGCCATCATCAGGTGTGGGACTGGTGGGATGTTTCCATTGTCTCTTTTTTTAAAACAAAGAGTAGCGGTAGGAATTAGTAGTAGGAATGGCTCACAGGTTTCTTTTAAACAAACAGTGACAGTGGTAGTATACGTAGCAGTAGGAATTAGTAGTATATATAGGTAAATATGTGCATAGGAATATATATGTATATTTATATATATATATATATATATATATATATATATATTGATAATATAGTATGTTATATTTATAAGTAAATAGTGCTCAATAGCGTTGATAGAGTATGTCTATCAAAGTTAGAGTAGCGTGGACATGAAGTCAACGGTGCTTGGTTACTGACAGCACTTGATTTGAAAGTTGCATAGGCGAGAAAATGTCAGCAACCAAGCAGCATTGACCCCATGTCCATGATAGCCTAACTTTGATATATATATATATATATATATATATATATATATATATATATATGATTATCGTTATCATTAAGGCTTACTGACAGCACGAATTCCATTGACTCTTCCTCACCATCCGTCCCTACAATCTTATGGTCATCCTTTATGGTTAGGGTAAGGGTTAGGGTTTCAGTGGAAATCCTCGATAAAGAATCCTTTGGTTCTTCTTAGTATCGTAAGTTCCACCTCAATGATTGCAAGTAAACTGTGGCAAGTATCAGTGTTTAAGTAGTGAATCAGCCACGCATTATGGCTGTTGATTGTCCGGAGGAATAAACCACGTGACCTCAGCTAGCCTATAAATTCAGGTGGGGAATTGGAGCACACCTTATATCACAAAAATTCCAGCAGCCATTGTCATTGGTAAGT
>CM042180.1:29113811-29121311 GCA_023376005.1 Doryteuthis pealeii | reverse complement strand
CAGTGTGCATATGCAGAGTTTTTCTTTCGTCAGTCTGGGTTATTGTGTGGAAGTAAGTAATATATATATATATATATATATATATATATATATATATATATATATATATTATATTCGATATATTTGATCTCTCATGATGATACATAGATAATAGATAGATTAGATAGATATCGGAGGAGGGATAGATAAAAAACACACAATATTGTTAAAAATGAATATATTTTATATCATTTTCATAGCTAATATTGAACAATATTTCGATTATAAAAATCATCATCAGAGCATGTTTTTAATCCGGACTCATCGAGTGAGAAGCAGAATATATATATATATATATATATATATATATATATATATATATAAACCGTCATTATTTGCACACTATGAGCCTATTTCAGATATTATATATATATATATAATATATATATATATATATATATATAATATATATAGATAGATAGATAGATAGATAGATAGGAGAGTTGGAGTAAATCCGACAGAATGTGGTAAGGATAAAGGGAAAATGGACAAAACGGAATAACTCAAATTGGGGAGATATATTTCCTTCCGCGTTAAGCGGTACTTCTTTAGTCAATTTAGTAAAGGATTGTACATACATCCAGAATTCTTTACCAAACTCTCCCCCACCCACTCACATTCTCTTCTATAAATACAAATGTATGTACAATGCTTTAATAAACTGGCTGAAGAAGTGCTGCTTAACGCGGAACGGAATATATCTCTCCACATCTATTTGTTTTGAGTTATTCCTTTTTGTCCATTTCCCTTTATCCGTACCACACACACACACACACACACACACACACACACACACACACATACACATAATATATAATATATATATATATATATATATATATATTTGTGAATAAAGAGGCCTTAAATACCATGGTATCGTGGTTATAGAAACTTATAAAAAAATCAGCAACACCGAGAAGTTGGAGTGGAAGATGCAACCTATGTCTGGAGGAAAAAATACAAATCATAAAATTTAAAGATAGAGACAAACTTCTAAACCAACGAGAAGAAATAGTAACGAAATGCAGACACAAAAACAAGTTTAAATATAAGATTAATAAGATAAACATACACCTGGAGGTGCCGCTAGAACCCATCTCGATAGAATAAAGGAAAAAAGGAAAAAAGAAAATACAAAAAAATAGGTGAAATTTATGAATATACTTTTACATAAATGAAGTCCCCTAAATAGATAAAAAATAAAAATATGAATAAATAAATAAATAAATAATTATAAAAAGAGACACCTTAAAGAAGCATTGTAGATAAGGATATTACAAAGAATACAAATAAAATAATAAAATAAATTAAAATAAATAAAAAGATGTCGTAACGAAATGCAGACACAATAACAAATTTAAAATATAAGATTAATAAGATCAACATCCATTTGGAGGTACCGCTAGGACCCATCTCGATAGAATAAAGGAAAAAAGGTGAAAAAGAAAATACAAAAAAGTAAGTAAGATCTATGAATATACTTTTACTTAAATGAAGCCCCTCTAAATAGATAAAAAAATGAATAAATAAATAAATAAATAAAGAATTATAAAAATAGACATTTTAAAGAAGCATTGTAGATAAGAATATTACATAAGGATACAAATAAAATAATAAAATAAATAAAAATAAATAAAAAGATGTAAAGAGGGAAATCGAAGTAATAGAATATAAAGAGGCTCATAAAAATATAAATATAAGATACAACTAGCTAAGTATGGAAGAACATGCTTTAATATTTAAAAATAAAACACACAAAAATAAAGGCTTGAAAAAGTATAGAAAACTAAGAATAAACAAACCCTAATAAAGTAAACTCAGATACCCCCACCCGCGGAGAAAAAAGACTTCCTGCAACCCACTTGATCCACTTAGAGTGAAAGGGCATCAAGGCCATAAATAGAAGTAGAATTCTGTCGGTCAGTCAAACCCAACTAAGGAATTTACCACAGACTAGGCAGACACATAAAAACACTGCCAACCATGCAAAGGAAAAAAAATTCCACCAATAAAAAAGATACTTGAAAAGAAAAAATACAATATGATCACCCCTGAATGAGGGAGGGGAAATGTATGAATATAAGATGAGTTTGGCCATGTGCCTGTCTAAATAAAAGAAATCAGTGGTCTGAAGAAGCTCGTGGGCATACTCACGAGTGGAAATGGTCCATAACCACGATACCCATGGTATTTAAGGTCTCTTTATTCACTAATAACTTTGCTCTGTTTACAATAATTAAACATCATACGGAACCTGAACTCTACAACAAACTACTGGTAGAGAATTAGGACCCGCCTAGAATCACCTTGTACCAAGAAACTTGGTACCGCACCAAAGTATATATATATATATATATATCTTATTATATATATATGGATGCTAGAGGTGCATATTGATGAAGAAGACAAAACAAAAAAACCATTGTGTAGTATATTTCGCTGGAATGTTAAATTGCACTCAATAAAGGCTGAGGAAGCGGAACTTAACATTCCAGCCAAATATACTACACATTTTTGTTTGAGTTTTGTTCTTTCATTCCTTATTTTACCTCATTCTGTCGGATTCATTCCAATCCCATTTTCCTTATATATATATATATATATATATATATATATATATATATATATGTGTGTGTGTGTGTGTGTGTGTATATATCTGTGACTCCGGTCTGATGAGACTGAACTATAAGGAGTTTTAGAAATTTCTTAAAATTTCTAAAAGCCTTTGGTCGAAATAAATATATTACAGAATGAACCTTTATTGAGTTTTTCCTTTCTTTCAAAGATAAATATTTTATCTAAATTATTGATTATTATACATTGGATTTCTCTAGGGATTTATAAAAAAAAACATGCAATATGATTATACAGTGAGATTTTGAATGTATATATCAAATATAGAATGAATAGAGAATGAAGAGAAAAGTATTGGCATAAAAAGGTGCTCAATGCTAATAAAGCAGAGCAGATTTACAATCAGTGATAATGATATTATGGATATTATAAACTCATAACTATAAGTTTCATGCTTACGCAATCTTCAGATGAGTCAAATGGTTGAGATCATCAGTAGTTTTTTTAGTGTTTATATAAACGTGAAGCGTTTCAATGCTAAAGTTTTTTTTAAAACTGTGGCTTGTTTAGCGTTTATATAAACGTTAAAAAAAACTACAGTTTTTTAAAATCTCAACCATTTGACTCATCTGAAGATTGCGTAAGCATGAAACTTTTAGTTATGAGTTTATGATATCCATAATATCATTATTATTGATTATATATATATATATATATATATATATATATATATATATATATATATATATATATATATATATATATATAGATTCAAACGGATGCCAAACAAGCAACTTCATTCCTTTGGCTCAACAGTGACATAACAGTTGGATTTCGCTATCAATTTCAATATTAACTTTGAAAAAAC
The DNA here is from genome assembly GCA_023376005.1 of Doryteuthis pealeii. NCBI lineage: Eukaryota > Metazoa > Mollusca > Cephalopoda > Myopsida > Loliginidae > Doryteuthis > Doryteuthis pealeii. Next base: position 29,117,830 of record CM042180.1, on the reverse strand, counting down.
TCAAGCTGGAAAAATATGACACACTATATATATATATGTGTGTGTGTGTGTTTGTGTGTGTGAATATATATATATATATATATATATATATATATATATATATAATCTACATAATTATATATGAGATATTTTCCACTTTATATATATATATGCGTATTATATATATACATACTTTATATATATATATATGCGCATTATATATGTTACACAAGTAAATATAGTATGTGACATTATCTATATCTGTGTTTATCTGTAAGTACATATATGTGTCTGTATCTGCCTTTGTCTATGTATATAGATGTAGATATAGATATATATTTGATTTATACGAATATATCTAAGTATGCATATGTATATATATATATATATATATATATATATATATTGTATTTTAGGAGGTCTCCGTATGCTTCTCTCGGTATATATTTTTATTTTTTAAGTTGGGCGTTATTACGAAGCATCTAAAAATAAATGAATGAACTCGATGTTATAGAGTATTGGATTCACTTATTTTTCTATCATTATTTTCGATCATAAATTTTCGGGTTCGTTAGATACGCTTTATCAAATGATTGTTGTTCCTATTCAACGGATCTTTTGTCTCTGTTGTTATTGACAGCGGCAGCGTCTGTAAAAGATTTATAATAACGGAGTATTCCGATGTCTGCGTTCAATCCCCTCGCATGAGTTTGTAATTTTAGAATCCATTTAGTTTCTTCTTGTTTTCGAGATTGCGTTGTTGGAAATGCGTGTTCTATTAGAATGCATTTGAGGTGTTAAAGTGAAGTGCTATTGTACTATGCGGGGATTTGAGTTTTATTGTGGATTTGTGGTTATTTAATCTTAGTCTAAAAGATGTTGATGTTTCTCCCACATATCCGCTATTTGTGCATTGTGTGCAGTATATGTAATATATGATGTTAGCGTTATCGCATGTTAGGTGTGGCGGATGGATTGTTATGTTCATGTGGGGTATTTTTTATTTCGGTTTCCGTGTGTATATGGCTGCAAATTTTGCATCTAGGCTTGTTGCATCTTTTGTTACCTTTCTGTACGATATTATGTAAATGTTTTCTGGATGCAGTGAGGATGTTACGTAGGTTAGGTGGCTGTTTTTTGCGTTGATGGGCGGGGTTTTGAAGATGGACTTTGTTGTAGGGTCAGTTTGTAGGGTTTTATATTGTTCGGTGAGTAGTTTAGTTAGTTTGTGCATGTGTCAACCGTTGTGAAATACCATAGGGATTCGTTCATTTGTTTGGTGTGGTTTATATTTTAGTAGTTCCTGTCTATTGTGAGATGAGGCTTTGTTGAATGCTTTTTTCATTAATTTTATGGGGTAATCACTATTTAGGAATTTTCTTGCTAGGTTGGCTGTGTGTTGCATATATGTTGAACAGGAACAACAGTCATTTGATAAAGGGTATCTAACGAACATCGAGTTCATTCATTTATTTTTAGATGCTTCGTAATAACGCCCAACTTAATATATATATATATATATATATATATATATATATATATATATATATATACAGATAACAGCTAGCACCACGTACGCATACACGAATAGATGACTATATATATATGTGTGTATGTATATATGTATGTGTGTGTGCCTTTGTGTGTGTGTGTGTGTGTGTGTGTGAGTGCGTGCCTCTGTGTGTGTGTGTGTGTGTGTGTGTGTGTGTGTGCCCGTTTGATTTTATTTCTCACCTTGCAGTTTCTTTGCCATATTCACTGCCTTTTGATCCGGTAGTCACACGAATTAATTAACAGGGCGCCTTTCACACGAATAACACGTGTCCCCTCGCCTAAAAGAGGTAAGGGCTGGGCTTATTGCCAGGTGCCTGAGGCACCCCTCTAGAGGGAATGTCGATAGAATATAATACCCGCCAGTGTATTGCTTCCTGTGGAGGACTCAGTATTAAACTGACCTTGTGTCACATTCTGGACGAATGAAGAATAAAAGGCTTCCATCTCACTCTTCCTCTATCTCTCTCCCTCTCTATCTCTCTCTATATATGTCCAAGTTTTTTCACACACAAACACACACACGCCGCGCACACACACACACATATATATATACAGGGTTTCCATAAAGTCCCGCTACAGGTTGAAAATGTATCAACAAAGATGACAGTCCTGATGAAGTGCAATAATTAAAAAAATACATCAATATTAAATCTTTAAGAGTTGAATTTTTATATGATTTTTTACGAAAAGATTTTATTATTTGTACAATGTAAGTCATTAAATGTTCAATTTTAAAACTGTTTCAAGACTTTGTGGACACCATATATATATATATATATATATATATATATATATATATATATATATATATATATATATATATATAGTGTATTTTGGCAGCATTTACTCTTTTAAACATGTTTGGTTGAACTCGAGTGACAATTCTTGTCGTACGAGTTTTTGTTCAATCCTTTCAAGGTGTCTGGCCATCTTTTTGGTGTCTACTACCAATTCCTACTACCTGCCACTACCAATTCCTACGCTACTGCTCGTTTTCTTTAAAAACCAGATACCACAAAACATACCAACAGTTTCCAACCTGAAGATGGCAAATCGACATGCCGAAAGCGCTCGTAGAGAAAACTTTGGTAGAATGCTACACCAGTTCCACCCTGACACAAAAAAATGGCCAGACACCTTGAACGGATTGAACAGAAACTTGTACGACAGGAATTGTCACTTGAGTTCAACCAAACACACACACACACACCCACACACACACACACACATATATATATATACATATATATATATATATATATATATATAAGTTAAAAGAAAGGAAATGAATTCAACAGTATGAGTATGAAAAAGTGGAATGAAAACATCACACAATACTGTTAAAGAAAAAACAATTTATGATATAATCATAGCTGATACTGATCAATATTTCGATTTTACAAAAATCATCATCAGAGCTCATTCACTCCGTGGTGTTTGGGTCGGAGAAGAATGTCAAATCAGTTCACAAACAAAAATTATTCTTATGTTCTGTATTTCTTAAATGATTAATTATTTATTGTATTTTGTTTTTTATATATAAAGTAAAAAAGTTATGGGCGGAATATAAGTTTGTTCATATATATATATTATCCATGTTTGTTCATATATATGTATCGAGCTATCTCAGTTTTTTTCCATATCTATCTATCTATCTATGCCTGTGTTTGATTCCCTATTTCTTATTTATACAGTTTCTCTATGTATATACATATATTCAAAAAATATCAATCAAAACAGAATCCTTATTATTTTCAAGTTTTTAAAAAGTAATTGGGTAAGGCTTGGAGCCTTTTGAATGACACTATATATATATATATATATATATATATATATATATATATTATATATATATATATATTCAAACAAATTTGATTTAACAAAACAGAATCCTTATTATTTTCAAGTTTTTCTTTTTTTCTTTCAAGCTTCTTAATAATTCTTTTGATGTTACAATCTTGAAAGGCATTAATGATTTTTTCAAAAGAGCTATCATTGGCAGACCAAGTACTTTTGGATTTTACCCAAACCCTTTTTAAGGTGTATATCAGTCTATCATTCTTAAAACTGTTTAATCTTTAACTAACTATTGTTTTATTTTCACACCGAAAGTACTTGGTCTGCACATAATGGCTCTTTCGGAGAAATAATTAAGTATTTCAAGATTGTAACATAAAAAAAATCAATAAGTAGCTTTAAAGAACGCACGCACACACACACACACACACACAGATATATATTATATATATATATATATATATATATATATATATATGTGTGTGTGTGTGTGTGTGTATGTGTATCTATATGAATATATGTGCATGTAAATATTTTTTTTCATCTCTCCCTCTCTCTGAATATATATATATATTATATATATATATATATATATATAGTATGTACAGAAATAACCTACTCGAGTTTCACCAAATGGATCATCAGGGTTAAATCGACTGAATTAATCAAGATATCGATTAATTACAGCT